>OX336367.1:50764562-51094898 GCA_946902895.1 Fragum fragum | reverse complement strand
GTTTCAACTTGCATGTGACAGTGTTATGACTGTATCTAATTGCCTGACACTGTAGATTGTAATGAGTCAAATTAGACCAATAATACCCAAAGTACCTATACATAATTGATACATTTGTTCTCTTAATGGCCCAATAAAGACTTTAACAGTGAATGTGTTTATTTCAATTGGATGTTTTGACCTAATTAATTGCTGAAAATTACCGGGATGGCACAGACAGATAGCGCTTCAGTGACCAAATGTCCTTTCCCTTGTAACAGTGGAGTCTGTTGTATAGTATGCAGGCCTAAATATTGGATTAACCCAGCCCTCATTTTTTGGCAAAAGACTTAGTCCATATTGCATCTCTCAAACTAGGTGTATGAACTGTTACTTGTGAAGGTTTAATCTTAAGTTTAATCTTAACTCTTGTCATGCTGAATAAAATCCCTTTCCAAAACAGTGTGAAAATCAAAGGGCTGAAAGTACTGAAAGCACTACCTGTACTGGTTTATACTTATTTTGAAAATTAAATCTTTAAAGAACCCCGCTATAAAAGAGACAAGCAGGTGGTAAAGACAAAGGTCAGCCTGCACTTACAGGCTGATCTTTGTCTTTACCTCCTGCCAAACAGGAATATTCCGGGATCAGCATGACAAGGGTTAAGTTTCCTTGTCTAAATAACAGCTGTGTTGAAAGTTGTCATGATCAAGCATACACCATTGCCACATGATCCCACTTTCTAATGCCTCCCAAGGAAAAAAAAACAACCTTGGAGATCATTAAGGAAAATGAAGACATTGCTTGTTACAGGTGATTTCTTCATTATCTACTGTGTTTTATATCCTGAAAGAAAATGATTTTTAAAATTTCATAGACTAGAAACTGTTATTGATGTACCCTTTTTCCCCCTTTTTGGCTCCTTATGAGGCCTCCAGGGGAAATAACTCCATGACGTGTACAAACCTGAAGCATTTTCCCATGATGATGCTTCCTGCCAAGTTTGGTTGAAATGCGTTAACGGGTTCTCAAGAAGAAGTTGAAAATTATAAAAAGTTAAAGCACAGCGCACAATTATTACCCATATAATTATCGCAGAATGGTAAGTATTCAATACATACTTCCAAGGCCTCACTTTTAATAAGGCTGTGGAATTCCAATGGATCATACATTTTGTTAACCCAATACCAGACCAAATTTTAGAAAGGTCCGAATTCAAAGAAGTTAAAGACGGCAATTTTTAGTAAATAAGGTTTTAATTTTTGTTTGCTTTTCTAGTGGAAGACATTAAAGATAATGAAGAAACTACTTGTAACAAGCATTTTCTTCATTTTCCACAATGTTTTCATCAGCTTTATTTTTTGGGGTTGTCAAAAAGTGTGATTGTATGGTTATGGTATAAGCCACAATTGCAATGTAATAGAAATATGATTTAATCTTTCTTGTGTTGCATATCATGCAAGATATTAATATTCAGAAATGAGCAAAGTCATGCAGTAGATTTATTCCTTTATTGATGTTATCATTAATATTGCTTAAGATAATCCATGATATTGGGACAATGTAGAAATGCACACCATCATTGTGATTGGGTAAGATGGAGTACAACAAACTTTTTGTTTAAATTGAAAATGTACTTCTTTTGGGGCTGACTTCAACTGGTACTTAAGTTACTACCATTTTAACTAAGTACAACTGTCGATTTTTAGCTCACCTGAGCACAACGTGCTCATGGCGAGCTTTTGTGATCGTTGAATGTCTGTCATCCGTCGTGCGTCGTTGTGCGTCAACAGTTGAAGTGTTTACACTTTAGAGGCCACAGTTTTGACCCAATCTTCATGAAACTTGGTCAGAATAATTGTTCGGTCATGAGGATGAACCCTATTAATTATGGGAGGGTTCTATTGGAAAACACAGGAAAAGGGGCCTTAATGATAATTTCTTTGTTTACATTCTAGAGGCCACAAATATGGCTTTACCTTCAGGAACTTTGCCAGAATAGTTATTAGGTCATAGAGATGAACCCTATTGATTAGGTAACATCCCATTTGGTCTACTCCCATTTCGTCTACTGTATTTTTTTGCCAAGAGTCCCATTTCGTCTACTGTCCCATTTCGCCTACTGTCCCATTACGTCTACTGTTTTAATTTGTCTACAATGGTTTCTTATATTAACCCTTTCCCGTTCAAATACGGGATTTTACGTTCCTGTGATTTTATACTTGAGAAAACATTGTGGTAAAACAAGAAATTGCTTGTAACAAGCAATTTCTTCTTTTTCCACAATGTTTTCTACCCTATTGAATGGTTAGTATTCAAATTAAATCCACTGTAAAATATCGTCTGCAAAACCTTTGAATTTGGACAGGTCTAAAATTTCCAAAAACGGGAAAGGGTTAAGGATGATTACAAAATATTTTCAGCTTTTTGTATAATAAATTTTTGAATGTAATATTGATATTATGGAATAAAATCTGTGTTAATGAAAAATATAAATAATTTAATCTGACAAAAAGACTTATTTTCTTTTTAACAAGTAGTTGATATTTAATATTGAAGTATTATAAAAAGAAAAGAAATTTACTGTATTGCTTTACATTTTCATAATAACTTTAAATGTAAATATTATTCTTGTGATTGTAGACCTCCATTTGTCATTATATTTCCATCTTAATGAATAATGCCATTATAAATAAGATTTAAATCCAATAGCTGATACAGGTGTGAAAAGGCAAATTAACAAATGCCATATTCTTCTCAACACCTAGTCTGAAATGTGTGAAATATATCGGCAACGAATACCAATATTTGATACAAATATTGGTAAAAATGTAGAATTCAAATTTTTAGGTAAGAAAAAAGCATAATAATAATTCAAAACCATAAAAAAGAATAAAATCTAAAATGTAGACGAAATGGGACTCCTGTGCAAACCAGGGGTAGACGAAATGGGACTAGTGCGCAAATTTGTAGACGAAATGGGAGGAGACGAAATGGGAGTAGACCAAATGGGACTAAACCATTGATTATTAGAAGGTTCTTTCCGAAAACACAGGAAAAGGGGCCTTAATGACAATTTCTTTGTTTACACTCTAGAGGCCACAATTTTGGCCCAATCTTCATGAAACTTGGTTAGAATAATTGTTTGATCATGAGGATGATCCCTATTGATTATTGGAGGATTCTATTGGAAATCACAGGAAAAGGGGCCTTGATGATAATTTCTTTGTTTACACTCCAGAGGCCACAGTTTTGGCTCAATCTCCATAAATCTTGGTCAGAATAATTGTTAGGTCATAAGGATTAACCCTATTGATAATGGAAAGGTTTTATCGGAAAACACAGGAAAAGGGGCCTTAATGACAGTTTCTTTGTTTAACCCTTTCCTGTTTAATCACTGGTTTTTACGTCCCTTTGTTTTTATACTTTGGAAAAAATTGTGGAAAAAGAAGAAATTGCTTTTAACAAGAAATTTCTTCTTTTTCCACAATATTTTCTACCCTACTGAATAATTATTATCAGGTTAAATTCAACTTTAAATTGTTGTCTGCAAAATCTTTGAATTTGGACCAGTCTAAAATTTCAAAAAACAGGAAAGGGTTAAAGTCTAGAGGCCACAATTTAGGCTCAATCTTCATGAAACTAGGCCAGAATAATATTTAGGGCAAAAGGATGAAGCCTTATGGTTATGGGAAGGTTCTTTTGGAAAACACAGGAAAAGGGGCCTTAATGACAAATTCTTTGTTTACACTCTAGAGACTACAATTTTGGCTCAATTTTCATGAAAATTGGCCAGAATAATTGTTTAGTCACAAGGAAGAACACTATTGATTATAGGAAGGTACTTTTGGAAAACACAGGAAAAGGGGCCTTAATTACTATTTCTTTATTAAAGCTCTAGAGGTCATAATTTTGGCTCATGGTCATGTAACTTGGTCAGGATACTTGTAAGGTCATAGAGATGAACCTTATAGATTATTGGAAGGTCCTATAGGATAACACAGGAAAAGGGGCCATAATGACAATTTCTTTTTTTCAATATAGAAGTCACAGTTTTGCCTCTACCTTCATGAAACTGATTATAGTTATTTGTCTCAAATTGCACTTTTTTAAAAGCAGACAGTTCAGGTGAGCAATCTAGGACCATCGTGGTCCTCTTGATTTATAAAGCTTTATCAAACAAGCTGACAGTCTAAGACAATAGATAAAATGGTAGAAACTTTATCACTAGTCTACATGGACTGAAATTTATATGACTGCTACAATTATAAAAGAATAATACTCATCGCTATCCAATTAACCCATTCCCACTCAGTGACACTTTTGGACGCCCCTCAAGAAAACATATGGAGAGAACATTGTGAAAAATGAAGAAATTGCTTGTTACAAGCAATTTCTTCATTTTCCACAATGTTTCATACCCAGAAAGTTGAAAAAAATCTAAAATTTCATAAACTTTAAATTGTCATCTGCAACTTCTTTCAATTTGGACCTGTCTACAATTTTGCCATCTGGTAATGGGTTAGTATGGAGTTTTCTCCTATTGCCTCCATTCAAAAAGCATCTTTAATCTAATATACAAGTACATGTATTTCCATTGTATCTGTTTTGAACCTATTGTTTGGTGATGATGAACTCGCGACATTCAATAGCAAGTCTAACTCTCTACATCACTACAACAAACACATTGATTCTTTCAATGTGCCTTAATCCATTCCCATACAGTGACGCTTTTTGACGCCCCTGAAGAAAAACAATTTGGAAAACATTATGTAAAATGAAGAAATTGCTTGTAACAAGCAATTTCTTCAATCTGCACAATGTTTTCTATCCAAAAAAGTGAAAAAATCTAAAATTTTATAACCTTTTAGATACCGTCTGCAAATTCTTTCAATTTGGACCAGTCTGAAATTTTGTCTTCTGGTAATGGGTTAATCCATTCCCAAACAATGTAGCTTTTTACAACCTTTAAATATTATATTGAAGAAATTATTCTGGGATAAGAATAAAACCTCTGTCTGTGCATGTGTGTTGGTTGGTAGGTGTTTTTGTGTCTGTGTTATTATGTCCAATTCTTGTCGGGGGCATGACTTCTACATTGATTGATGGATTTCAAAGTTAACTTGGCACAACTTTTCCCTTAGAGGTATTTCTCCTTTTCTCATAAGGATTTCCATATTATACTTTTTCAAGCATCAAAAATTGTGTGGATAATCGTAAACCAAAGTGGGATAGCAGCTGGAGGCTAGGAAAGGATGTAGTGGTAGTACTGGTGTGAGAAATACATGTACCAGGAATCCATTGTTAGGTGCTCCAGCCACTGCGACATGACTTGAATAATGTTAAAAGCGGCGTTAAACCCCATTCAATTAAGCATCAAAAAGAGGTATTGTGTGGTAATGGGTTAATATATAGAATCAAAAGTAGTGTAGAATATTAACAAGCAATTATAACAAGCAATTGCTTTATTTTCAACTATGTTTTCCAAAGCCTTTTTACTCATGGGGTGTCAAAAAGAGTCTTTGAACAGGAATGGGTCAACCAATTGTTGGATGACAAAGTTTAGACTGGTCTGAATTGAAAGAAGTTGCAGACAAAAGTTTCAAGTTTATGATATTTGACAAATCTTTGTCTAGGTAGAAAGGATTGTGATTAGATGAAGAAATTGCTTTTGATAAACAATTTTCTCATTTTCCACAATGTTTCCCTAGATTTTCTTTTAGAGGGCAGTAAAAAAGTGTGATTGTGTGGAAATGGCTTAAATAGAGACTGTTTGCTGATTTGACCTTGTTTATGCCAATATTCAATTTTCACAATATACATGCATGCCAACATTCACAATATATGCCAATATTCTCAATATATGCCAACATTCACAATATATGCCAACATTAACAATATATGGGGAGGGAATATAAGGTGCTAATCACCTTTCTGTTTGTTGACATAGAGATTATTCGCTTTGACGATATGTACCACTGACAGGCACGAGGGTTCCTGTGTATCATCTAAGTATTTGACAATAGTAACGCTGGAATGAGGACTCTGTCAGCTACTTCAGGATTTGGACGAGAGTACACTCTGTCTTTGTGTATATGCTTGGCTTAAAGTTGTTTTTCAAAATAGGAATCCTTTCTTCTCACACCTTAAGAGTGCCAGAATTAAAATACAACGGAAAAAAATGTCATAATTTCTATTTTGTTGTTATTTTGAATTTGCCTACAGTGGTAAGGAAAGTAATGATTTTTGGTGATTTATTGTTTTATATCAAAATGATAGTAAAATTAGTCTTTGGGAAATGTCTTCATTAATCCAGTCCAACACAATCATGATTTTTTCAAGGCTCAATGCTTTGGACAAAATTGTAGATAAAGAAGAAATTGCTTGTAACAAGCAATTTCTTTCTTATCCACAATAGTTTCTATCCCAAAAGGCAAAGATTTTTATTTTTCTATAAGAGTGAAATTGTCGCCTGCAACTTATTTCAATTTGGACCCTTATTATATTTTGTTGTCAGATAATGGATTAATTATATACCAAACCTATTTGGTACTCACTAGAGTTATCTGGACTTGACAGGTCTCCAGACTTGTCATGCTGAATAAAATCCTTTTTAAAATTACACCTAACCCAATACCAGACGGCAAAGTTTTTCAAATTGAAGGGAGTTGCAGACAAGAGTTTAAAGTTGATAAAATTTAAGATTTTTAGCTCAACTGGCCGAAGGCCACTAGAGCTATAGCGAAGGCTTGTTCCCGTCCGTCCATCCGTGCGTCGTCCGTCCGTTAAACTTTTCCTTGTTTACGCGATAAAGTCCACAGTTTTCATCGGATTCTCTTCAAACTTTCACAGAATGATTGTACCAACATAAGGATCATTCCTTTCGAAATTGGGTTAGATCCGTCAAGAAACACAGGAAAAGGGCCCTAATTAAAACTTAATTAAAAAATCATCGTTTACGCAATAAAGTCCACAGTTTTCATCGAATTCTCTTCAAATTTCACAGAATGATTGTACCATCATAAGGATCGTTCCTTTCGAAATTGGGTCAGATCCGTCAAGAAACACGGGAAAAGGGGCCTTATGAAAATTTAATTAAATATTCAATTAAAAATCCTCGTTTACGGGATAGAGTCCACAGTTTTCATCTGATTCTCTTCAATCTTTCCCAGAATGATTGTACCATCATAAGGATCGTTCCTTTCGAAAATGGGTATGATTCGTCAAGAAACACGGGAAAAGGGGCCTTATGAAAATTCATTCAAAATTCAATTAAAAATCCTCGTTTATGCGATTGAGTCCACAGTTTTCATCGGATTCTCTTCAAACTTTCACAGACCGATTGTACCAACATAAGGATTGTTCCTTTTGAAAATGGGTATGATCCGTCAAGAAACAGGGGAAAAGGGGCCTTGTGAAAATTTAATAAAAAATCCTCGTTTACGCGATAGAGTCCACAGTTTTTCATCAGATTCTTCAAACTTTCACAGAATGATTGTACCAACATAAGGATCGTTCCTTTCGAAATTTGGTATGATCTGTCAGGAAACATGAGAAAAGGGGCCTTATGGAAATTTAATTAAAATTCCATTAAAAAACAATGTTTACGCGATAGAGTCCACAGTTTTCATTAGATTCTCTTCAAACTTTCACAGAATGATTGTACCAACATAAGGATTGTTCCTTTCGAAATTGGGTATGATCCGTCAAGAAACATGGGAAAAGGGGCCTTAAGAAAATTCAATTAAAATCTCCATTAAAAATCCTCGTTTTCGTGATAGAGTCCACAGTTGTCATTGGATTCTCTTCAAACTTTTCAGAATGATTGTACCATCATTAGGATTTTTCCTTTCGAAAATGGGTCTGATCTGTCAAGAAACACGGGAAAAGGGGCCTTTTGAAAATTTAATTAAAAAATGCTCGTTAACACTTTAGAGTTCACAGTTTTCATCAGACTGTATCTAAACTTTCACAGAATGATTGTACTATCATAAGGGTTGTTCCTTTCGAAATTTGGTATGATCAGTCAAGGACCACAGGAAAAAGGGGCCCGATAAAAACTGGATTGAAAAAGTCCTCGTAAACACAATAGAGTCCATAGTTTTCAACAAATTCTCTTCAAACATTCCCAGAATGATTATTACATTAAATGGATTCTTCCTTTCAGAATGAGGTTTGATCCATCAAGTTTCATGGGAAAAGGGGCCCTATGAAAATTTATTAAAAAAATCTTAGTTAACACATAATGGCCCTAGATTTCACCTGATTGACTTCAAACTTTCACATAATGATTGTACCACCATAAGGATTGTTCCTTTCAAATTGGGTCTGATCCATTGAGAAACATAGGAAAAGGGGCCTTAGGAAAATTCAATTAAAAAAATCTTAATGCTTGTAAGTCCACAGATGAGATGGGGTTGTCTTTATACTCAAACAGAATAATTATACTTTTGTAAGAAGAGTTCCCTTTGGAATTGGTTCAGATCCATTTAGTCACATTGGAAAAGGGGCTATATGAAAATTCAATTAATAAAACCCTGTTAATACAATGAAGCCCACAGCTTTGATCAGATTTTGTTGAAACTTTCACAGAATGATTGGAAGGTCATAACTATCATTCTTTTCATAACAGGGTTTGAACTGTCAAGAAACACAGGAAAAGGGGCCTTATGAAAATTTCATTTATAAATCCTTATTACCAAGTCCAGAGCTTTCATCGGATTTTCTTCAAACATTCACAGAATAATTGTACAATATTAATGATTGTTGATGTTTGCATTAGACCTGATCCGTCAAGTATCACAGGAAAAGGAGCATTATGAAATTTGATTTTAAAATCATTGTACAAAAATAAAGTCAACAGTTTTCATCAGATTCTGTTAAAACTTTCACAGAATGATTATTCCATCATGAGGATTCTTTCTTTTCATATTAGGCGTGATCTGTCTAGTATCATGGGAAAAGGGGCCTTTTGAGAATTTTATCTATAATCCTTGAAGCCAAGTCCAGAGCTTTCATCAGATTCTGTTCAAACTTTCACAGAATGTTTGTACCATCATAAGGATTGTTTATTTCCAAAGTGGGCCTGATCTGTCTAGTATCATAGGAAAAGGGGCTGTATGAAAAATTATTACCAAATCCTCATAAACACAACAATGCCCTCAGTCTTTATCAGAATCTCTTCAAACTTTAATAGAATGATTGTACCATCATTTGGATTGTTCCTTTGTAAATTAGGTCTGATTACTTAAGTGACACAAGAAAAGGGACCTTATAAAAATTTTATTACAAAACATCATTATTCAATAAAGTCCTCAGTCTTTATCATTTTCTTCAAACTATGATAAGGATTGTACATTGGGTCTGATTTGTTAAGTTTCACGGAAAAAGGGGCCTTATGAAAATTTTGTTACAAAAATTCTTGACACAATTCAGTCCATTGTTTTCATTGATTCTCTTTAACTTTTAAAGAATGATTGTACGTTCATTAGAATTGTTCCTTTTGAAATTTGGTTTTTTGTTTAAAGTATCATGAGAAAAGGGGCCCTCTGAAGATTTCACTAACACAATAAATTCCATAGATTGATTATACCATCATTCCAATTGTTGATTTTGACAGTGGATCTGACTATGGCAAGGGTCACATAAAAAGGGGCCTTATGAAAAACTCTCTTAAATTTTCTGGTTAACACAATGATGTCCCTTGATTTCACCGGATTCACTTCAAAATTTCACAGAATGATTGTACAAATACTTAATTGGTTCTTTTCAGAACTGGGTACAATCCATCAAGTATCATGTAAAAAGGGGCCATATGATTTTTTTTTTTAAATTTTCCAGTAAACATAATAAATTCCCAATATTTCATCGGATTTACTTTTAACTTTCACAGAATGATGAAACCAACAGTAAAATATCACGGGAAAAGGGGCCTTATGAGAACTTGAATTTAATATCTTTGTTAACACAATAAAGCCAACAGTTTTATTGGATTCTCTTCAAAGATGCATGGAATAATTGTGGCATTCGAAACACAGGAAAAGGGGCCTTACAGATTATCATTCAAAACATTCTTGTGTATGTGATGAAGATCACAATCATTATCAAATTGTCTTTTAAATTTCACAGGACAATTGTCGGGTTGTAAGGAAAGTTCCTTTTGGAATGAAATTGATCCATCAGAAAACACAGGAAAAGGGGCCTTATTGATTTTCATTCAAAACAATCCTGTTTATGTGATAAAGTCCACAATTATTGTCAGATTCTAATGAAATATTCACAGAATGATTGTGGGGTCATAAGGTAACTTTCTTTTGGAAATGGAGTGGATCCGTCATGAAACATGGGAAAAGGGGCCTTGAGGACTGTTGCTTAAAATGATAAAGGGGATAAAGCCCCCTTTTTTATGCATTCTTCTTTGAGCAATTAACTTCCTTAAATATCAGATTTCTTTAACGGAAAACTTGATAACCAGTAGAGCGTCTCAGGCCCTCATGGGCCTCTTGTTTTATTTTTCTGGGTAGAAAACATTGTGGAAAATTTGGAAATCATTGTGTGAAATTAAGAAATTGCTTGCTACAATTAATTTCTTAATTTTACGCAATGATTTCCAAATTGTTTTTCTTGAAAGGTGTCTAAGAGTGTCACTCTGTAGGAATTGGTTAAATAAAAGCGCTAAAAGCACGTGAAGCACTACTTCTGGATCAGTATTTCTGGTTTGAAAGTGATGAACAGGTGGTGTAGAATAGAATCAGACTGCGCATATGACCAGGGTTGAATATAGAGTTTGAAAGAGTAACGATAATCCCAGACTTGGATGGCTGTCTGGTATAAAGAGCGCATGGGTAACCCTGATTTGTTTCGTACAATAAGACATTGTGTCCTGCACTAGAATGACCTGTAGTCGAATCAAATCAAGAATGAAATAGCTTTTGTTATAAGTCAAACGGAAGTCACCGAGCATGACATATTTAACATTATAATGCTTACTTTTCTTTTGTAATATTTCACCTATTTTATCAGATAGACTGGAAATAATCTATAAAGAAATAAAACAAATGAGAGAAAACCAAAAATTGATTCTATTTAACCCTTTTCCAAACAATGACGCATATTGACGACCCGCAAGAAAAACAATTAGGAAAACACTGTGGAAAATGAAACAATTGTAACAAGCAATTTCTTCATTATCCACAATCGTCTCTACCCCAAAAGACTTTTTAAAAGAATTTTAAAATTCCTTCAACTATGAATTGTCATCTGCAGCTTCTTTGAATTTATATCAGTCATGTGGGAATGGGTTAAGCCAGATGGATCATGTCCTTGGGTAGACAAGTTTAGCCTGGTAATAGAGTCTTGTACTGCAGTAACTAGTGTACCAATTTAAAACAGTGAGGGATTTACAGACCAAAACAGCATTACTTTTGTTTAAACTATTACCAAACAATAGAATCTCAGACTGGTCTAAATTCAAAGAAGTTGCAGATGACAATTTTAAGGTAATGAAATATTTTTTTTATGTTGAAATAGTGTGAATAGTGATAAAATGCATGTAACAAGCAGTTTCTTCGTTTTCCGAAACATTATCAAAAGTTTTTTTCTTAAGGGTGTCAAAGAGCTCTATTTTGTGGGAATAGGTTAAAAAAATCTGCAGGTATGACTGATTTAAGTCCATTAGAAAGGAAAATGTTTGAAATGAATGTATGATGTCAACATTTGACTTTCAGTTTAAGTGAATAATTTAATTTTTGTCAACCCCACATTTGATTAGCGAGACATAATTGTCACTATGACAAGTCTGTACTTGTGTCAGTGGGTTAGTAATTGCGTCAGTTCCTCTGAATTTGTTCTACATGATATTGATGAATTTCAAAAGTAAATGTACCATTTGAAACAAATATTTGGATAGCTGTAAGGTGAAAGTCACAGCTCATGGTCAAATTTTCCAACGAGCTTATATACTGCATTTGCACATGGATTTCAAAATAGCTTTGGACTCTGTCTTCTTCTTGATCATGAATGAGTACATGTGCCATTTGAAACAAATTTTCACATAGCTCCAAGGTCAAGGTCACAGCTCAAGGTAAAATATTTAGCAGGCTTAAAATTATTTCCATAGACAACTTTCTAAATGCATGAGGTAGGCAATATCTCATTTGTCTGATTAACATGTCACTATATTCATTTTGAAGTTTTTGAAGCTCACTTTTAACCATTACCAGACAACAAATATTTAGTCAGGTCCGAAATTAAAGCAGTTTGCTGGCAGCAATTTTAAGTTGATGAGATTTAAATTTCTTATCTTTGTGAGTAGAAACGATTGTGGGACTTGAAGAAATTACTTATTGTAATGTGTTTTGTCATACCCGGTAATATTTACACATCCTTTTCCCAAACTTTTATTTTTTTGGAGTAGAAAACATGATTGTTTGAGAATGAAATAAGGAAAGCTGTGTTGGAAAGACTGAATTATGTGTGACAAGTATTTTCTTCTCTTTATCACACTATGTCTTTTTAGGCTAAATAGGACTGTATTGTCTAACCTTGTTGCAATTAGACCTGTATAATATTCAGTAGTTTAACATAGAGTAGACCAATTAAATTGGCAATGAGAAAGTATCTATAATCAAAACTTATATAAAATTCTTTACATAATTTTTTTCATACTATTGAAAAAAATTACAACTTTTGTTAATATTTTATAATGACTTTTTACAGTTTCATTATGAAATATTTAGGTATCATTTTATGTTTGGAGTTCTAACAATTGTTCTGTGTTCTGTAAAAACACCATTTTATTTTTGATTGAAAAGAAATCTTCATGTTTACTTAAGGGGGGAGGAATCAATTTTGCCTAATGATATAGTTGAAAGTTCATTAATATTGCACTCAGAATTCCTTAACCGATAACTGATATATGAATTCAGGGGTGTGGCAAATAGTCTAGATAATTTGAATAGTGTATTACTTTGTGGCATTATCTTTGACTCAGTCAGGATTTTTCCCTCTCCTCAAGAAAAAAGCTTTGAAAAACATTGTGGAAATTAAAGAAATTGCTTGTTACAAGCAACTTCTTTATCATGCCAATTTTTCCTAGACAAAGCTTTTTAAGATTTCATGAACTGAAAATTGTCAACTTCAGTTTCTTTGTAAATTGATGAGTCTAAATTTTTGTTGTTTGGCAAAGGGTAATAGGGTTACATAAACCCATTTTTATACGCCCGTTGAAGACGGGACGTATTATGGGATCACCCGTGGTGTCCGGGCATCCGGGTGTCCGGGCGTCCGGTTGTCCGGGCGGTGTCCACTTCTTTGTCCGGAGCATAACTCTGTCACCATAGGTCCGATTGACTCTAAACTTGGCAGTTATATTCTTCTCATCAATACGGAGTGCAGTGCTCAATAACCATAACTCTACCTGGCCTATTTTTGAGTTTTTACTCTTTGTTGTTTTTCATACTTGAATCTTGTCCGGAGTATATCTCTAAAAGTATTATAGCTAGTATCATGATACTTCATGGGTGTATAGATCTCACCAAGGGGGAGTGCAATGCACAAGAACCATAACTCTACCTGGCCTATTTTTTGAGTTATTGCCCTTTGTTGTTTTTCATACTTGAATCTTGTCCAAAGTATATCTCTAAAACTATAAGAGCTAGAATCATGAAATTACATGGATGGATAGAGCTCACCAAGTTGGAATGAAGTGTACAAGAACCATAACTCTACCTAGCAAATTTTTTGAGTTATTGCCCTTTGTTGTTTTTCATACTTGAATTTTGTCCGGAGTATATCTCTAAAAGTATTATAGCTAGGATCATGAAACTTCATGGGTGAATAGATCTCACCTAGGGGGAGTGCAGTGCACAAGAACCATAACTCTACCTCTCCTATTTATTGAGTTATTGCCCTTTGTTGTTTTTCATACTTGAATCTTGTCCGGAGTATATCTCTAAAAGTATAATAGCTAGAATCATGAAATTTCATGGATGGATAGAGCTCACCAAGTGGGAGTGCAGTGTACAAGAACAATAACTCTACCTAGCCTATTTTTGAGTTATTGCCCTTTGTTGTTTTTCATACTTGAATCTTGTCCCGAGTATATCTCTAAAAGTATTATAGCTAGAATCATGAAATTTCATGGATGGATAGAGCTCACCAAGTGGGAGTGCACTGTACAAGAACCATAACTCTACCTGGCCTATTTTTTGAGTTATTGCCCTTTGTTGTTTTTTTTTTCATACTTGAATATTGTCCGAAGTATATCTCTAAAAGTATAATAGCTAGAATCATGAAATTTCATGGATGGATAGAGCTCACCAAGTGGGAGTGCAGTGTACAAGAACCATAACTCTACCTGGCCTATTTTTTGAGTTATTGCCCTTTGTTGTTTTTATACTTGAATCTTGTCCGGAGTATATCTCTAAAAGTATTATAGCTAGGATCATGAAACTTTATGGGTGTATAGATCTCACCAAGGGGGAGTGCAGTGCACAAGAACCATAACTCTACCTGGCCTATTTTTTGAGTTATTGCCCTTTGTTGTTTTTCATACTTGTATCTTGTCCGGAGTATATCTCGAAAAGCATAATAGCTAGAATAATGAAATTTCATGGATAGATAGAGCTCACCAAGTTGGAATGAAGTGTACAAGAACCATAACTCTACCTAGCAAATTTTTTGAGTTATTGCCCTTTGTTGTTTTTCATACTTGAATCTTGTCCGGAGTATATCTCTAAAAGTAAAATAGCTAGAAACATGAAACTTCATGGATGGATAGATCTCACCAAGGGGGAGTGCAGTGTACAAGAACCATAACTCTACCTATCGTATAATTTGAGTTATTGTCCTTTGTTGTTTTCCATACTTTGAGAAAAAATATTCATTCAAAAAAACCTCAGTTCTATTCAAACCTCCAGTTAATATTAAGCAGTGTGACGGGCGTATCTTGTGACAATTTGGCACCTTGTTTAAGAATGTTGATAAGCAATTTCTTCTTTTTTTTAAATTTCTTCCACTCAATTAAAAGCACTTTTAATTTTCTTTCAACTGGACCCGTATTTATTTTTGGTATCAGGTATTTACAGTTACAGAATGTTAGCTCTATGAGTTGTGTGCTTGCACTAGTCATGCATGTGTTGAATTATTCCATGTATTCTATAATGTACAGATCCAGAGGAGATACTAGGGGTAAAAAATTCCCTTAATTTTTTCAAGTACATGTATATGGTAATTAACCCATTCCCACATAATGATGCTTTTTGACACCCCTTAAACAAAACAATTTGGAAAACATTCTGTAAAATGAAGAAACTGCTTACAACAAGCAATTTCTTCTTTTTACAACTGTTTTCTACGCAGAGAGTTGAAAAAATCTAAAATTTTATTCACAATGATGACTTAATTGGCAGACTAAACTGACCTTATCAAGATATCAAGAGCTTGTCTTCTTCAACCCTCTACCAGACTGCAAAATTTTAGATAAGTCCAAATTTAAAGAAGTTGCAGTTTGGTCTTTAGAGGGTAAAAGCGCAGTAAATAATGAAGAAATGGCTTGTAACAACATTTTCCATGTTTTCCTAAGCCTTATTCCTGAGAGGCATAAAAACGAGAGATTATGTGGGAGAGGGTTATAAAATCATTTTGAAAATAGTTTATGCAAAATGGCAGTTCTTATTGACATTAAAACTTATTTTTGTCTGGATGGATTAGGGTCATATGACTTTTTTTCAAATCAAATATTTACATTTTCAGGGGCAAATTAAGTCATAGACAATGAACCAATGCCAAAAGGCTTAATGAATCAGAAGATTATTTCTCACTAATTGTTTGTTTGGTTCTACTTTCAGGAATTATTTTACTGCCATGGTCTACGCAAATTGAGTATCAGCGACAATGAAATCAAGCAAATCCCGAGTGCTATTGGTACTTTGATTAGTCTAGAGCACCTAGACCTCAGTAAAAATGGTATGTAGTCTACAAACAGAAAAATATCCTTGTACCATTGATATTTTCATTTATCTTGAGCATCTAGACTTAAGTAAAAATGGTATGTAGTTCTGAGTATCTAGACTCTCAGTATGGTACTTAAATTGTTTATCTTGACCTCAGTGAATGGAATGTATATATAGCTTATACTAAAACAATATTCCTTCTTTTTTTGTGCTTTCATTCATATTGATCATCTGGAACAAAGTGAAATGGTATATTATAATAAATGGACATTTTCCTAGTGCCATTTGGGTCATGACTAGCCTTGGTAATCTGGTCCTGACACTAGAATGATACATTAGAACTCTGTTAAAGCAGGAAGGATGGAGCCAAGCTGAAAAAAAGTGTTTGAGCAATGTTTTGCGAAACTCTGCCCCCTAACTTTTCAATCCCATTAACAGTTTCTTACAGTGTGGTTAAGCTTTAACCCATTCCCTCACAGTGACGCTTTTGGATGCCACTCAAGAAAAATAAATGGGAAAACATTGTAAAAAATGAAGAAATTGCTTGTAACAAGCAATTTATTCATTTTCCACAATGTCTTCTTCCAAGAGAGTCGGAAAAATCTTAAATTTCATCAACTTCAAATTTGTTGTCTGCAATCCCTTTGAATTTGGACTTTGTAATGTGGTAATGGGTTAAACAACTACATGCACAGTGCACCATCCACTGGATCGATAAAACAAGAATATTGTTGACCTGTTCAAACTGAATGAAGGTGCAGATATTTCAAAGGGTGTTAAAATCCTAAACTGGTGTTAAAGGTAGTATAAAACATTGTGAGAAAAGGAAATCTTGTTCTTACAAGCAATCAATCCTTTCCCACAAAGTGGAATAATAATTCTTCAAGGTTTCAAAAAGCGAGGCCATGCGCCTCAGTTGGTAACACACTGGGTTCTCAATCCTGGGGTCAAGAGTTTGAACAATGACTTTGACAATATTCTGTCCAACATTTGACAAGTCATCCCTTCATCCGTCAATTGTCTCTCAACCATGGGTAGATGATAAGTAGTGTGTCTATGGGGATAAGCAGCTAGCGGGTCATATTGATTGTTGTGGTTGTACTGGCATGAGAAACAACAGGAAGCTATGGTTAGGTGACCAGCCTCTACAATATAACTGGAAAACTGTCGAAAATGTCATTATAGGCTATTCAGTCAATAAATTAATCAATCAAAAAGTGGGAGTGGTAATGGGTAAAGAATCGATGTATTGCGGCTTTTGGTGGTAAATAATGAACTTAGAGTTAAAAAAAACTTAGTCCAAGGACACCATTTGTATGAAACGTAAATTTACCATTTTTTCAAAATACATTCAGTTAATACTATACATTACATATTATTCAAACCATGATAATACCTTATCTCATTAGGTCATAAATTTAAGGTACTTAAATAATATTGACACATTCTTGTATTAAATTGCATTCAATATTTACTGTTCTATATGTGATTGGTTATAAGTGAACGCTCTAGCTAAAGGGACAAACTGGAGAATTTGATGGATTGTGGCCACGCCCACTGATCTCTGACAAGACAGTTTGACTGAGATATCAAAGAATTTTAGTTTGTTTCGGAAATGCGCAACAAAAACAACTTGCTGGTTTGTGACGTAAATGTTGTACTTGCATGTTTAATAAGTCGTATGTACAACATTTATCCCATTTCCTGACACACTTTTGGGCGCCCATTAAGAAAAAAACAATTAGGAAAACATTTTAAATCAAAAAATTGCTTGCAGCAAGCAATTTATTCATTTTTAACAACGTTTTCTACAAAGAAAGTTGAAAAATCTAAAAGTTCATAATTCTTAATTCGTTGTCTGCAACTTCTTTCAATTCAGACCAATCTAAATCTTCTAATGGATTAAGTCACCAAACCAATTAAGGTGCTTGACATAAATGTTTTGTGTCCTAGATTCATTTTTGATATAACAATTTGATTGGTCAATAAGTTTTTAGCTCACCTGAGCACGAAGTGCTCAAGTGAGCTATTGTGATCACATTTCGTCCGGCGTATGTGAGTCGTCTGTCATGCGTAAACAATTTCTTTAAACGACATCTCCTCCCAAACTACGGCCAATTTGAACCAAATTTGGCAGAAATGTTCCTTAGGTGGTTCCCCTTTAAAAATAACTAAAAAATTGAAATCGGTTAAAAACTCTGGTTGCCATAGCAACAAAAGTGAAATTTTAAAATAATCTTTTAAAACCTTCTCCTCCTGACCCAAAAGGTGTAGAGCCCTGATATTTTGAATAAAGCATCAGTATATTGACCTCTTTCAAAATAGCTAAAATCATGATCCTCGGGTCCCCAGGGGCGTAGCCCCAGGGGGATGGGGTTTATATAGAAATAAAGAATGATTTTTAAATGACATCTCCTCCTAAACTACTAGGCCAATTTGAACCAAATTTGGCAGAAATGTTCCTTAGGTGGTCCCCTATAATAATAGCTAAAGAAATTGAAATCCTTTAAAAACTCTGGTTGCCATGGTGAATCCAATGAAATACTGGGAATTTATTATGTTTACTAGAATATTTTAAGTGACATCTCCTCCCAAACTATTCGGCCAATTTGAACCAAATTTGGCAGAAATCCGTTAAAAACTCTGGTTGCCATGGTAACAAAAGTGAAATTGTAAAATAATCTTTGAAAATCTTCTCCTCCTGACCAAGAAGGTGAAGAGCCTAGATATTTTGCATGAAGCATCAGTATATTACCCTCTTTCAAAATAGCTTAAATCATGATCCTCGGATCCCCAGGGGCGTGACCCAGGGGGGTTGGGTTTATATAGAAGTAAAGAACGATTTTTAAATGACATCTCCTCCTAAACTACTCGGCCAATTTGAACCAAATTTGACAGAAATGTTCCTTTGGTGGTCCCCAACAAAAGCGAAATTTTAAAATAATCTTTCAAAATTTTCTCCTCTTGACCTAGAAGGCGTTGAGCCTTGATATTTTGCATGATGCATTAGTATATTGACTTCTTTCAAAATAGTTTAAATCATGATCCTTGGGTCGCCAGGGGGGGAGCCCTGGGAGGGGGGTTATAGGCATGAAGCGTCAGTTCAAAGACTTTTTTCTTATTTCTGAAATTATTCCCATGGATCCAGAGGGAGAAAAAAGTTAATTCCTTCTTTCAAGTTTGCCTCAAAGCCTTGGAATTTGTAAGTTAGACTTTTGGATCCCCAGGTACATAGTCTATAAATGTAAGTATGGCCCACTTGTATCATAATCCTAACCTTAACATGAAATTAGACTGTTGAAAGAAAAAGTTCCTTTATCTCAGGTGAGCGCCCTCTTGTTTTTGATTGACAGCTGCGATCCATCAAGTATGTGTATGAAGTGAATGATCAAAGCTAGACCTGGCTACTTATCTTCAAATAATTTTTAATGAATACATATTAGGGTAGAATGAGCATTTCGTTGGTTCAGCGCAAAACAGTTGTAACTGCCCATAAATATAAAGGCAGTTACAACTGTTATGTGCTGAATCATTGATTTAGTATCATGCTATGTACAATTGTTCAAAACAGGAAGGGCCTAACCTTTTTCTCTTCAAAAGGGTATTTTCAGAACAAAAACATTTTGGTAATAAATTTCAGTAGCTTTTTATTTGTAGGTAGCAGGAAAGGCCTTTGAAAAGTGCCAATATGTGGATAAAGATCACCTTTTTGACCATATTTAGTAGTGTTCTGGCAAGGCTGCTTTTTTGCACCTTTTTCCCTTAAAAATCAAAAATGTCTGAAGTTTCTTTACCCTTGTCATGCTGTATAAAATCCCTTATTGAATTGCATTGAAATCAAAGGGCTGAGAGCAATGTAAGTACTTGTTGTTCAACAATCATTTTTTCTTCTGAAAATCAATTTCGTAACTTCTCTGGAAGGGAAAGTACAAGAATGAGGTGTAGACCAAGATCAGACTGCATTTATGTGCAGGCTGATCTTTGTCTTTATCTCCTGCCAAAACTGGCACAGAATGACAAGGGTTGAGACCATTGGGACACAGTCACCTTAGTTCCAAAGCTCTGGTAACTAGATTGTTAGTGCAATCATAGCTTTTGTAAAATGTCCCCACTTTTTTCAACCACGCGGATGTTTTCCCCTTGCTTCCAAAACCTTGGCCCAACACTGATCAAGACAAGTTTGTCAACTTATCATACCCCTTTTTCAGGTTATCTGTTGGCCAGGCTTGCCAACAGGTTATCAGAAAGAGGGCTACGATATCAGAGCTAGTCAACTGCAAATCCACTCCTGTACAGGTTTACCACATATTTTGTATTAACCCATTCCCACACAGTGACACTTTTGGACGCCCCTAGAAAAAAACTATCAGGAAAACATTTTGTAAAAGGAAGAAATTGCTTGTTACAAGCAATTTCTTCATTTAACACAATGTTTTCTACCAAGAAACTGAGAAAAATCTGAAATCTGCAACTCTTTTCAAATTGGACAAGTCTAAAATGTTGCTTTCTGGTAATGGGTTAAGGGTGAACATATTTTGTGCCCTTCATTTTCTGACATCATACCTTATCAAATTGGTTTGAATTGGATTACTGAAAGATCAATTTGGGTTGTAAACCTCTCCCAAAATGGAATGACTTGTCATTCAAACAAATCTGAGGCCAAATCACCTAACCACACTATAAAATATTTGATCTCATCAGTGGAATTGAATTCAACTTGGCTCTTGAAAGAAATATTTTGTAAGCCTTGAGTTATTTTTTAGCTCTGATAACTTCTTTTTGAGCATTAATTCAGGGTTTAACTCATTATAAGATGACAAGAAATTAGACTGGTCAAAATTGAAAGAAGATGCAAACAACTGTTTTTACTTAGTTCTTTGTATTTTAGGGTAGAAAACATTGTGGACAATGAATACTTCGAGTCTCAAATTCCTAATCTGAAATTTAAATATACATTATGTACTTAATCCTTCAATATTTTGGTTTACATTATATTAACCCTTGTCTTGATGAACCTGGAATGTTCTTAATCTAGCAGGAGTATAGACAAAGATCAGCCTTTAGATAATATATTCAATCTGTTTTTAGTCAATACTATCTGTTTGTGGAATTCAAGTGAGATTTGTTCATGAAATAAAATTTCAATGAAATATTGATCCACAACTAATGCTTCCTTTCACTGAAACGTATTTATGAGAAAGATTTTTATTCTGCACAACAAGGTTTAATGTTCTTACATGCTACTGCATTTCAATATTTAATAAAATTTTACTTGTCATAAGCTTGAAACTACCTTATAAGGTGGTGTGAGTAATAGGAGCTATGATATAATATAAAAAAAAACGCACACACAAAACGGAGAACCTTGATACAGCGATATGATCAACAAAAGAAATCTTATACAATATTCCATTAATGGGTATCCGTTTACTGTCTGTTATTTGCACTAAATCTTTTTCCATCTGACATGTCTGTTTTTATTTTTGGTAAAGACACAATACACAACACACGCTGTTGGCAATATACATGTATTAACCCATTCCCACATGATGAGATTTTAGACTCGTCCAAATTCAAAGAAGTTATAGACGAAAATTTTAAGTTGATGAAATCTTTAAAATCTTTGTCTTTTTTGGTAGAAAACATTGTAGATAATGAAGAAATTGCTTGTGACAAGCAATTTCTTCATTTTCCACAATGTTTTCCAAAGCTTTTATATTGAGGGGCGTCAGTAAGCGTCAATGTGTGGGAATGGGTTAATTCAGTAATGTCATGTGATTTCTAAAACCTCATTACTGCGCAAAATTGAGGTAAGCTGTTGTCAAGTCTTTTTATAGACCACAAACTTCTTTTACATTGGTTTCATATGCACATAGTGTCCAATCAATTCCCACATAATCCTGCTTTTTTAGAACAACTTTGGAAAACATTGTTGAAAAATGAAGAAATGGCTTGTCTCAAACAATTTCTTTGTTTCCCAGAAGTTTTTATATCCAGAAAAGAGAAAAAAGATATCAGAATTTCATCGATTTGAAATTGTTGTTTTCAACTTCTTTCAGTTTGGACTAGTCTGAAAAAATGTTGTCTGGTAAGTGATCAAATATACTTTGACATAAATCTAAGCATAACTTATCCCATTATTAGGTTCTCAAGCCGGTGCAATATGACTGAAATACTGTTAAAAGTGGCGTTTAACCCAATTTGATGAATCAATGAAAAATCACTGTCTTTTATAATGGGTAGAAATCATTGTGAATAAAGAAAAAAATGACTTGTTATAAGTAATTTCTTCATTTTCCACAATCTTTTTTGAAGATTTTATTCATGGGGCGTCAAAAAAGCGTCATTATGTGTAAATCGATTTTATTGAAAGAAAAAAAGCAAATTAGAGTAGAAAACATTAAGAGAAAAGGTGAGATTGCTTTTTATGTCATGGAAAATGTTATAAGAAATCATAAATTTTCATTAGAGAAAAGAAGACATTAAGGACAATCATCATGATTTATGGAAAAATCATTTTGTGCCAACTATTATGATGCAGAATGAATTGTACCAGCTCCATCGTAAAATGGAATATCTGGAAAATTTCATGAAAGTAATTCAAGTAATTAATAGTCTATTATCTAATGTCCAACCATCCCCTCCTATTATGATGGTATCAATCACAATTTTATGTTAAAAAGAAGGATTTTATCCCATATGAAAACTGCCTATCATTTCTCATTTTAGCTTGACTATTCAAACAAAAACAGACTATTCCAGTCACCTGGGACTTGGCAAAATGTTTTACAAGCAAGTCTAATATCTCTGTTTCAACTAATAACTTTACACATGCTTTTGTGACCACCATTTGCTACTTTGATGATCATTTTAGTGGAATTCTGACCCTTTTTTGACTTTCTAAGAAAATAAGAAACTGCTTCTAATCCCAATAATTATTGCCTCCTGTTACTAAAAGAGTTGCATCTACACATCATACAATTACAGTGTTAGTCTTTGTTGCACCAAGCTATACACAGTATGACATTAACCTCAGAGTATTCCTATTTGGACAGGAGGTATGGACAAGATCAGCCTGCACATATGTGCAGTCTGATCTTGGTCTACACCGCCTGCTTGTCCCTTTTAAGAAAGAATTGATTATATGATAAATTTTAAAAAGAATTTTAACCCACAATGCTTGCATCCAGTACTGTCAGCCCCTTGATTTAACCCATTCCAACACAGCAAAATAGTAGACTGGTCCAAATTGAAAGAAGCTGCAGACGACAATTTCAAGTTGATGAATTTTTGAATTTTTCCGTCTTTTGGGATAGAAAACATTGTGGATAATGAGGAAATTGCTTGATACAAGCAATTTCTTCATTTTCCACAATGTTTTCCAAAGCTTTATTCTCGAGGGGCGTAAAAAGGAGGGACTGAGTTGGAATGGGTTAATGCAATTCTGAAGATTTTATTCAGCATGACAAGGGTTAACTACAATTAACCCTTGTCATGCTGAACCCGGAATATTCCGGTTTTGGCAGGAGGTAGAGACAAAGATCTTGGTCTACACCTCCTGCTTGTACCTTTTCTTCCAGAGTTGTTTTCCGTCTTTTGGGATAGAAAACATTGTGGATAATGAAGAAATTGCTTGATACAAGCAATTTCTTCATTTTCCACAATGTTTTCCAAAGCTTTATTCTCGAGGGGCGTAAAAAGGAGGGACTGAGTTGGAATGGGTTAATGCAATTCTGAAGATTTTATTCAGCATGACAAGGGTTAACTACAATTTACCCTTGTCATGCTAAACCCGGAATATTCCGGTTTTGGCAGGAGGTAGAGACAAAGATCTTGGTCTACACCTCCTGCTTGTACCTTTTCTTCCAGAGTTGTTTATGAAATAGATTTCTAAAAGGAATTATCGAACAGCAAGTTTTATCAGTGCTTTCAGCCCTTTGAATTTACAGCAATTCAGTATGGTATTTTATACAGCATGACTAGGGTTAAGTTTCTGAAGCTTTTAGGATACCAATACTTGTGATGATAAACCAACATTATTTTCTTCTATATGACAAATTGCTAACCTATTCCATAAGGCAGTTTATCAATTTATTTTTTCAATATTAGTCAGTGACCATCAAACATCACCATGAAAATAAAACTTTTTGCGAATACCTTCATCATAATAACTGGTGGCAGTTTCTAGATTGGTCAAGCAAAGTAAAAAGGTATTTATATTCCTAATTCATAGTTTCAAGGAATAGGTAATAATATGGAATACATTACTTATGATTAAGTAATGATCACTAATAAGGGAGGTAATTTTAAGTAATTTAGGTGCCATTGAAAATTATTATACAATGAATTTGATAATTGAATATTGGAAGCTTAATTAACACCAAATATGTTGAATCCATTTTGGCTAGAGTTAATGTAATGATTAATAACCAGTAATTCATTATCCCTTCTTTGTATAGACAGGATGTTAATAGGCTTTTTTTATGTGCCAAAGAAAATATACTTTGACCATATGTTTTTGAAAAGTAGAAATTCCATGTACACCATGCCATTCTACCCTCTTCGGCAGTTATTTTTCAATTCGATACACTTCCTATTATTGTCAGTAGCTTCTTTGAATTTGTACTAGTCTTAATCTTTGTTTTCTGCTAATGGGTTGAGTCTTCAGATAGTACAGATAGTACATGTATCACATAATTGAAAAAGAAAGGAAGGCAGACAGAGGAAAAGATTAATCAAATACTCTGTTACCTCAAAGATACCTACCTGTACTAGACAATTTTTCATTCAAAGAAATTGCTAAATGCATGTAGTAGATTGTTCAATTTGACAAAATGAATTGTCAATAAGGAAATAAGATGAACTATGAAGTAAACATAAAAATAATGATAAAAATGACAAGACATTGTCGAAGACAGAGAGCTGATGTGTGATGTAAGACTGGTCTTATATTGTTTTATTGCCAAATGATTTGAAAAAACTTGTTATAATCCCCACCTACTAAAGAAGTGGGTGGGTGGGTGGGGGGTATATTAGTTTCATTAAGTCTGTCTGTCTGTCTATATGTCCATCCATCTATAGACTTTAGTTTCCATGCTCTTACTCTAGAACCAATTGACCTACAACCATGAAACTTTCATAGAATTGTTGCTAATGATCAAAGTCAGTGTCCTATTGTTTTTTCGATCACAATAATTGTCCTTTCAAGCTAGAGTTGTGATTAATGAATATAGACCCACAACTATTGCGTGCAGTGCCTTCAGCCCTTTGATTTTAATGCAATTCTAAGAAGGATTCTATTTAGCATGACAAAAGTCACAAATAGCAAGCTACTAAGTATTTAACCTGCTTAACCCAGCCAACAATATCAGAACCCTTTGAAACTGAAAATGGACAAATTGCTAACAAAATCATGTTTCATCATTTAGAATAAATTTCAGCATGCAGCGACTTTCTTTTTCAAGGTTCATGTTTCAATTGTATCATTTGTAGAAGTAAAGATAAATTGATCAATCTGATAAACAAACCTTGATCTGACATCCATCTAAGTAATTTAAGAAAGTCGCTTTATTAACCCTTGTCATGCTGAATCCGGAATATTCCGGTTTTGGCAGGAGATGTAGACCAAGATCAGCCTGCACATAAGTGCAGTCTGATCTTGAACTACACCCCCTGCTTGTATTTTTCCTGCCAGAGTAGTCTATGAAATTAATTTCTTAAAGAAATATTGAATTTTGAACAACAAGTTTTGTGAGTGCTTTCAGCCCTTTAATTTTACAGCAATATGAAAGGCAATTTATACAGCATGACAAGGGTTAACAGTTGTCTCTTGGGTGGATGCATTCAGACACTATTCCCATACAGTGATGCTTTTTGATGCCCCCCAAGAAAAATAATTAGGACAACAGAGTCAAATGCAACTTGTAATTTCTACATTTATTCATATTTTTCTCTACTCAGAATTACTTAGCTGAAAGGAGGTGAAATCTTTTAAATCTTTGTCTTATGGGGTAGAAAACATTGTTGATAATGAAGAAATTGCTTGTTATAAACAATTTCTTCATTTTCCACAATGTTTCCAAAGCTTTCAAAAGGGGCCTTTAAAAGCGTCTTTGTATGGTAATGACTTTATACAGGTTTGTTGTACTTGGTGGCCTAATCTTATCCTACCCCTCGAAAGTGATACTTTCAGCTGTAAATGTGTTGAAGCTCATGGTCAATAGAAAAGCTTCTATCAGAAAATGTTAAATGCTTCAATAACAGAGTGCTAGTTGAGTTTTTCCCTACATGGCTTTTGCATAATTACATAATGATTTTCAAGTTCTCGAGATCATTCGCCCCAAAAAAGAATTCTTTTCAGTAAAATACTCTGAATATCTGTGGTTTTGATATATGTAATTTGTAAAGGAGCGCCTGTCAGGATGAATTATGAGAGGATTATTTAGTTTTAACAGCAGTGTTATGACTAAAGGGTTTGCATATCTGTATGAAAAAATATTTCAAATGCATTTCCTGCTGTTTTATTGAATCAAACATTTAATCTCTCAAAATGGAGAAATGTATAGAAAGATTTCAACACACTGCTCATTTGTCATTTAATATGAAATCACCTTTCCCTATATAAAACATCATGTAATCTACCCTTTCTTTCTTAGATTTTTTGATAAGTTTTTAATTTCTGAATCTTAGAGACATTTTTTCCATTAACACTTTCCCACACGATAAAATTCAAAATTCGAGGAAGTTGCGGACGACAATTTAAAGTTGATGAAATCTTTAAAATCTTTGTCAATTGTGGTAGAAAATATTGTTTATAATGTTTTCCAAGCTTTCATATTGAAGGGCTTTTAAAGGGTCATTGTATGGGAATGGGTTAATGCAATTTTGTTATGCTTTTACACAAAGTAGGTGTTGTTACAACAAATTTAGCATTTCTAACCCATTCCCACAGAATGATGTTTATTGAAAAAAATAATTTGGAAAAATTGTGTAAAATCACATTGAAACAAGCAATTTCTTCATTTACCACAATGTTTTCCACCAAGAAATTTAAAAAGATCTAAAATTTCATAAACTTTTAATTTTCCATCTGCAACTTCTTTCAATTTAGACCAGTCAAAAATTTTGTCACCTGGTAATGGGTTAAGAGAAAAATGATGAGTTGACTATGTTCACAAGCATTTTCTCCATTTTTCAGAATGTTTGCCTTAGTCTTTTTTCTTTGGTTGTAAAAATTGGGACTGTACTGATGAGACCCAGGAAACACATGATTAAGACAACTTTGCTGTGATATAACAGAAATATTATTCAAAGATTCGTTAAACCCTATACGAAGAAACCAAAATATATTTGAAAACTTCTCTCTTTCAGAATGCAATTTTGTGGGTTTATATGGAAATAAGTTCAATTATTCTTTGAGCTTAATATCAGGGAAAAAGAAAAAATCAGAAATTTTATTAAAATTAAATTTCATTCAGCCTAAATTTTTGTTCTCTGGTAGCATGTTAACTAATTCCCATACAATGACGCTTTTTAACACCACCCTTAAAGAAAAACGAATGCAAAAACATTGTGTGAAATGAAGACATTGCTTGTAACATGCAATTTGTTCATTTTCCACAATTCTTTCTACCAAAAAATTGTATAAAAATCTAACATTTCATAAACTTTAAATTTTTGTCTGAAACTTCTTTCAACTTGGACCAGTTTAACCCATTCCCACTCAAGCCCTCCTTTTTATGCTCCTCAATTAAAAAGCTTTGGAAAACATTGTTGAAAATGAAGAAATTGCTTGTATTAAGCAATTTCTTCATTTTCAACAATGTTTTCTATCAAAAAACACAAAAACATTTAAAATTTCATCAACTTGAAATTGTCGTCTGCATCTTCTTCCAATTTGGACTAGTCCATTATTTTGTTGTGTGGGAATGGGCTAATTTTGTTTTTCTTTTGGAATGGGTTAATACATAAGCATTTTTTCTTTCTTTTTTTTTCAGGTGTGATTGATATCCCAGAAAACATAAAGTGCTGCAAATACTTAAAATTTGTGGATGCCAGTGTCAACCCTCTTGGAAAGTAAGTATCAATTGAGGGCTGATTGAAAAGTCTTTGACTGTGTTTGTAAAATGCATTCAAAATCACACTCAACAGAAAAAAAACCTTTATTGGACATAAACTGATATGAGTAGAGTTAGATAAATCAGTAAAATGGCAATGCTCCAAGAATGATATAATTCTATAAAAAAAGGCAAAGAATATTTATATTACGATCACGAAAAAATGTTATTTCAGAAATTTTTGTGAGATTTTACCTGTTTACAATCAAAATTTATGGGGATAAAAGCTATGCTGCAGCAGTGATACAAAACCATATACATTGTAATGTACTTTCAGTCTTGTGAAATATCAAATTTTTCCTTCCCAGCTCGGATTCAATACAAGGTGTTGTATCAAAACTATAACATGTTATTCCTTATTTATTTGACAATTTTTTTTGTGAATAATTAAGTGTGAAATAAAGTTCTGTATCTTTTGTTTTATATAGCCAAGGTTTTAGGAGGAGAAATACAGTAAACTGGGAGTTTTTTATAACACAGTTCTAAGTACTGGGTGGCCTATTCTTTTCCACCTGTAGTGTAAATGATATGCACTTATATGAAAGTGATAGGCACTCATAAATATTAAGGAGCAATAAAACATGTCCAAATATTTTGTCCATTGTAACCTGTTATTTGACAGACATGATCGTTCATGCCAGTACTTGTCATGTTTTATGTCCATGTTATAATTGAAGGATTACTGGCCCTGCCCACTGACTCTGCTGGCCACTTCTACTGACTCCAACAGGAAGTTCTATTTCGATACTAAAAGGTGTTATATTACAAACTATATATCCAGAAACATGTAACAAAATTGTTTGTTGGTGACCTAAAAATTGTAACTTCAGCTTGAATAAGCCGTAGTTACAACATTAAAATTGCCAAACAAACAAAACTGCTTTACATAAATATTGGCCTATTTTGGAGTTCAAAGTTCTCTGCCGGTTTAATGAATAATTTGATTGGTTGATTGATTCTTTGTTCGACAGCCGCAGTGGTTCAATTTCTATTGTAGAGTTTAGTATTTCTTATTATACCCCAACATCAATAATATTAGGGTCATATTGTACTGATGTCTGTCTGCAAGCTGTCAAAGTAATGCAAGAACATAACATTTCATTGTTATTCAAAGACTTTTTAAGATAAATGGCTCAAATATCAGACATATGTTCCTTGCATTAATTTGTATCAGTTGCTTGTAACGTTTTGGTCACTTATCAAGGTCACATTTCCAAAAGAGGCTGTTACAGGGGCTAGGTATTTCACAAACATATCTTGATAGTTAATAAAGCATGTTTACCTAACCCATTACCACACAGTGACGCATTCTGATGCCCTGATGAAATATACATATACCCATTGTTTCATGCTCCTGATTTGACTGAAATACTGTTAAATATGGCGTTAAACCCAAATCAAACAAACAAACAAACTAACCACCTGTCTGTCCCTTTCAACCCTTTCCTGTTTTTCAAAATTTTAGACTGGTCCAATTTGAAAGGAGTTGCAGACGTCAATTAAAAGTGGGTGCAATTTGAAAAAAACCCAGCCTACTGGCTAAAAAATATTGTGGGAAAAGAAGAAATTGCTTGCAACAAGCAATTTCTTCTTTTTCCACAATATTTTCTCCAGTATTAACTAACAGGGATGTAAAAAAAAGGGTTTGTACAGGAAAGGGTTAAGCCAAAGCTGTTAATAGAAATAACTTTCAAAAGAAATATTGATCAACTATAAGTGCTTTTAGTCCTCGATTTTAATTATGGAGAAGGATAATTATTAATCATGACATGGGTTAAGTATTTGCTGCTGAGTTTGGCACCCACATGCAATGCTTTTATCTTCATATTTAAATGTTAATTATATGTTGTAAAATACTCAAACATATACAAGTTTATTACAAATCACTTGAAAGGAAAAGTTTTATGCTACTACAATTAGCCTGCATTAACCCTGGTTATGCATAATAAAATTCTTTTCTGAAATTGCATCAAAATCAAAGGCCCAAAAGCACTGGAAGCACTAGTTAATGGTCAAAAATCATTCTGAAAATAAATCACATAAACAACTCTAGGTTAAAGGAGTCAAACAGGAGGTGTAGACTAAGATCAGACTGCACTTATGTGCAGACTTATCTTTGTCTATATATCCTGCCAATAACAGGAATATTTCGGATTCAGTATGACAAGGGTTAAAATAAATTTGGTCAGTGAAGAAAAGTCCAGTCAATGTCCATTGTTAGGCCAAAAATCAAGCTCAGTGTAAGTTTAGGCAAAATACAGGATAATTTGTGAAGAAAAAAAATTTGGTGTCAATTTCAGCTAGGACCCTGATTTAGACAGTAATTGTCACAAGGTTATTTGTATCATATGACTAATCTTATACTGACTTTCATGGGGGAGTGTTATTAAATATCTTGCACCTACTTAATGCCCATGTCACATTGAAAATTTATATATTCCCATTGCCTGCTGTTATGATCAGGCGACACATATAACTGTGCTGGCTGATTTGAATCTATAAAATTCTGAATTTGTATATTTATGATACTGATCAATACCTAAAGTCATTCCCACACAATGGAATTCTAGACTGGTCCAAATTGGGAGGAGTTGCAGACACCAATTTCAATTGGGGGTAGGAAAAATTATGGGAAATGAAGAAAGTGCTTGTCACAAGCAATAACTTCATTTTTCACAATGTTTTCCCAAACTCCTTTTCTTTAGGGGCATCGGAAAGCGTCATTATTGGGAAAAATTAAAAATATTCTTCATAATGTTACCTTCTACTGGGGCTTGACCTAAATGTGTTGATTATTTTGGGTGATATATCAATTTTAATAAGCTGAAGCCTATGGTAGGGCATTTTTGTTACCGTAATGCATGCTATTACATCGTTTTACAAGCTGGTATACATTTTGTGGAACATCTTGAATCAAAAGAGTGCTGGAATTTTATCCATTTGTCCCAAAGATTATCATGTTGTAGTTAGAATATCAAATTTGTGCTCATAAAATACAGAATTTATTGAACTCTTCTAAACCAGATAAAAACTTGACAAAACCTTGTTTTTATCTTTTTATAGATATCTTCTATAAACCATATTTGTTTGAACAATCGCCCAAGTAATTATTATAAAAGTGACCATCGATAAATTTATGGGGTCAGTGATTATAAGACTTTTTTGGTATGGATGTTATCGATTATTAGAGGTATGCGTTATGCATTTTTGCAGTTTTTTTGGGGACAGGCATTAACTAGAATATGGGTGATTATTAGAATAAATACGGCACATTGTATTAACACAATACACTTGATTTTTTTCAGACTTCCAGAGGGATTTACGCAGCTCTTAAACTTAACCCAGTTAAACTTGAATGATACATTCTTGGATTATCTGCCTGGTAACTTTGGAAGGTAAGAACAGATCAGCTAGTCCATCATGAAATTTTGTTTCTAGGGCAAATCATCATCATCAAACACAAAATATGGATTTAGCTATAGAGAATCAATCACCTGTTAGCCTCCCTAACCCATTCCCACACAATCCCACTTTTTGTCACCCCTCAAGAAAAAGCATGGCAAAACATTATGGACAATGAATAAATTGCTTGTAACAAATTTCTTCATTGTCAACAATGTTTTCCTCCCTAGAAGTCAAATATTTTCCAAATCCCACTATTTGAAATTGTCATCCTTTAAAAAGAAAGGAAAACACTACATCTCTGTTTCGTTTAAATTTGCAGACAATGTTGGAAGTTTATGGTCTTAGACAGATGTAGCACTTTTTTAAATTAAGCACAAATGGAGTGAAATAATGTTAAATCGTCATAATTTAACAATGTCGCATCATAATTACAACAGTTCGAATAACTAAATAATTCTTGGATACATGGTTATTGATAAGTTATCATTTGAAGTTAGACTACAATCTTTGACATGTGTAAAATTTTGCTGTCTGGTTATGGGTTAATGAATTTATAAGAAAATATTAAGATTTAAATGTAAGGTTTCATGAAATTTATTTTGAATTAAACACCTCTTGACATTAATTATGAAATAACAATAATTCTGTATGGATATTTCATGAATGTGATCGATTTTTCCAGAGGTAGCACAATTTACTGAAATCTTTACCAAGTATCATGTATGTCATATTTTCCTGATTTTTATGGGCAATCAATGAAATTTTTCATAATGTTTGAAATAAATATTTTTTTCTTTACCTGATCAAAATTCTTCTCATTCTTTTACTTTTTATTCTGGATCCAAGATTTCTGAATATTTACGGTAATAGCTCTGGAAAACATTATGGAAAATGAAGAAATTGCTTGTTACAAAAAACATTGGGGAAAATGAAGAAATTTTCTCATTATCCATTATGTTTTCTACCTCAAAAGATGAGAAAAAAATATATAAAAATTTCATCAGCTAAAAATTCTTCTCTGTAATATCTTTAAATTTGGACTAATCTAAAATCTGTTATTTGGTAATGGGTTATACTCTGAGTTGTCACCCATCAAAAACTCTAACCAGGATCAGTTTGTGCATTACATAGCCTAGTGCAACAGTTGTATTATTGATTTATGATAGTGCATGTTACTAAAGTTTAAATTTAGACCTATTTGTTTTCCCATTTCTATGGTACACCTCTCTGTATGTTAATGGGGGGTAAATGACAAATATTGAATTAAATGGTTTTAATACTTTTAAGAAATAGATACCAAGGTTAATGAATTCTTTTTTGGACTTATTGCCACACAACAAAATATAAGATAAGTCCAAAATGAAAGAAGTTGTAGACGACAATTTTTAGTTGATGAAATTTAAAAAATATTTGTCTCTTTGGATGGAAAACATTGTGGATTACGAAAAAAATGCTTGTAACAAGCAATTTCTTTTTTTCCTCAATGTTTTCCAAAGCATTTCTCTTGAGGGGCATCTAAAAGTGACTATATTATTCTGCCAAGAAAAGTCATGCAGTGCATTCAATCCTTGTATATTTTATTTCAGGTTATCAAAACTGAAAATCCTCGAGGTACGCGAGAACCATCTGAAGACACTTCCCAAGTCATTTTCTAGACTTGTAGAGTTGGAGAAGCTAGACATTGGGCATAATGAGTTTATGGAATTGGTGAGTTTAAATAACCCTTATTTTTACCTTTGCACAGTTGATTTTGATAGACCCTTTATTAGCTCACCTGAGCACGAAGTGCGATCCCTGACTTTACATAGAATTAAAGAAGGAAATCTTTAAAAGTCTTCTTTTCACAAACCATAAGGCCAAGGGCTTTAATATTCAGTGTATAATAATACCTATTGACCCTGTACTTTTATACTTCATAGAATTACTGTATTCTGAAAATAAGTGCTTTTTTTGTGGAATTCCAGAAAGGAGTAATGAAGGATATCATAGAAAATGTGGTTGGATCTTCACTATACCTAGGATTAAAGGAGAAAATCTTTAAAAAATCTTTTTCTCCAAAAGGATAAGGTGTAGGGCTTTGATATTTTGTAAATTAGCTCATAAAGCCTTGAGCCATCATACTCAGGGGAGCAAAAAAGGACCATCATGGTCCTCTTGTTAGATTTCATGGGAAAAAATGATCAGAAAACAAACATGATTTTAAAGGGGGGGGGCTTACTTCCATATATCCTATATAGAGAAATTGCTCAATTTTTTGTTTGTTTTAGATTAAGGACTCAAATGGCCTAATTTTTGCAAGACTTTTTAAAGGGAAGTAATTAATTCTGCAGAATTTGTTGATTGGACCTGAAAAAGTTGGATTGATTTTAGATTAGTAAGTCATTAAAGTCAGGGCTGTACAATCATACAGGCGCTCAAGCACATACTATTTTACAGTTGTCCTTCTTTCTGCAAAACTTACCCATATTTACAATTACTTTAAGCCTATTCAAGGTAGAATGCTTATATTTCACATGATGATAGATCTTATGAATATGCATCTACAGATACAATGGTCAATGTCATATGAGAAGGGCAAGGTCACAATTAAAGAAAGGGATGTTACTTGGGCATGGTTTTTCACAAACACATCTTGTGATCAACATGATCTTTCATCTCAGTGTGTTTGAAGTCTGTTAAGGTCATTAAAGTTACCTCTCCAAATTATCTCAATTACACTTTATTTATCAAAGTAATGATATTTTCAGACTAATTGCATTGGAAACCTAACCAAGCCCCCTGCGTCTGACAGGAAAATCAACTTAGATATTTAACTGCATTAGTTTCTCACCAATATGTAACTGAACAATAAAATGGTTTGTGACCTAAATTTCATAAGTTATGTTTGAATTGTCAATCCAAAGAAAATGAGTTATCAGAGCTCAAAATTCAGTTCCAGCATTAACCCATTACCAGATAACAGATTTTAGACTGGTCCAAAATGAATAGGGTTGCCGACAACAATTTAAGTTTGTGAAATTTTAGATTTGTTTAAACAATGTTTTCCCAATTGTATTCTTTGAGGGGAGTACAAAAGCGTCACTATGTAGGAATTGTTCAAATGAATGATTTGATTTGTCTGTTGGTTTTTAGCTAGCAATGCGTCAGCTTTTATAGCTTAAGTTAACAGACAAAATTTTGAGGTCTTCTCAAAGTTCGATCAGTGCAATCTACCGCTGGAGGCTTAACCACTACGTCCATTGAATGCCTTTGCAATAAAAATAGTTTAATTTTAGAATATTGCAAACTCTATTTAAATTGCAGTGAACTCTTCCAAAAGCATTCTATCTTACCCATTCCCACTCAATTCCGCTTTTTAAGCATCTCAAGAAAAAAGCTTTGGAAAACATTGTGGACAATGAAGAAATTGCTTGTAACAAACAATTTCTTCTATGTCCGTAATGTTTTCTACCGAATTCAAGCAACTTGAAATTGTTGTCTGCAACTTTTTTCAATTTGAACCAGTCTAAGATTCTGTTATATTTTAATGGATTAACTTTAACCTCGTTTATATATCATAATAACCTTTGACAAAGAGGATTACTTAGAAAAAAAACATGTTTTGCTAGCTTACTGTACTTTCAGTACTTTGATTTTATTGACAGCTGCCATTTGTCAATGACCTCATTCTCATACACTTGAATTGTTGTCTGCAACTCCTTTCAATTTGGAACAGTCTAAGATTTTGTTGTTTGAATAATGGATTAATCAGCAGTATTTACATTTCAGCCTGATGTAATTGGTAGCCTGTCAAGTTTATTGGAGTTATGGTGTGACCACAACCAAATTACCTCAATTACACCAGTAAGTATCATTATAGAATGCCAACCGTAAGACAATACTTTCAGAAGGACAATTTGAATTATCCAATTCCCACACAATGAAATTTAAGGTGAGTCCAAACTGAAAGAAATTGCAGAAAACAATTTAAACTTGATGAAATCTTTAAGATTATTGTCTATTGGGGTAGAAAACATTGTGGATAAAGAAGAATTCGGATAATGAATTCAAGTGGATTTTATTGATACACACCTAATGATAAGGTAAAGGTCAACTAGTAAGGTCATTTTCCAGCTCATAATTGGTATCTAGGCTTATTTTATTGGTGCACTTCTACTTTTGACAAGGTAAAGGTCAACTGTTAAGGTCATTTTGAATTGGGAGTATGAAATTTTGTGTTTCTCACAGACATAAATCATACAGAAAATAAGCTACAACTTTGTTTTACAGACTATTGGAAATTTGAAGCAGCTGATGTTCTTTGATGGCTGTAAAAACAACTTACAGTGCTTGCCCACTGAAATAGAAGGATGTAGCTCATTAGCTGATCTCCATTTAACAACCAATCAGCTTCAAGTATTGCCAGATTCCATTGGAAATCTCACAAATCTCACGACACTGAAAGTGGATGACAACTGCTTGACAACATTACCTAACAGTATTGGAGGGTAAGAAACTACTTCCTGAATTCTTTAAAGGGCAAATCCATAGGGGTAACATAATTCAAATTTTCAAAATTCCATTAATAAACATGTGCATTGATACTCATTGATTTTTCTTGAGATTGTTTCAAAAATACTTTATTGGAGTTTTTATTTTTACCTTTTCATTTTTACGGCATCGCTTATGTCCCTTACCTATTGGATACATATGCTTAACTCCCCTGAATTGTGACGTCATAGTAGAAGTTTATTAAAAATGGACGTAGAGTATGACAGCGATTTGAGCGATATTCCCGAAGAAGAAATGGATGTTTCTGGTACTTTAAGGCCATATGAGTACGAACCAGTTTGAAGGGCAATTGCTACGGAATCGGAGGATAGTGATGATTATATTCTTCGTCTTCTTTTTGCCCCGATTTTGACGATAATGTTCCTGAGGTGTCAACATGGTGAGTGATCAATATTTGCGGCGAATATTGCCCTTTATAAACATTAGAATCGTAAAAAATTTAACTTACTCCCTTTTTGAACGTTTGAATCTGACTTGAACAACGAATTTAAATGAAGATCCCAATGAAGTGACGTTTGCGAGTGAGACCCCTTTTGAATTATCCCTGGACTATTAACACTGTAACAAAAACTCCTCTGAACTTTCTTCTACCAAAAATTTACGATCAAACATCTCGTTTGTAAATTTAAGACGAGAATAAGAAATTATGTGCATGACATTCCCAGTCTTATTGTCCAAATAGTGCATTAGATGATTATCTGGCTGTCATAAGAAACTTTCAGTCTGTAGCTATCTACTAGGTGCAAAGTGAAGTCTGATCGGACAGGATTATATGCAAATGTCTAACACTGGCTCAAATGGTTTTGGTTGCTTGAATCAGTACTACATTGTCCAATGTTTGAAAACAGTTCTTGGTATATGGTTTACAATTGTGCCCCCATCAGAAAAGTTACATTAACGTTTGTTTACTCTCTGTAAATATGGACAGTAAATCATTCTCAAATATGAAATTATAATAAATAATTCAATTTCACAGGTGCCAGTGCAAGATTTGTGTGAATATGCCAACTGTGACAGAATCCAAGTGCTGCAAGACAACAAACAGTATAGATGGGAAGGATGAAGCAGGATTGACACGCATAACAGATCACATTGCATTCCGGGTGAATTGTCTGAACATTCATGTATTAGGAGTTACCTACTATGACCATTCGTTACAGACAGGCCCACTTGAGGAAAACCAAAGAATTCATGAGTAAGTAAAATATTGTTTTGTTATAGTGCTAAATTATTTTTCATAAATGACCTACATTGTTTATAACCCTTTCCTGTTTTCTAAAAAATTTAGACCCGTCAAATTTCAAAGGACTTGCAGACGAAAATTCAAAGTGGATTCTAGTTGAAAGTAAGCATTCAGTGGGATTTGAAATATTGTGGAAAAAAGAAGAAATTGCTTGATATAAGCAATTTCTTCTTTTTCTACAATGTTTCTTATTCATAAATTTACAGGGATGTAAAATCAGGGATTGAACAGAAAAGGGTTAAGGCAAGGAAACTTACCCCATTACCACACAATCCAATGTTCTGACATACTGAAGCAATGTAGTTTGCAAAAAAATAGTGGGAAAAGGAGTAATTGCTTGTAACATGCAATTTGTCCTTATACAAAGTTTACTACCCCATTCAACACTTAAACTCTTAAAATTCAGTGATTTACCAATTGTCAGCTGTCAATGAATTTTTTTTTACGATCAATTCATTCATTTAGACCAAAAGTGAACTTTGGACTGCAATTTTGGACATCGTTTAGGCATTTTTCTTGGTTTGTGGACCTTGACATTGTAACTGCAGCTAATTCAGTCTGTAGTTACAATTTAGATCACCAACCAACCATCTTGGAAACACTGTAGAAAAAGAAGAAAATGCTTGTTACTTGATTCTGTCGTATGTAAGACAAAGCCTGTAAAGATCATCAACTTTATATTGTCATCTGCTACTTTTTGAATTTGGACCATTCCCAACTCTGTTGTCTATCATTAAGTTTAACATCACCAAAAAATTTTGGTTTAAAAGCTAAGATCTCTTTACATTTTTTTATTTTAGGCTACACAGACACCTGGCCTCTAGACGATTGCGAAAGGAGCGAGGAGAGTGATTCCTTCACATGTGGTGACTGCTATCAGAGACATGATTCCCTCTGTGGACTATTGAAAGAAAGAAATTCTGGTTGTCAACCTTTCAATTCTTTAAATCCATTATAAACCATTTTATGATACACCTCAAGAAATGGCTTTGATTAAAATTGCTGAAAATTTGGAAATTTCTTGTTGCAACCAATTTCTTCATTTCCCACAATGTTTTCTGCCAAGGAAATGTTTTCTGTCATGTTATAAAAAAATTAAGATTAGTTCATACATGACATAAATTATGACCTTTTCCAGTATCATCTTAGCTTATTTCCAAAGTCATAGTAAGTTGCAATAGAATAATAAGGACTTTAACAAGGAGTTATACAGTCCTTGGAATAAACATAGATCACGGGTGAAAATCAAGGGTGCCATATACATCACTAGTTTGTCTAACATGAAAGGATGGGATATGCATATATTATGTAATCATTTCCTGTATTGTTTAAAACACTAATTAAGACAAGACCATGGCCTAAGTTTACCCTTTACCAAGCAATCAGTAGCTTGTCTTTCCGCTAGTGACTATTGTGATCTTTGAAAAAAATTGAACTTAATGATAGCCACGATTTTCTGTTCAATTATCTGTACCTCCTTTTAACTCATTACAACTAAATCCTCTATTTTTACTCACAGTAGGAGAAAGTTGTGACAAATATTGGGGGAAAAGGAGAAATTGCTTGTGACTAGCAATAGCAAATTTTTGATTTGTTTGTTTGAATGGGGTTTTACGCCGCTTTCAACAATCTTTCAGTTATATCGCGGCGGCTGGAGCACCTAACAATGGAATCCTGGTATTTCTCACACCAGTACTACCATTACATCCTTTCCTAGCCTCCAGCTGCTATCCCACATAGGTCTACGATTATCGACCCATTGGTGAGAGACAAATAGTCGGAAAGAATGAGTGCCGCCGTCGGGAATCGAACCCGGGACCTTTAGATTGAAAGTCCGATGCGCTACCAACTGCGCTATGACGGCGGCTAGCAAATTTTTGAAGCCTATTTACAATAATTATTCAATTTTGGCACAAATTAAGTTGTCATCTGCATTCTCTTTCAATAAAAAAAAAAAAAAAAAAAAAACACTTTTTTTAATTTGATCTTAAAATTTTTTGCCCAGTAATAACTCATTCATACGCAATCCTGTCCGTCTAAGCCCAACTTAAAAAAAAAAAAATCAAAAAAGATTGTGGAAAATGAAGAAATCGCTTGGTACAAGCAATTTCTTCATTATCCACAATGTTTTCTACAAAGGCAAGCAAACGAAAAACCAGGAGCATTAGTTGATACCTTAAGATCTATTGTACTGGAGAAATATTGAAGGAACCTAATGGAATCTCTAGCCTGGAATTGCTGGGGTCCCTTCCAATTTTAAGGGATCCCGGAACACTGTTAGTGTCGACCCCTTAATGTGTCTAAATTGACCAATGGCTGGCCGCCCTTTACTTCATAGTCTCCGCTCATGAACTCCAACAGGAAGTTCCGCTTTGATTTTTAACAGCGTTCTTTTGCACAATTTATGCCAATTAGCATGTAACAAAAAAGTAAAATGGTTGGTTGATGACCTAAACGTGGTAACTACAGCTTGAAAAGGCTGTAGTTACAATGTTTAAGCCGCCTAATCAAAAATAATAAAAAATAAAGGTAAACAAAAATGGCAACCAATGTCGGAGTTGATAAGCTCAGGTCAGGGCTGAATGAATTATCTGATAGGTCGGTATACTCCTCTATTTAAAGTCTCGTTTGGTCAATATATTGGAAGGACAATATCCGAGACGAACAAAATGGGAACCCTTTCAGTTCTGCTGTCTCACGAAAAATCGGTCCATAATGTGATTCGTTCATTGTTTTATATAATCCCAACCCCCACAATATATGGCCGAGATATCAATTTGTTCACCAAATTGATCTAACCGCTGTTGCAGCTTCTTCCTCGAAATTGCCCTAGCTGATGGTCGGCATGTCGGTTCTTCTTCCCGTCGGTTCTCCGAGATCAAGATTGTTGGCACGGCGTCAGGTTTCAATCGGAGTCGAAAGTTCTTAAAAACAACGTCATTTGCTAGTTTCGGGCTGATCAAAAACTTGAAATTAAAGTGTCTCACACAAAGCTTTGCATGACTCGGTGGCTCAAAATTTGTCACTGCTGTCCGCTATGAATTCACAACTTTTTTCTTTTAAAATCAATCGGAAACGTAAAAATGCTGATCCTCTGAGTCCCCGATTCAACATTACAACCGTAAGCGGCACAGATCGTCATTATTCTCCTTTAAAATCGATTTTTTACGTATTATCGCCTGTATTTAGTACGGCAACCATTGGACATGTAAAACAGATAGCTTCTACTATGACGTCACAAATGCAGGGGAGATAAGCGGTTTGGGGAATGTACAGGGGAAGTAAGCGATGCGCTGTTTTGGGGCAGTATTAAATCTTGACATTTCGAATTGGTTTTTGTACATGTGCACGGTCTGCAATCGCGAAAATATTGTTTGTGTGTTAAATTAACACCATATACTTGAAAAATAATGAATGAAAAGACAATATAAAAATTTCTTTGAATTTGACCTTTAACCCATTATTACACTACAAAAATTTAGACTGGCCCAAAATCAAAGAAGATGTGGAAAATAATTTCAAGCTGGTATTATTTCAAATATCTGTCTTTCTGGGAAGAAAAATGGAAAATGGAGAAATTGCTTGTGACAAGCAATTTCAACATTTCCAACATTGTTTCCCTGAACCTATTTCTTGAGGGTTGTCAAAAAGCAGGATTGAAAATGAGTTAACAATTCTTACACAATAAAGTTTTGGATTGGTCCAAATTGAAAGGAATTACAGACAACAATTTTAAGTTTTAGATTTTTCAATTTTTTGGGTAAAAAAAATTGTGTATAATGAAGAAATTGCTTGTCACAAGCAATTTTTTCATTTTACACAATGTTTTCCCAATTGTTTTTCTTGAGGGGCGTCGAAAGGCATCACTGTGGGGGAATGGATTAATGACTATCTGCAACAACACAGTACCAGATGGCAAAAGTATAAACAGGTCCAGCTTCAAAGAAGTTGTGGATAATCTAAATGTGTTAACCCATTTCCACACAATGATGCTTTTAAACGCCCCTCAATACGGAAGCTTTGAAAAACATTATGGAGAATGAAGAAATTGCTTGTTCAAGCAATTTCTTCATTATCCTCAATGTTTTCTACCCTGAAAGACAAAGATTTTGAAGATTTCATCAACTTAAAATTATTGTCTGCAACTTCTTTGAATTTGGACTGGTCTAAAAATTTATTGTGTGGGAATGGGTTGAATATGAAACGTAAAAACCATATTGCATGGAGAATATTTTGAAATAAGGAGAAATTTCTTTTTACTTGCAATTCTTCCTTTTTTCACAGTGTTTTGCCCTGATATAAGTCATCGAAGGGGGTAGGGGGTATTAAACTGAGGGATAATGATTTTATGTGGTAATTTACTGGTATTATGTAGGGTGATTCAGCAATTTTCTTTGGGTTAGGTACTTTATCCTTCCTAAAAGCAAAATAATGATAAAAACAACATACTGTCTCCTAAAATAATTATCTGGACTTATCTTTATATAACTGACTCTAATCTGACCAAATTTGTCAACTCTAATGATTATATTTTATATTCACAAACAAATATTTTTTCACATTAATCTACATGCAAGAATAGCATGTATGAACTGACCACTTTAATACTTTAAAAATATTGTCAGCTCAGCTGTAGTTACTATGTTTAAGTTGCTGGTGACATTAAGTAAGCTGTAGTTACAATGTTTAAGTCACCAAACCAACAAAAATGCTTCACATAAATGAAGGCCAATGTTAGAGCTCAAAGTTCATGTCTGATCTAAATGAATGATTTAACTGATCAATTGATCCTTTGATCGGCAGCCACAATCTGTCAATATGTGCACCTCGTACAAAATGTTCTTTCACATTCGCTCCATTTCCTAAAAGCAGAGTAGATTTTTGTATTGGACATACTGCAATTTAACCCTTCCCATTCAATCCCTGGTTTTTGTTTCCCTTTGATTTTATAATTGAGAAAACATTGTGGAAAAAGAAGAAATTGCTTATTACAAGCAATTTCTTCTTTTTCCACAATATTTTCTACCCTACTGAATGGTTATTTTTCAAATTAAATCAACTGTAAATTATTGTCTGCAAACTTTTGAATTTGGACAGGTCTAAAATTTTGCAAAACAGGAAATGGTTAGCTAATTTGGAAGACTAATAAACATGTATAAACAAGTAAAACCAATATCTTTTAGATTGCCTTTTACATGACAGATTGCCTTTTACATGACATAAACACAGTAACCATAATTGTTTCATTTTTCAGCCTGGAATCCCTGTCAGAGTTAAATGTCAGTGCCAATGTACTAAAAACCCTACCTGCAAGTCTGGGACTTCTAAGATATCTCAGGACTCTGTATGGAGATGATAATATATTGGAATACATTCCTGCTGAGGTAAGAAATAACTCTCCGTGTAACCAATTACCAGAAGACATAATTTCAGACTGGTCCAAATTCAAAGAAGATGAAGATGACAATTGATAGCTAATGGAATTTTAAAAATCTTGTCTTTTTTAATAGAAAACATTGTGGATAATGGAGAAATTGATCATAGCAACATCTTCATTTTTTGTTTCAAAAGTTTTTTTTCTTCAGAGGAATAAAGTGATGGATTGTGTAAAGAAATGGGCTGGAGATCTTTTGATGACCTCTAGTCTGACGATTCTCAGACATCCTAATATACATATAAAGCCACACCTGGTTAGCTCTGTTGGTAAAGCACTGTGCTGTTAGTTCAGGGTTGCTAGTTCAAACCCTGGAATATTTATTACTTTGATGCTTTTAAACCGCCCTCAATATGAAAGTTTTGGGAAACATTGTTGAGAATGAAGAAATTGCTTGTTACAAAGAATTCCTTCATTTTCGACAATGTTTTCTACCCAGAAACTTGGAAAAATTTAGAATTTCATAAACTGTTGTCTGCAGCTCCTTCTGATTTAGACCAGTCTAAAATTTTATTGTGTGGGAATGGGTTAAACCAACATTAGATTCTAATTGATTTGATTTTTGTAAACTGCTGCCTTCAATGTAAAAATATTCCAGAAAAGGCAAGAGTTATAAAGTCATGTCAAGGAAAATTTAAACGGTTTTCATATTACATTAATGTATTCAATTTGTAATCGATTTTCGAAAATCATATGGACAAAGATTTGATTCACTTATATAAAGTATATCTTAACCCTTGCCAAGCTGAATAAAATCCTCTTTAAAGTTGCATTAAAATCAAAGAGCTGACAGTACTGGATGTAACCATTGTGGGTTAATAAATCCTTTGAAAATGTATGTTACAAACAATTGTGGCTTAACAGGGATAAGTAGGAGGTGTGGACTAAGATCAGACTGCACATATGTGCAGGCTGATCTTTGTCTATACCTCCTGCCGAAACAGGAATATTCCAGGTTCAGCATGACAAGGGTTAACAAAAGGTATTTTCTTGTATTAACAGTTGGGAAGCTGTAGTGGAATCACTGTGCTGTCATTACGAGGAAACAAGCTGTCTTACATTCCTGACGAACTTGGGCGCATACCAAGGTTACGGGTTTTAAACCTTAGTTCCAACAAACTGAGCTTCCTACCTTTTACCATGGTGAAATGTAAAGAACTCCAAGCTCTTTGGTTGTCAGAGAACCAGGTAGGTTATACATTGGTGGCTTAACCCATTCCAACACAGCAAAATTTTAGACTGGTCCAAATTGAAAGAAGCTGCAGACGACAATTTCAAGCTGATGGAATTTTGAATTTTTTCGTCTTTTTGGATAGAAAACATTGTGGATAATGAAGAAATTGCTTGATACAAGCAATTTCTTCATTATCCACAATGTTTTCCAAAGATTTCTTCTTGAGGGGCGTAAAAAGGAGGGATTGAGTTGGAATGGGTTAAAGCAAAAACATCATAAGTGTCCATACAAAGTACAGAGAATAATGAATGCTTTCCACTAAGCTATCAACATGTACTTTGTGTCAATATGATCAGGGCAGGTGTTGGTCTGTCATTCCAAAAAGTAACCAAGATTTTTATGCTCCCCAAGGGAGAGCATATAGCTTCCGCTTTGTCTGTCTGTCTGGAGTGATTTCTCCATAACCCTTGGGCCAAATCAAATGAAACTTACAATATAATGCCTATGTGTTTTTCCCATTTTTTGGATTTTAGGCCTCATTATGGAAAAAGGAGACTTAGGGTAAAATATAGTTTTTCTCATATTTCTCCTAGTCTAATGGTCAGAATTTGATGAAATTTAATGTTTGAGTAGCAAATCAGATACCCTTGTCTGTAAACTATTTGAAATTTGCGGAAATAAGATTCATCTTGGAAAATGAAAAAAAGGGGAAAATGTGTGATTGTGGTAAGGGTTTAACCCTTTTCCGTTCAATCCCTGGTTTTTACGTCCCTGTGATTTTACACTTGAGAAAACATTGTGGGAAAAGAAGAAATTGCTTTTAACAAGCGATCTCTTCTTTTCTCTCAATATTTTCTACCCTGTAGGTTGATTACTTTTCAAATTGCAACTTCTTTCAAATTGGACTGGTCTAAAATTTTGAAAAACAGGAAAAGGTTAACACTATTCTGACACAATCCCACATTTATGCAAAGTTTTGTCAAAGAAGTGAAAAATCTGAGTTTTTGTTTCGTACCAAGTTGTACTTCTCCTCAGGAATTTATGAAATAGCCTAGTTCAATGTCATTGTTGATTTACTACTAAACTTAATATGCCGATCCCCTTTCTTTTGTGTCTATGGCAAGTTAATGTTGTAAAACTTTGGTTAGTTAATGTTGTAAAATTGTGGGTGCAGTTGGTATATCATGCATTTTAATCTTGCAAATTGAAATAGTTATGAAATTAAAAGTCAATAATGCCAGATGATAGCACATTAAAACAGTTATTTATCAATTAGTGTATTATCTTGTCTTTGTGTGTTTACCCTTCACAACTTAAGCTAGAAAAACTGTCATACCAATTTTATTACTATCAGTGTGAGTTGTCTGCAAGGGTAAAAGTATAGTATACATTACCTTCCTTTTATTATGCCCCGCAATACTAAAGTTTTGAAAAACATTGTGGAAAATGATGAAATTGCTTGGGACAAGCAATTTCTTCATTTTCCACAATGTTTTCTATCCAAAACATTAAGATTACACTAAACAACGTGTATGGAAATCAGACTGGCATAATGTGGACACAAATTCACAACAAAAAGTTCAACTGGCCTTCGCTTACAGTACCAATTAAGGTAGAATTCATTGTGAAGAAAGGACAAATCACATGTTACAAAATAATTTTCTTTTTCCCATAATCAAACTGCAAGATTATATATTGACTAGTGAAGATTTTGCAAATTAGATTAACCCTTTGATTAAGACAAAAAGCTGCCTTGATTACAATCACTTTCAACACTGTAGGGTATAAGGTCCCTATTTTCTCTACAAACTTTTAACCATTACCACACAAAACAATTAAGACTGAACCTACATGAAAGAAGCTGCTTATGACAATTTGTAGCTGGTGAAATTTTGAAACTCTTTGCTTTTTTGGGTAGAAACATTGAGCTTTTTTCTGCAATTTTCTTCTGTAAAAATAGTTCTTGTACTGGTTAGCACATTCCCACACAGTCCCTCCTTTTTACGCCCCTCAAAAAACAGCTTTGGAAAACATTTTAGAAAATGAAATTGCTTGTGTCAAGCATTTTTTCATTATCCGCAATGTTTTCTATAAAAAAAAGACAACTTCTTTTAAAAAATTCCATCTACTTGAAATTATAGTCTGTAGCTTAAATCAGTTTGAACCAGTCTACAGTTTTGTTGTGTGGGAATGGGTTGAAATTGCAGACTGTGTATATTGAGAATCCCTGGTTAAAATGACAGATAGCTAGCCATGTCTTTTTATTTCCAACATGGTGTTTCTACTGAGGTAATAAACAACAGTTTGTGAAATATGTAGTCAGGGACAAGAGGACCTAGATGTTGTAATTACAGCTTAGGATAAGCTGTAGTTGTGACTTTTAAACCATTCCCATGTGACAAAATTTAGTACTAGTTATAATTCAATATGTTGCAGATGACAATTTTGAGCTGATGATTTTTTTTGTTTACTTTCTGGTTTGAAAACATTATGAGTAATGAAGAAATTGCTTGTGACAAGCAATTTCTTCACTTTTTAGGTCACCTGACCAAATGGTCATGGTGACCTATTGCAATCATCGTTTGTCCGTCGTCGTGCGTCGTCCGTTAACTTTTAAACATTTTCATCTTCTTCTCAAGAACTACTGGGGGGATTTCAACCAAACTTGGTAGAAAGCATCATTGGGGGATGCCAATTCAAGTTTGTGAAAATAGGGGTTCTGGGGGTCATAGGGGCCCAAATAGGAGGCAAAAAGGGGTAATTTTTGGTTCTTCTTTAAAAATCTTCTTCTAATAAACATTAATGCCAGAGCTTAAATATTTTGTGTGCATGACAACTAGGACAGGTATATTATAAATTGTGAAATTCATGCCCCTGGGGTCATGTATGGGGCCACACCCAGAGGTCAAAGTTCATCATGTTAAAAAAAAATTCACATTTTCATCTTCTTCTGATGAAGTACAAAGCCAATTTCAAACAAACTTGGTAAAAAGCATCATTTGGTAATGGTTATTAGGATTTGTGAAAATTAAAAGGCTGGGGGGTCAGGGGCCCTAAAATGGGGACCAAAAGGGGGTCATTTTTGGTAACTTTTAAATATTTCATCTTCTTCTCAAGAACTGCTGGGGGGATTTCAACCAAACTTGGTAGAAAGCATCATTGGGGGATGCCAATTCCAGTTTGTGAAAATAGGGGTTATGGGGGTCCAAGGGGCCCAAATGGGGGGCAAATGGGGTAATTTTTGGTACTTCTTTAAAAATCTTCTTCTAGAAAACCGTTAATGCCAGAGTTTAAATATTCTGTGTGCTTGACAACTAGGACAGGTATATTATAAATTGTTAAATTCATGTCCCTGGGGTCATGTATAGGGCCACACCCAGAGGTCAAAGTTCATCATGTTAAAAAATTCACATTTTCATCTTCTTCTGATGAAGTACTAAGCCTATTTCAAACTAACTTGGTGAAAAGCATCATTGGGTACTGATTATACAGATTTGTGAAAATTAAAAGGCTGGGGGGTCAGGGGGCCTAAAATGGGGTCCAAAAGGGGGTAATTTTTGGTAACTTTTAAATATTTCATCTTCTTCTCAAGAACTACTGAGGGGATTTCAACCAAACTTTGTAGAAAGCATCATTTGGGGATGCCAATTCAAGTTTGTGAAAATAGGGGTTATGGGGGTCAAAGGGGCCCAAATAGGGGGCAAAAAGGGGTAATTTTTGGTACTTCTTTAAAAATCTTCTTCTAATAAACCGTTAATGCCAGAGCTTAAATATTCTGTGTGCATGACAACTAGGACAGGTATATTATAAATTGTTAAATTCATGTCACTGGGGTCATGTATGGGGCCACACCCAGAGGTCAAAGTTCATCATGTTAAAAAATTCACATTTTCATCTTCTTCTGATGAAGTTCTAAGCCAATTTCAAAGTAACTTGGTGAAAAGCATCATTGGGTACTGATTATACAGATTTGTGAAAATTAAAAGGCTGGGGGGTCAGGGGGCCCTAAAGAGGGGACCAAAAGGGGGTCATTTTTGGTAACTTTTAAATATTTCATCTTCTTCTCAAGAACTACTGAGGGGATTTCAACCAATCTTGGTCGGAAGCATCATTTGGGGATGCCAATTCCAGTTTGTGAAAAGAGGTTGGGAGGTCTTTGGGTAAAAGGGGCCCCAGTCGGGGGCAGAAAGGGGTAAATTTTTGTACTTCTTAAAAAATCTTTTTCTAATAAACCCTAAATCACTTGTCTTGATGCTCTTTTACTCAGGTGACCGTTAAGGCCCACTGGGCCTCTTGTTGTTTGAAGGCTTTAAGACGCAAAACCAAAAATTATCATGCTAAACATCAACATTAGAGTCTAAATGAATGATTTGATTGGTCAATCAATTGTTTTAACCCATTGCCAGTAGACAAAATTTAAGACTGATTTTCTACCTAGGAAGTTCATACATTTTACATTGTTGTCTGCAACTCCTTTCAATATGGCCTAGTCTAAAAAATTCCGTCTAGTAATGGGTTAAGTCGCCAAACTAAAAATCATTATGCTAAACATCAACATTAGAATCTGAATGAATGATTTGGTCAATCAATTTGTTTTAACCCATTACCAGACAGCAAAATTTAAGACTGGTCCAAATTGAAAGGAGTTACAGAGGACAATCTAAAATCTATGAAATTCTAGACCTTTTCAAATTTATGGTTAGAAAACACTGTGGATAATGTAGAAATTTTTGTGACAAGCAATTTCTTCTTTTTTTCCACAATGTTTTCCAAAGTTTTTTTCTTGGGGGGGGGGGGGGGGCGATTAAAAACTTCATTCAGTGGGAATGGATTAATTAACAGTGTCAATCCATCAATTGAATAGCCACACTCAATGTGAAGAGCTGCAGAACAGTTTTCTGTCATTCAAACTATCAATTTTAAGCTCACCTGAGCACGTAGTGCTCAAGTGAGCTATTGTGATCCCCTTTTGTCCGTGGTCCGTCCGTCGACCGTTATGCGTCATCCGTCAACATTTTCTTAAAACGACATCTCCTCCTAAACCACTGGGGTTTATATAGAAATAAAGAGCGATTTTTTAAATGACATCTCCTCTCAAATAGCTCAAAGAATTGAAATCCATTAAAAACTCTGGTTGCCATGGCAACAAAAGTGAAATTTTAAAATAATCTTTAAAAATCTTCTCCTCATGACGCAGAAGACGTAGAGCCTTGATATTTTGCATGAAGCATGAGTATATTGACCTCTTTCAAAATAGCTGAAATCATGATCCTCGGGTCCCCAGGGGTGGAGCCCCAGGGGGGGGGGGGATATATAGAAATAAAGAACGATTTTTTAAATGACATCTCCTCTCAAACCACTGGGCCAATTTGAACCAAATTTGGCAGAAATGTTGCTTAGGTGGTCCCCTTCAAAAATAGCTCAAAGAATTGAAATCCGTTAAAAACTCTGGTTGCCATGGCAACAAAAGTGAAATTTTGAAATAATCTTTAAAAATCTTCTCCTCCAGACACAGAAGGTGTAGAGCCTTGATATTTTGCATGAAGCATTAGTATATTGACCTCTTTCAAAATAGCTAAATCATGATCCTCGGGTCCCCAGGGGCAGAGCCCCAGGGGGGTGGGGTTTATATAGAAATAAAGAATGATTTTTTAAATGACATCTCCTCTCAAACCACTGGGCCAATTTGAACCAAATTTGGCAGAAATATTGCTTAGGTGGTCTCCTTCTAAAATAGCTCAAAGAATTGAAATCCGTTAAAAACTCTGGTTGCCATGGCAACAAAAGTGAAATTTTGAAATAATCTTTAAAAATCTTCTCCTCCTGACACAAAAGGCGTAGAGCCTTGATATTTTGCATGAAGCATTAGTATATTGACCTCTTTCAAAATAGCTGAAATCATGGTCCTCGGGTCCCCAGGGGTGGAGCCCAAAGGGGGGGGGGGGATATAAAGAAATAAAGAACGATTTGTGAAATTTCAAAATAATCTTTAAAAATCTTCTCCTCCTGACCCAGAAAGCGTTGAGCCTTGATATTTTGCATGAAGCATCAGTATATTGATCTCTTACAACATAGTTAAAATCATGATCCTAGGGTTTCCAGGGGCGTACCCAGGGGGGAGGGGTATAGGCATGAAGCATCAGTTCACAGACTTCTTTCTTATTTCTGAAATTATAACCCATTGAAAAAGTTTTTTCCTTCTTTCAAATCAGCACTAAAGCCTTGGAATTTGTAATTTAGACTTTTGGATCCCCAGGTTCATAGTCTTTATATGTAATTGTGGCCCACTTGTTCCATAATCCTAACCTTAACATGAAATTAGACTGTTGAAAGAAAAAGAGCCTTTATCTCAGGTGAGCGCCCCAGGGCCAATGGCCCTCTTGTTCATTTGAATATATTGTCTGATGAATCTGTATTTGACATCATAATACTGGTAATGAGTTAAGTTTATACTTTGTACTGTTAAAACAGCCCTCACAGTTCAGGAAGAATCTAGTTAGCTCAACCGTTTCAGAGAAAACCTGAGGCATTGTGATCACCTTGGTGTCATCGGTGTTGGCGTTAATGTGGCAAACTTTAAACTTGGTCATATCTCTGTTGTTATTGAAGATATCCTCATGAAACTTGGCATGTGTATTGACATTCACAAGAGCTATCTAGACTATCAGGGGGATAACTTTAAAAAGCATTTTTGTAAGAGTTATGGCCCTTTTACGACTTAGATTTTTTGCATTATCCAGCACCTTCAGCAGAGCGTTGGCACCCGTGGGCGGTGCTCTTGTTTTGAAATTTTAGCTTTTCTGAAATTTTATTAAAATTGTCAAGTCTGAAGACTGCTAAAATAGATATTTGACCCATTCTCACTCAATGACACTTTTTGACGCCCCTCAAGAAAAGCATTAAAGAAAACATTGTGGAAAATGAAGAAATTGCTTTCAATTTCTTCAATTTCCACAGTATTTTACTCAGAAAAATGAACAGATCTAAAATTTCATAACATAATTGTATAATTGTTATCTGCAACTTCTTTCAATTTGAACCAGTGTAAAATGTAGCCGTCTGGTAATGGGTAAACTCAATAATGAAAGAGTAAGTAGTGTAAATTATGCCTGCTATGGGGTAATCTTGATTAGCAGGTTCTACATTGATTGATAGGTTCTGTGACAAAATATGTCATAGGTTACATGCATACTGAAAGGAATTTCAACCTTGGCATTCCAAAGCTTTTGCCACTTTCTCTATGAGCATATTTTTTTGTCTTGCATGCATTTGCTGAATCCATTACCACAAAATCTCACATTTTATGCACTAGAAAAATATAACTTATGGAAAAAACAGTGAAAAAAATATGAATTTCTTTTTATAAGTATTTTCTTCTTTTCTTACAAAGTTTTCAAACCTATTTTCCTCCAGTCATTTTTAATGCCTTCTTAAATGTGGTCCTCCTAACCCACTAGGCCACTTTCAACCAAACTTGGCTGGAATATTCCTTTGGTGGCCCTTTTCATAAATTGTTCATGAAATTTTGATTAATCCCTTCTTGTTCGATCCCTGGTTTTTATATTTGTCTAAATTCGTAATCTAGAAAACATTGTAGAAATTTTTCTATCAGGAGAGGGTTAACTAAAACATGGGAGTGTGGTAGAGTGTGGCTTATCAGACTTAGAGGTACCATGAAAAAGTTCTTTAGAATCTTCTCCTCCTTAACCTTAGGGCTGATTTTGACCAAATTTTGTAAGAATGTTCCTTAGGCAATCCCTTTTCAAAGCTTGTATATGGCATTTTTGTTTGTGGAAAAATGATGGCTTGGCAGGGTGGGCTTATCAGACTTGCAGAGATTATAAAATAATTCTTTAAAATTAGTCCAAACTTAGCAAGACTGTTCAGTGGGTACCCTTTTGGAAATTTGTTCATGAAATTCAGTGTATGCTTATTAGAAGTAGAGAAATTGTGAACTAATTCTGTAAAAAATGTCTCGTCCTAAACCATGTGGCCAATTTGTAACAAACTTTGCATGAATGATTTTTGGGCGATCCTTTTCAAAATTTGTTTATGGAATTTGGATTTGTGAAAAAATTGGGGCATGTCAGGGTGAGCCTATCTTGGCACTCTTGTTTTCGTCAGGGTAACAAAAATTCTGAGATTGTTGAGTAATTGATTAAATAATATTTTGATTGGTTGCTTCAAAAATTTTGTCTGTAGGTGAGAAAATCAATATGAACTTGAAATGTTCATTAGAAGCCTTGAAAACTGACAGTATGTCATTTAATGACAGCTATTGTCAACTGTGATGACTTAAAACTTGTGTTGAATGAAACATTAATCTATTACCATACTGCAAATTTTAAACTTGTTCAAATTCAAAGAATTCACAGACAACAATTTGAAGTTCATGAAATTTTGAAAGTATTTGTCTCTCATGGTAGAAAACACTGGGAAATGAAAGAATTGCATATTACAAAAGATTTGTTCATTTTCCATAATATTTTCAAAAGCTTTTCGCTTCTGTGGTGTTAAAAAGCAGGATTGTGTGGTAATGGATCAAAACCTTTTTGTCTTACCTTTGCACATGCATTCCTATAGAGATGACTTTTACTCTATGAACATGCTCCCTTTATATTTAACCCTATTTCAAATAGCACCCAAAAGGGTGAGCTATTTTGCTCTCGGACATCTCTTTTGTGAGAAATCTTGACCCTAGGAGACCTGTAGAGCCTTTAGACTTTCTAAATTCTGCTTCTTGGAGAATCCAACAAGTACTCATACTCAATTTGTAAGCTTATGAAAGAACTCTGAGCTGCATCTGTTTTTGGTTGCTTGCAACTGACATTAGGTACCAGCATTGTTCAATTTCAACTTGTCTAAAACTTCATATCTAGTGATGTTTTGTAAATTTCTTAGCAATAACTTGGGCTCTGTATAACTATTGCCCTATGCATTTTATGCATATTTTTGTATGTATTCATGGTTAATCCATTCCAACACAGTGATGCTTATGGACGCCCCTCAAGAAAAACATTTTTGAAAACATTGTGTAAAATGAAGAAATTGCTTGTGACAAGCAATTTCTTCATTTTTCACAATGTTTTCTACCCAGAAAGTTTGAATAATTTAAAATTTTATACACTTTAAACTATCAGCTGCAACTCCTTTCAATTTGGACTGGTCTAAAATTTTACCGAGTGGGAATGGATTAATTTGTAGCCAATATCATAAAGGTCTCAAAGTTAAAGTGAAAAATCATGTATCCCTGTTAAAGTCTTGTAACATGTTGTTTGCTCAAGTTTAATGGGACTTAACCTGAATCTTGAGTTAAAAATCACTGGGCGCATAATTCTTTGGGCTGTTGATAGTTTCTTTGTATTAGAGAAATTTATCATGTTCAAGGCATCAACCTCCTACAATGACAAAATCGGCTCAATTGAACTTGAATTTTTTGCTCTCAAATCTTCTTAGAGTGAATTCCAATGTCTTATGTTTTAAGTTGTTGTACTCAAACCTTTTATTCAGAAGGAGAATTTTGGTTGCTGCTTTGCTTACCAAATTACTGGACAATAAAATTGTTAGACTGGTCCAAATTCAAAATGTTTTCCAAAGCTTTTTTCTTGGGGTAGTCCAAAAATTGGCTTGTGTATGAACAGTTGTGTGGCTTATTTAACCCATTCCCACACCATACCTCCTTTTGCGCCACTGAAGCAAAAAGCTTTAGAAAACATAATGGAAAATGAAGAATTTGCTTGAATCAATCAAATGCATTTAAACACTGCTGGAGGGATTTATAAAGAATGTTAAGTAAAAGTAAATGTAGTGAACCTTGGTACCTTAATGGACAAACTCCATGTAACAATTTTAAGTACTCTTATATTTCAGTGATGCTCTTTTTACCATTTCCATAACCTTTGGGCAAAATTTTGGCATTTAAGATGAATTGTAATTACCTAAACATATATTGTGCTCATGGTGAGGTATTTTGATCGTCCTCTGTCCGATGTGCTGCGTGTGTCAACAATCTTAAAATGACATCTCCACCCAAACCGCTGGGCAGATTTCAACCAAATTTGGCAGAAATGTTCCATTAAAAACTCTGGTTGCCTTGGCAACAAAACTGAAGTTTTAATGAAATCTTTAAAAAATATCTCCTCCTAACCCAGAAGGTGTAGAGCCTTGATATTTGGCATGAAGCATCAGTACAATGACCTCTTTCAGAATTGCTACAATCATCACCCTCAGGTACCCAGGGGCGGAGCCCCAGGGGGGTGGGGCTTATATAGAAATAAAGAAGGATTTTTAAAATTGCATCTCCTCCCAAACCGCTGGGCGGATTTCAACCGAATTTGGCTGGAATCTTCCATAGGTGGTGCCCTTTAAAAATAGATGCAATTCTTTCGAGGATTATATTCAGCATGACAAGGGTTCATACAAGGAAAAGTTGTTGAGGTTATAAGTTGATCGTCAAATGATTTAGAAAACAAACCTGAAGGAATAATATGTTCTAATAAGGCTTTGCATCACTTATTTTGGTGACTTTTTTCAGTGACCTTTTTCACAGTCTTTGGAATCATACTCTTTTTAACCCATTCGATCCCCTTTTACACAGCCTTTTAAGTTGGATATCATTTATTACATAAATATAGCCTTATGAATAGCCTTTTGATTCATAACATTTTAAGCAACAAAAATTCTTGCCTAAATAGCTTATTTTCAAATCCCACCTGGAGCTCAGGTGAATACATGGTTGATTTGCAAATATGATATATGACAAACTTACTGAATATTTATAACCTTTTCAACCCATTTTCACACAATCTTGCATTTTGACACTGAAAAGAATAGGCTTAGAAAAACACTGAGGATGAATGAGAAATTGCTTGCTACAAGCAATTTCTCAGAGTGTTTCTTCACTGTTTTACCATTATTTGAAAAATATGTTTTGTTTAGGCTTGTTTCAAATGATTTCCTTTCTCACAATATTTAATAAGATAGTATGCTTTTTTCAGCCAATCAAAATGTGAGATTGTATGGTAATTGGTTAAATGAATTGAATAAGATGTATTAACCCGTTACCAGATGACAAAATTTTACATTGTCGAAATTGGAAGAAGCTGCAGATGAGAATATTTAGTTGATGAAATTTTAAACTTCTTGTATTTCTGGGTAGAAAATATTGTGGCAAGGGAAGAAATTGCTTTTGACAAGCAATTTCTTCATTTCCTACAATGTTTTCCAAAATTTTTCTTGGTGGCATCCATAATCAGGATTGTGTAGGTATGTGCTAAGAGAGAAGTTGAAAAGATTTGTCAGATTATTGTGGATGTTAACCCTTGTCATGTTGAATTATAAATCCACAAGAGAACTGCATTTAAATCAAAGGGCTGAGAGCACTGGAAGCACCAAATTATGGGTCAATATTTTTAGTGAAAATTTATCTTGAAACCAATTACGGCTTTAAAGGACAAACAGATGGTACAGACTAAGATAAGACTGCACATATGTGCAGTCTGATCTTACTCTATCTCTCCTGCCAAATGCGTAAATATTCCGGGCTCAGGATGAAAAGGGTTAATTATTGTTTATGAATTATACAAATATATCTTTAGACGAGACCACTAGTCCCACTACAGTCAGAACATCACAGGGAGACAGGACAGAAGATTCTAACTTGTTACCTCCTGCCACAGGGTCCACCACAAGATTCAGGTGAGTCTTTTAGCTTAGATCTAGAGACAACATCAGGCAATAACATTGATCAAATTTGTGTCTTATTAACCGATTACCAGATGACAAGATTGTAGACTGGCCAAAATTCAAAGAAGCTGCTTACGAAAACTATTTGTTTATGTAATGTAGAAAATCTTTGTCTTTTGGGGTAGAGAACAGTGTAGATAATGAAGTAATTGCTTGTAACAAGCAATTTCTTCATTGTCCACAATGTTTTTCAAAGCTTTTTTCTTGAAGGGAGTCTAAAAGCCTGGAATGGGTTAATGTAATCCTATTGTTTAGGTTCTTTTTAGCTCGGCTGTTTTCGGAGAAAACCAAAGGTTTGCTATAGCCTTGGTGTTGTCGCCGTTGTTGGTGTTGATGTTGTCGTCATGCGAAAACATTGACATTTTATAAAATCTCTGGTTCTACTAAAGGCATTTCTTGAAACTTGGAACACTTGTTCACTATCAAAAGAGCAACCTATACTATCAAAGGGGATAACTCTAGATGCATTTTGTTCACTATCCAGCACCCAATAGCCGAGCATAGGCACCCGTAGGCGGTGCTCTTGTTTGAGTTGTCTAGCAGCAAACCCTTGTCATACTGAACCTACAATATTCCTTGTTTAGCAAGAGGTATAAAGATCAGCTTGCACACGTGTGCAGTCTGATCTTAATCTACATGATGTGTTTGTCCCCTACAAGCAATATAGAATTTATTTTCAAAGAAAATGTTTACCCAAAACCAGTGCTTTGGTGTTTTCAGCCCTTCGGTTTTAATGTTTATTCAGAAAAGGACTTTATAAAGCATAACTAGGGTAATTTTAAGCCTTGCGTTGCTGTAAAAATTACCTTACTGAAATGCTGTCAAATCAAAGGGCTGAAAGCACCAATAGAACTTTTTGTTAAAAAATAATTATTTCTTTTAGAAATCAACATCATAAACAACTCTGGCAGGTAAAGTACAAGCAGGAGGTGTAGACTAAGATCAGCCTGCACATAAGTGCAGTCTGATATTAGTCTACACCTCCTGCCAAAACCGGAATATTCCGGGTTCAGCATGACAAGGATTAAGAGTTTGTAATATAGTAACTATATGGAGTAATCTTGTTGGATGTAAAACACATGATACACGGTACATCCAACTAAATTTTGAATATAGATAACAATTTACACATGTTGTTTTGTTGTCAATTAGAGAAGGTATTGACAAACGGCCCGTAATGCCTGTAGATGGACAAGGCAAGTCAACTGAGATACTAAACTACATAACTTGGCAAAAGTGATGGTCAGAAAAGTACTGTGAAAAACAAATTGATGCTTGGCTACCTAAATTAGCTGTAGCTAGTGTGTTTATGTTGCAAAACCAACAGAAATGCTTGCCATAAATGTCAGAGGTAACACTGACAGTGGCCATAAGTCAATTGAGTTTTAATCCATTCTCTCACAATCCCACTTTTTGACACCCTGCAAGAAACAGACTTTCTGAAAATGAAAAAATTGCTTGTTACAAGAAATTTCTTTATTGTCCATAATGTTTTCTGCCTCAAAAGACAAAAGATTAGAATTTCATCAACTTGAAAGTGTTGGCTGCTATTTCTTTCAATTTGGACCTGTCTAAAATGTTCTTGTGTGGTAATGGGTTAAATTACATCCCTCCCGAGCATATTCTTTACCTTTTTAATTTTGATAATGTCCACTAACAGGTGAGGGGGGTGATACAGACAGTTTCCATGCATCAATGTGGGAAGAGGAGAGACGAAACAGACAGCAGATCCATTTTGAATTTGGTGACGATTCCGATGTAGATGTAAGTGTGCCTTACAATGATCTGATTTTCTGAATTATTTTAACCCTTGGCATGCTGTTTAAATTACCATGCTGAATTGGTGTAAAGCAAAGGGCTGAAACCACTGATAAAACTTGCAGTTCAAAAATCAATATTTCTTTTGATATCAATTTTATAAACAACTCTGGCAGGAAAAGTACAAGTGGGAGGTGTATACTAAGATCAGACTGCACTTTTATGCAGGCTGATCTTAGTCTACACCTCCTGCCTAAACTGGAATATTAAGGGTTAATTTGAAAAAGATTGAGCTCTAAAGAAAGCAAAAAGAAATGTTCTCTATAAAGTGCATTATATTTCCATCCAAATTAGAATACTTTCAGTAAGGATACCTTCATTAACCCTTTCCTGTTCAATCACTGGTCTTTATGTTCCTGTGATTTTATAACTGAGAAAACATTGTGGAAAAAAAGTAATTACTTGTATCAAGCAATTTCTTCTTTTTCCACAATATTTTTTACCCTACTGAATGGTTTTTTAGCGTTTTTTAGGAAAAAACGGTATTTCATATCGATCAACCGGAAACAAGTTCTCACGCATTCCCGCTCATTTCCACGCATGCTCATAAACTTCGAATGAAAATCTATGTGATCGCCTCCATCTTGTTTCATCGCTGATGAAGAAAAAACTTACTTGCTGAATGCCAACAGCCTCCTTTAAGTCATGAATATACAGGAAAATGGTTCAAAACTTTGAGCTAATATATCCATAGTAAATTGTCTAATGAATTTTCAAAATGAGAGAAATAATTTCCTCGCGTTTCAAGATACAATCTAGGTCAGTGGTTAGTGGAGTTAGCGAATACATGTAAACTGTCTGCTTGTGTTTTGACCTGGCAGGGCCGAGCAAATTTACACCCCGTATACACAGTATATGTAACTAGGTACAACCCTGTTATAGTCGCGATTCAAGCGCCTATTTAACCGCATCGAATAAAACACCTTTTACCTCTCGAATTTGACTAAAAATTTTGAAACAGACATGTAGTACTTCAATTGTGATAATAATATGCTCAACGCAAAAAGAATTGAATGTAAGCCTTGATTTCTTTACCTTTTATCACTTAACCTTTTACAACACAACCATAAATTTTCAAGCACTTAAGAAGAAAACGTTGTGTTTGAATCAAAATAGCGATTTCGGTAAACAGTAAGGGTTCATGATTAATTGAAAAGGGTTTAACGCAACTTTTAATAGTATTTCAATTACATCGGGGCGGCTGGAGCCCCTAACCATGGATTCCTGGTAGTTCACACACCACTATATCCTTATCGATCCTCCAGCTGCTCCTCCTACTTACCATTTACTTACTCATATTGATGAAACATGCTCGCATTATTGAGCGCGGTTACTGATAAACCAGCAAAAACGCTCTCAGGACTTTCAGTCCTTTGATTTTCGAATTAAATTCACTCTTAATTATTGTCTGCAAAACCTTTGAATTTGACGATTCTAAAAATAAAAAAAAAACAGAAAGGGTTAAACCTTAACCCAATCCAACAAAATCCTTGAGGCTCCTTAAGATCTTTTTTTTTGTAAAACATTGTGGACATTGAAGAAGTTGCTTGTTGAGAGCAATGTCTTCAACACCACAATGTTTTCTGCTCTAACAAACAAAGGTTTGTAAAAATATCATCAACTTAAAACGTCTGCAACTCCAATGAATTTGTATTGGTCAAAAATTCAGCCTACATGATCCTGCCTTTTTATGCACCTCAAGAATAAAACATGAGAAACATTGTGGAAAGTGAATAAATAGCTTGATTCAAGCAATATTTTCATTATCAACAATGTTTTCTACCCTGAAAAATATTAAAATTTCATCAGCTAAAATATGTGGTCTGCAACTTCTTTCAACTTGGACCAGTCTAAGATTTTGTCGTCTAATAGATTGTTAACCCTTGTCATGCTGGATTTTAATTCCATAACATATTGCATTGAAATCAAAGGGCTGAAAGCACTCGAAGCACCAAAATATGGTCAATATTTATATCGACAATTTATCTTAAACCCAATTCTAGCTTCAAAGTACAGACAGGTGGTATAGACTAAGATCAGAATGCACTTACGTGCAGACTGATCTTTGTCTATACCTCCTGCCTAAGCAGGAATATTCTGGGTTCAGCATGACAAGGGTTAAAACAAATGACCCTACTATTATTTACTTTAAGGGCAATTTAATAAGACAGCCTACACCATATCCCAAAGAGATGCGAGAGAAAGCCAGACATCTAAAGAATCTAGCACTACGTCAACAGATCAGCGGTGGTCAGTCTACAGGAGAGGATAATCAGGCTTTTGAGGAGGTATGTTCTTTGCTTGGAATATTTCAACTCTGTCTTGGGTTGCTTTTGTATCTAGAGCAAGTAGATGTATAAATATTTATGAGTTTTGTTGTGAAGTTATGTGAAACTGTCATGGGAAGGAAAGAACTTACACTGCTTATTTTTTTACAGGGCAAGTTCACAACTTAACATTTATTGATACGAGAATTCCTAAAAGAAACTGATTTTTTTTTAAATCAGGTATTCTAGAATAAGCAGTATTATGAATTATCGAGTGTAAAAAGCCAAAATCCTACATTTTTTGATACCTTTTTGTATGGGACTATTTTGCACTGAAGCATTCAAATAGCAGCGTGCTCAAAATTTTGTTCATGGGGTTATAAATAATTTTTTCGACCAATCAGAACCCTCGTTTTTGATAGACGAAACTAAATATTAAATTATCATTATATGGTTCTTATTTCTTTTTCCATGCAGTTCTTCGCAATTTAGATGGTCAGAAATTTTGATGCTTCTTAACCCTTATCATGCTTACAAAAATCCAATTTCAGAATCAAATTTACATCAAAGGTCTGAAAGCACTAGAAACACTTGTTGTGGATCAATATTTCTTTCGGAAATCAATACTTTAAACAACTGTCATAAATGGGAAAAACGGGGTGTAGACTAAGATCAGACTGTACATTTCTGCAGACTGACTGACTGACTCTAATCTTGCCAAGAATGGAATATTCTAAGATCAGCATGACAAGGGTTAAATTAAAAAATTTTGGTTCCCATCTTGTAAATGGAATTTTTGACTGTTGCTTGTATGAGGTGTGTTTATCTCTGTGACGTAACCCATTCTCACACAGTGACGCTTTTAGACGCCCCTCAAGAAAACCATGTGTGAAAATATGGTAACAATCAATTTCTTCATTTTACACAATGTTTTCCACCCAGAAAGTTGAAAAAATCTAAAATTTCATAAATTTCAAATTGTCGTCTGCAACTCTTTTCAATTTGGACTTGTCTTAAATTTTGCAATGTGGTAATGGGTTAAATTTGCTTTCATTATGTTGCTGATAAGAGTTATCACCCTCCCCCCTCATTAACCCTTTCCTGTTTTGCGAAATTTTAGACCCGTCCAAATTCAAAGGTTTTGCAGATGAAAATTTGAAGTTGAATTTATTCGAAAAATAACTATTTAGTAGGGTAGAAAACATTGTGGAAAAAGAAGAAATTGCTTGTCACAAGCAATTTCTTCTTTTTCCACAATGTTTTCTCAATTATAAAATCATAAGGACGTGAAAACAAGGGATTGACCAGGAAAGGGTTAAAACAACAAAACTCACAAATAGATGTTTTCTCTCAGCAGTGTGCTCCTGTTTGTTGTTGATTTCAGCTCCTTAACCCATTACCAAGCAACAATTTAGAAGTATCAGTCGACATTTCAAATTGCACTGAAGTTGGAAAACAAGTGCAAAATTGGGTAGAAAACTTAGTGAAGAAAGGAGAAAATGCTTGTTAGAAGCAGTTTTTCCTTTTTACCACAAGATTTTCCTTGACTGTATTTCTTTAGGGCATCAGAAAGCGATGTTGTGTGGTAATGGGTGAATTATTGCTTTAGTCTTAGAAAATGGTTAACAAAATTTTGGATAGACAATTTTGATAGATCTGCTGAATAGGAGTTCACAACTTGGTTTGAAATTTTCATTAACCCATTACAACAATAAAATTTATACTGGTGCATATTGAAAGAAATTGAATACAACAATTCTTCTTTAATGAAATTAGAATTTTCTTTGTCTCTAAGTGAAGAAAACATCACAGGATATGAAGAATTAGATTATTACAAGCAATTTCTTCATTTTCAACAATGTTTTCTAAGGCTTTATTTTTAAATGATCCTGTGTGTAATATTTCCAACAAAATCACTTGTATATTAAACCATTACCAAACAATATAATTTTGGACTGGTCCAAATTGAAAGAAGTTGCAGACAACAAATTTAAGTGATGGATCTTTTAAAATCTTTGTCTTTCATCACAGGAATTTCAATATGTTAAGGTAGAATGATTTATTCTTAGGTGTAAAAACACCATATAACAACCATATCTATATGAATAGATTATTTATATATTATTTGTATAGATAGGGATGTTATATAGTGTTTTTACACCTGAGAATAAATCATTCTTCCTTAGTATATCAATAGAATTTCAAACTCCTGTGCTTTCATGCTAGGAAATATTGTGGACAATGAAGCTTGTTACAGCAGTTTCTTAATTGTAGACAATGTTTTTCTAAGGTCTTTTCTTGAGGCAAATAAAAAACTGGATAGTGTGTTTAAAACTTAATCACAGACATTCAGAAGTCTAGACATCCATATTGCACATAGAATCTAAAGAAACTTAGAAAATTTGAATGGTGAAGACTCTGATCAGGCTTTTAGGATAACAGGCTAATCAGAGTTTTTCTTTGAGCAAATGTGTTCTTGTTTGGAATGACAAGCACCTACATATTTTTGGTATTGTGCTATAAATGTTGTTGGTTAAGTGTTGTTTGTACAGATATTTTCTTCAGCTTTCTATACCTTCTTGACTTGATATTGTTTTCAGAGGAGAAATTCAAGAATGGTGAGAGTTTTGCAAAAACAAAGCATCGTCAACTTTCAGATTTTTATTTTGGTCAGAACTCTGGGTACATGTACAAAAATTGTTAACACCATATGAAGTGTTACTTTTATCCAAAATTCGTACATATTTATTCTCAAGCATCAACAAGATTGGCAGGTTAATTGTTTTACTGATGTCTATCTATGTGCAAACCACAAGCAACTTCTTACTTCATATGACACATATTTTTCAGGTTATAAGAATTATGAAATGTTGTGTACAACATTTTTAGCTCCCCTGAGCACAAAGTGCTCTGGGGGAGCTATTGTGATCGGTCATCGTTCATCCGTCCGTCCTTCAGTTTGTCCGTCCGTCCGTTCACAATTACAAAAAAATCTTCTCTCCCCTAAACTAACCATGGAATTTCAACAAAACTTCACAGAAATGATCCTTAGGTCATGCTCTTTCAAAATACTTCAAAGAATTGAAATCCATGAAGAACTCTGGTTGCCATGGCAACGGAGTGAAAAAACTTAAAAAATCTTCTCCTCCGAAATGATAAGGCCTAGAGCTTAGATATTTGGTATATATCATCATCTATTGACTCTCTACCAAAATACTTCAAAGAATTAACGTAGTCTGAAAATTAGCCCTTTTTCTGGGCGATCCCTGATTTTACATAGAAAGAAAGAAGGAAATCTTTAAAAATCTTCTGCTCCCAAACCATAAGGCCTAGAGCTTTGATATTTGGTATAAATCATCATCTATTGACCCTCTACCAAAATACTTCAAAGAATTACCATATTCTGAAAATTAGCCCTTTTCTTTGTGATCCCTGATTTTACATAGAAATAAAGAAGGTAATCTTTAAAAATCTTCTTGTCCCAAACCATAAGGCCCAGGGCTTTGATATTTGGTACAAATCATCATCTTTTGACCCTCTACCAAAATACTTCAAAGAATTACCATATTCTGAAAATTAGCCCGCTTCTTGGCAATCCCTGATTTTACATAGAAATAAAGAAGGTAATCTTTAAAAATCTTCTTTTCCCAAACCATAAGGCCTAGAGCTTTGATATTTGATATACATCATCATCTATTGACCTTCTACCAAAATACTTCAAAGAATTACCATATTCTGAAAATTAGCCCTTTTCTTAATTTTCTCTGATTTTACTAAAAATAAAGAATGAAATCTTTAAAAATCTTCTTCTCCCAAACCATAAAGCCTAGAGCTTTGATATTTGGTATACATTATCATCTATTGACCCTCTACCAAAATACTTCAAAGAATTACTGTATTCTGAAAATTAGCCCTTCTCTTAATGATCCCTGATTTTATATAGAAATAAAAAAGGAAATCTATTAAAATCTTCTTCTCCCAAACCATAAGGCCTAGAGCTTTGATATTTAGTACAAATCATCATCTATTGACCCTCTACCAAAATATTTCAAAGAATTACCCTTTTCTGAAAACTAGTCCTTTTCTGGGCGATCCCTGATTTTACATAGAATTAAAAAAGGAAAACTTTAAAAATCTTCTTCTCCCAAACCATAAGGCCTAGAGCTTTGATATTTTGTACATATCATAATATATTGACCGTCTACCAAAATACTTCAAAACAATATCATACTCTGAAAATTAGCCCTTTTCTGTGCGATTCCTGATTTTACAAAGGAATAAAGAAGGAAATCTTTGAAAATCTTCTTTTCCCAAGCCATAAAGTCTAGAGCTTTGATATTTGGTACATATCATCAGCCATTGACCCTCTACCAAATTACTTAAAAAATTAGCCCTTTTCTGTGCAATTCCTAATTTTAGTTAGGCATAAATAATGATATCTTTGAAAACCTTCTTCTCCTAAACCATTAGGCTTACAGCTTTCATACTTGGTATGTATATATGTCTATACTTCAAAGCATAACCATATTCAGGAAATTAGTGCTATATGGTGGGATCATCAATATACCTAGGATTAAAAGAGAAATCTGTAAACATCTTCTCCAAAATAATTAGACAGAGGGCTTTGCCATTTTGTTTATATCAAAAAGCCATGAACCATCATACTCAGGGGAGCAATTTAGGGCCATCATGGTCCTCTTGTTGAAGTTTTGTTTTCTGTTAAAGAGGTTATAGATTGATAGTGCTTAAAGTGAAAGCTTTGTATGAAGCCATTGGAATATGACTGTGTCATACTTAGTAACCAAGTTCTGACCAAAGTTTATTTGCATCTTGTAAAAACTAATGACATTGCATACTTTTTATTAAGAGATGAGTGTGTACTAAACTATACCACTGATTTCATATTAGAATTGAGGCTAAAACATTGGAAATTGTGTGACTTAACATTTTCTGTACTGATCAGCTTAAGCTGAATTAAGACAGACGGACAAACATCAAATACATTTATTTAAAAATACAAGTCTTATTGTCATTTCCAATTTTTAACTTGGCTGTTTTCAGAGAAAACCCGGTTATCGATATAGCCTTGTTGTCATTGTCAGTGTAAATTATCATACAAAAACTTTGATATTTTGTGATATCTCTCAATCTTTGTTCCAATTTTCATAAAACTTCAAACATAATACATGTATATATACATTTGAGGTGAGTAAAGATTCTGTGCTTGAATCAGGCTCCTACTCTAAAGATCAGGGAAACAGCAAAAGGTCAAAGATCAAATATTTACATTGCCTATATATATACATCCTGTGATCTGAATCTCACTATAGTCCAAACATTTGCTATTTGATTAAAAGATAAGTCCTAGAAAGATCAAGGTCACAGAAGAGAGTCAGCTTATGGGCCTTATGGTAAATCTCTTGATCCTATCATGTTAAATTCTCTTGTTATTTCACAGACCTGTACATCTCTTTGAGGAAGTGTAATTTGCTTGATGTAGGCTTCTCTGTAAGAGTAAAAGCCAGAGAAGTAGGTCAGAGTTAAAATTATGAATATTTGAATTATTGCCAAATTCTTGTTTCGCTATAATCCAGCACCTGTAGCTGAGTATTCGCACCCGTATGTGGTGATAGTTTTAAGTTATAAAAACTTACTCAGAAAATGTATTTTTTAAAGATGAAAACCTTAGATTACAAGATGCAAAGATACTAAACTTTACTTTGAAAACAGTTATAAGTTTTCATAACTGACAAATAATCTTTGACCATACAAACTCTGTCTGGTAACTGTACAATAACATCTCAAAGGGCAGTATAAGCAATTTCAAAATTATGAGCCAAATGATATCTAAAATTTAATCCATTTCAAGGCAATAGAATTTTAGACTGGTCTAAATTAAAGAGGTTGCAGACAACATTTCAAACTGTGGTAAAATTGGAAAATAAGTGCCAAATATGGTAAAAAACTTTATGAGAAAAGAAAAATTACTTGTTACAAGTGAATTCTCCTTTTCCTACAGAGTTTTTCATGACTGTTTTCCTTCAAGGCTTCAGAAATTGTCATAGTGTCGTATTAGGTTAAAATGATAAGAACTTGGATGGTCATTGTATATAGGTTAACCCTTTCCTGTACAAATCTGGGATTTTATAACTCTTTAATTTTATACGTTAAAAAAAATTTTGTGGAAAAAAAAAAGAAATTGCTTGTAATAAGCATTTTCTTCTTTTCCCATAATATTTACTACCACATAGAATGGTTTCATTCCAAATTACATCCAATTTTCATTGTCTTCTGCAACCTCTTTTGATTTTGACTCGTCATATATTTCAAATACAGGAAAGGGTTAATGAATGGTGGTGGGATCACTTGCATGTTCCTAGGAGTTTAAACACAATTAACCTTCTTTTTCCAACTATCTTCCATTTTAACCATTCTTCTTGATTAACCACAGTCATTCTTTCAGATTTTCAGGAACCAGTTCAGAATATTGTTGTTATGTCAAAGCTCATGTTCAAAAAAGAAACAATATGTTAGAAATTTTGTCCTCACAAACACACTCCTTACATATACAACCACTAGGGTAATGGAATGTCATCATTCTTCCTATTTCTATTAGTATCTTTGTCAGACCAAGATTTATCCTTTGTTGGATTTTTTTTTAGAAAATACAACATACTGCAATAGCAATTTTGATATTTGCTAATCATCAGTATTATAAGGTTTTTGATATTTTGTAATAACACAGTTATATATCCAAAGATATTTAACTAAAAGTTGGGATCATGTTTACTGCAAAAGCAGCCATGAACACTGTAAAAGGTGGTCACTGTGAAATGACCAAGTAAAGTATTTTTGTAAGCATTATTTCTTTTTAGAATACATGTATATTATCACATGACTCCCCCTTTTGACATACTGAAGAGATATAATAATAGAAAACATTGTAAAAAGCAATTTCAGTGCACTTTCTGATAACCAATTATTAATCCTTTGACATGGAGAAGGGATATGTAATAAGTTAACCCTTTCTTCTTCAATTCCTAGTTTTTATGTCCCTGTGTTTTTAAAATAGAGTAAACAATAGAAAAGAAGAAATTCCTTGTAACAAGCAATTTCTTCTTTTCCACAATATTTTCTACTTTACTGATTGATTATTTTTTAAAATAAATCAACTGTAAATTTTTGTCTGCAAAACCATTGAATTTGGACAGGTCTAAAATTGTGCAAAACAGGAAAGGGTTAAAAGAAGTATGTAAGGCCCAAACCATACTTTTTGGAGTTATGGCTCTTGAACCCATGTTCCACATCTTCTTCCTCAGATTCTTCTATTTCTGTATTGTATCACCTTAGATATAAGCTCGATATTGATATATGTCTATTGCATGTGTACAATTAGTCCCTTATGCCATTACCACACAATATAGTTTTCTGACGTGCTTAAGATATACAATCTTTGTGAGAACTTTGTGAGAAAAGGAGAAATTGCTTGTCACAGGCAATTTCTCCTTTTCTCACAATGTTTTCTACTCTTTTTAGCACTTATTTTCCAATTTAAGTGCAATTGATAATTTGGTCTGCAACTTCTTTCAGTCTGGTAATGGGTTAAACTTTCATGTACTGTATTAATTTTGTGACCAATCTTGCAAATAAACACCATCTTGAAATAGAGTTAAAAAAAATGAAAGATTGATTGCATATTTATCTATTTAGGTAAGTATTTAAGCAAACAAACAACATCAAAAGAAAAGATTAAGAAAATACACAGTAAAGAAAATATCTGCTTCACTTCTAGAAAGTTATCAAATAGAATAAAAGAATAAATTCTGCTAGGTTGGTAAGCCTAATCAAAACAGACTGTAATAGCCATTAATACTTTTTGCTCTCTCAAGATGATCCTTTTATGAACTTACATATTTAAACTCATTCCCACTCAATCCAAATTTTTTCACAATCTTTAAGAAAAAAAACCTTAGAAAACCATTGTGTACAGTGGAGAAATGACTATTGTGTACAGTCAAGCAATCTTTTCATTGTATACAGTGGTATACAGTGATTGGAGCAACTATTAGGAGAAGTATTGTAATATTCTCCTGTTGATATCTTAAAAGTAACTCTCCAGGTTAATGTAATAATGCACTGCAGTTCTGCCTTTGACTTCATTTGCATGATGTAGCTTTATCAATTATTTTCACAATAACGCGATAAAAAGTTTCATGTCTTGAATCAAAAGCTAACATAAAAGTGAGAAAACTTTTTAGTCTATTATTAAATGCATCATATGGCATTTTATTTTGTTGGATGAATCGGCTTTACTATACTTGCCATGAAGAATAAGACAACCTGATCAGCTCAGCCAATTAAAAGACAACAAATTTCTAGACTGGTCTAATTTGAAAGAAGTTGCAGATGGCAATTTTTAGTTGATAAATCTTCAAATGTCTTCGTCTATGGGAGTAAAAAACATTGTGGATAATGAAGAAATTGCTTTTAACAAGCAATTTCTTCATTTTCCAGAATGTTTTTAAAGCTTTTTTCTGGAGAGGCATCAAAATTGGAATTGATTCAGTTCCTAGGCTGACCCAACTAACAAATAATGTTCTTCCAGATCCAGTATGGCAGTGCTGTACATTGTCTTTTGTGGTATGTCCAATATGGGCAAATGCTACAGAAGCTACAATGAATAAACAAAAAAAAAAATACCCTGATAAATAAGATGGAAAATAAGGTTATGTAGGCAAAGAGCAGGCTGCTCATATGAATATATGTATATTGATGGTTCAGCGCGAAACAGTTGTAACTGCCTATAAACATATAGGCAGTTACAACTGTTTCGAGCTGAGCCATCAATATGCAGGCTGGACTTTGTATATACTGCCAAACATTGAAGGAATATGATGGGATCAGCAGGACTGTAAGGTTTAGCCCCTTACCAGACGACAAAATTTAGAATGGTCCAAATTGAAAGAAGTTTAAGATGACAATTCAAAGTTGATTAAAGATGGAAAATAAGTACCTTAAAGAAAACATTGAAACAAGTAATTTATCCATTATTCACATTGTTTTCAACAGTTGTTTATTTTCTGGCGCATTGAAATGTTGGATTGTGTAATAGTGAGTTAATTGAAGTTCCTGTACAAACCCTGGGTTTTATGCCACTGATTTTATATTTGAGAATACATTGTGGAAAAAGAAGAAATGGCTTGTAACAAGCAAATTCTTCTTTTCCCACAATATTTTCTACCTGATAGGATGGTTTCATTTCAAATTGCACCCCATTTTCCTTTTCATGTGCAACCTCTTTCAGTTAGGACCAGTCTGAAATTTCAAAAAGTTGGGAAAGGGTTACAACTTCCAAAAAATCTTAACTTTGGGCAGAGTTTATAGATCTATCAAAATGTAAAATGTTTTTCTTTGAAATTATATAATGAATTAGGTGGGTGAATGATTATAGCCAGTGTTACAGTTTGTTAGGTCAATAAAGGACAGACAAGGATGTTCAGATAATAGCCAGCTCTTCTGACATCAATGAGAATTTTGATGTGATGAATGTCCATACATAAACTGTCAGCTGTAATCATACATGTATATATGTTACCGCTTTCTTACACAATCTTGACCTTTCAATTGTTCTGAAAATTATTGGAGTAATAGGAGAAATAGCTTATAGCAAGCAATTTCTAGAATATTTTGTACTGTATAGCATGGTTCCTATTGGCTACACGCCTTTTGAATTTGTGTATTAAGCTATGGATCTGTGTAAAACTTTGTTGTCTGCTTTAATGCATTACTTTGTGACAAAAAAATATTCTGGTCCATTTTCAAAGAATTTGCAGATAGCAATTTCAAAATTGTAGATGTAAAGTATGTCTATTGTTTTTGTTAGAAAACAATGGGAATAATGAAGAAATTGTTGCTTGTCACAAGAAATAATTCTTCATTTCCATATTATTTTCTCAAACTGTTTTCTTGAGAGTCTTTGCCCTTGTCATTCTGAACCTGGAATATTCCTGCTATGGCAAGAGATGTAGACAAAGATCAGCCTGCACATAAGTGCTTAGTCTACATCACTTGTTTGTCCCTTCCTGCCGATCACTTTTCAAAAGAATTATCGACCAAAGAAGGTAATGTCCTTAGTCCTCTTGGGATTTTTATTTTGCATGACAAGGGTTAAAAAGTTGAATTACGTGGTAACAGGGTTGAAATTGATGGCCAATTGCAAATTTTCTCAGTCATTCTCAGAAGAAAACAAAGAAAATGAAGAAATTACTTGAAACAAACTATGTCTTCATTTTTCACATTCTTTTTAGAACTCATTTCATGATGACTATGACTGTGTACGAATGGCATAACTTAGAACAATATTATTTGGAAAAAAGTCTATGAAGGATCTCAGTGCTTTTCAAACTATCAAATATTTTTCTGAATATCTTTGTATTTTTTCAGTCCCCTTCTATGGAACGGCTAACAATTTCAAATCAAGACAAGGGCTATGACATCAGAGAGCCACAGAGAAGATCAAAACCAGCTTCACCATCACTTTCTGACTCTTATAGTCTGTTCAGATATGATAAGGTATGTAAATGTTAATAAACATATTGTTTTCCCAATTAACAAAGAAATCATAGAGATTTTGATCACAAAATTTCGATGTAATGAGTTGACAAATTGTGGGAATAATTTTTATGATTGTTGAAAATTCTGTCTGTCAGTCCATCCGTCTGTCTGTCAAAAACTTGACCAAACAAACTGCAAGGTCAAGAAGATACAGTACTCTTGTTTAATCCGCATAGTGCAGAACTATTGTAAGTGCTCATATGAATATAGGTATTTGCAATAGTTTTGTATGTGATATTTTGACACTTGTTCGATGATGAATATCTAGTATACTGTTTGTTGTATTTCTAGGAGAAACTTGCCAAGGACAAGGCTAGAATTCACCATAATCGACATGATGATGATGTCATGAAACCGATACGCAGACATAGCGGTAAGATACTGTTGGAAAATTTATGTACTGAATAAAAGAAATAAATAGTTTTAACCCCTTACCAGGTGACATAGTTTTAGACTGATCCAAATTGAAAGAAATTTAAGACAACATATTTTAATATTGGAACTTCAAACTTCCTATTATTTGGGGTAGAAAACATTGTTGATGATGAAAAAATTTGCATCTTACGAGCAATTTCTTCATTTTCTATAATTCCCTCCAGAGCTTTTTCTTGGAGGGCGTCAAAAGAGGTATTGTTTGGGAATGGATTACCGGTATATAAATCCTTGAAAAAGAACATTACACCATTTTCTCACAATGAGTTTCTACTGTATAATGGTACTTTATTTTTAAGTTTTCACTCTCAGCATTGTTATTTGCACAAATATAAGAATATTACTTGGAAAATAGTTTGGAAACAAGAAAAAAATTCCAACAAAAAAAAATGTGGCATGATTCTCCCTAAATGACTTAATCCCCTCTTGATAGTATGGATTACTCTTGTGATAGTGATTACCAAGTTTCAATAAAACATCTTGAATGACAACAGAGATAATTATGATTTATTGATTGAATAAGTTTTAACACCATTTTAAACAGTATTTCAGTCTTATTGTGGGGACTGAATCACCTGACTATGGATTTCTGGTATTTCTCACACCAGTACTACCAGTACATCCTTCCTGGGCCTCCAGCTGCTCATTCCACTTAGGTTTATGATAATCTACCCATTGGTGGGAGACGAATGTCTGAAAGGATATTTGCGGCAGCCAGGGATCAAACCAAGGACCTCATGATTCCACACGCTGGGCTTTGGCTGTGGCTTCAGAAAAAATTATGACCTAGTTTAAAATTTGTGCCATCAACAATACCAATGATGTCTTTGTAACAATAGCTTGACGTTTTGTTCAAAAACAGCTGAGCTAGTAATAGTCCTGAAGCAAATAACTCTTTTCCTGTTTTGCAAAATTTTAGACCTATCAATCTTTGAATTTCAATCCATTTAAAATTTTGTTGTTTTTTAAAGGTAAAGATAGTGTAACCAGACATTGTACTCAATAAGGATGAGTTTTATTTCATGTATTTTAGGTAAAGATCACTGGCAGGACCATGATGATGCAGGGTTTGGTCAGCACCATGTTAGCTCCCTTGGATCAACACCTGATATACCGTTAGCTTCAGAGGGTGGTGGTGTGAAGCCAGCCCACAACAGGTTTACATACTGTTCTCCTGCAGAATTGTCACAATCTATCAAGTAAGTAAACCCATTACCACACTGCAAAATGTTAGACTGGTCCAAATTGAAAGGAGTTCCAGACTACATTCTAATGTATATGAAATTTAAGATTTTTTCATCTTTCTTGGAAGAAAACATTGTGGAAAATGAAGAAATTACTTGTTACAAGCAATTTCTTCATTTTCCACAATTATTTTCAAATTGTTTTTCTTGAGGGGCAAAAAGTGTTATCGTGTAGGAATGGGTTAATTAAATACCACACTATCATGTGTTTGATAGGCTTATGAATGATGATGTTTGAAACCATTGTAAGAAGAAAATAAACTCCTTTAATTTACCCATTACCAGACAAAATTTTAGACTGGTCTATATTGGAGGTAGCAAATGGTAATTCAAAGTGTGTGTAAAAATGAAAAATGAGTAAAGGCTAGAGAAAAAGGAGTAAACTTTGTAATAAGTAATTTCTCCTTTTCCAACTATGTTTTTCTCTATAATGTTTACGGTTATTCAAAAGCATTAAGATAAGGGATTGTATTGTAAATGGTCAAAAATAATGTTTATTAATGCCTGTTGCAAACTAGGATTTATTTTACGACCAATCTATATTAGCAAGGGGGGATAGCTTTAATCCTTTCCTGTTTTAACCCGGGTTTTTTTTTGCTGTGATTTCATAATTAAGAAAACATTGTTGAAAAGGGAGAAATTGCTTGTTACAAGCAATTTCTCCTTTTTCCACAATATTTTCTACCACTTATGATGGTTTCCTTTCAAATTACATGTAGTTTTCCACTGTCATCTGCAACCTCCTTCAATTTGGACCAGTCTAAAATTTAAAGAAATGGGAAAGGGTTAAATTCCTTGGTACAATGTGTACCCCTTTTTGTTGTGTCAGGCCTCTGAAGGTGCTGCTCATATTGAGGCTTCTCATATTCTTATCAAAAAATGTTATTGTACTGGTCAGCACTGAGTTTTGGTCAGTTGTTTGCTTTCAACTTTTTGTCATGAAAATTGAATGGAAATAATTGGATTAATCCATTCTCACGCAGTGATGCTTTTGGATGCCCCTTAAGAAAAGCAAATTGAGAAAACATTGTGCAAAATAAAGAAATTACTTGTAACAAGCTATTTCTTCATTTTTCACAATGTTTACTAGCCAGAAAGTTAAGAAAATTTCTTCTATGAGTTTTGGCTATTCTAAAATTTTCTTGTGTGGTAATGGGTTGATAAAAAATCTTCTATTTTTAGGAGTAATCGATCTCATCACCACCCAAGATCTCACCGACATCGCCGTATGCGGGATTATGACTCAGACACAGGTTATCGCAGTGATCAAGAACTCATAAAATTTCGTAAACAGCAGCAGCAAATGTATCAAAGGACTAGTGACAATCATAGTGAAATAATTCGAGTATCCACATCAAAAGGACGCAAAAAAGACGGGTATTCTAGTGACCTGGAAGCTTATTCTCGTCGTTCAGCAAATATATCATCCTATAGTGATAATACAATTAAGACTTCAGAAGTAAACAGGACTTCCATGTTTAATGAAAATAATTATGGACTGAACCAGTCACAATCCAACACAGTTAGGAATGATGAGTTCTATGAACAGAGTGTAATAGACAATAATGTTAATCATTACCCCTCACCTAGTCCATTCAAGAGACAAAAAATTGTGGATCATTCTACACCAATGTCTCCTGTAGTGGGTAAACCAGTGTATGATCCGTTAACGCGTGTTCGTAATGAAACACAGACGGACAGACAGGATACATTCCATGCACCAGATCAAATAGTGGATCCACAAAATAAGTATTTGGTAAGACTTTATCTTATCACTCTTGTTTTTATCTCAAATTTATAAGTTAATTTTTTATGTTTTGAATTTGAATATGTTTTGAGGTTGAATACAATCAACTTGTTTGAGGAATAGATCAATGACAACATTTGTATTTACATTCAAATCACAAGATTTTTAGCTCTTCTGAGCATTACACTCTAGGGCCACATTTTGGGTAGTAGGATCAAAAACTAGGTCAAATCTTTTAAAATCCCTGTGTCAAAGTAACCACATTTTTATCTTGACTAATTTTGGAGTAAACAGAGCTATTGTTATGCTTTATGGCCAGGTTATCATCTTTGTATCAATGTCATCGTTCAAACTTTGACATTTTGTAATATTTCTGGTAAGGTCACTATTTCAAATCTTAAAAATAACTTGTGTGCAGTCTAGAGGACACAATATTGTACTCAAGTGTGTTTATATGTTGTCAAATTGTTTTCTAGATGACATCTCTGATAAGTCTGATATTGGTTCAATTGGGGTCAAAATCGAGTTCACTGATTTTGCTTACTTGATGCTACATTTCTGGCTAAAATGTTTTGATACTTTGTCAGAATGTTACCTGAATTATATCTAAGACAATGTTGAAATTCGGTAATTTATGGTTTAAATCAGGTCCTTATTTCAAATTTTAGAAATACCTTTGTCTGGAGGGAAATCATTTTCTGGCTCAAATTTCTAAATATTTGGTCAGAATGTTTGTCTCAATTGGATATTGGATTACAGGGGGTAAAAAGCTAAATCATTTGCTGAAATCTAGAAAAAGCATTGTGTGCATTCCAGAGGCAACATCTTTGTTGTCTCATTAATTTATTGAACAAGTTTGTTAGTGGGTCAAGTGGGGACAAAATTAGGTCGCTCTGTCAAATCTTTAAAAAACTTTGTGTGCACCCTTGTTGCACTCATGTGTTGATATTTGGTCAGAATGTTTGTCTCTATATTTCAGTCAGGTTTTATATTAAGTCATGTTGGTAAAAACTAGGTCAGTAGGTCAAATTATGAAAAGAAACTTGATGTTATTCAAGAGGCTACATTCTTGCACTAATAGGTCCGAAATTTGAATCAGTTGGGCTTTATGACCTTTGCATACAATATAGTCATTGACTCTGGTGAGGGGTTTGGGCAAATAGTCCTCTTCTTAAAATGGAGTTGTAAGAGTAATGGTTGCTGCTAACATTTAATCTATTCCATTTTAATGATTTTCTCCCCCTTTTCAAGCTCTATCCTTCAGTTTTAGTGCAATTTGAATGTTTGTCTTTTGCAGTGTTCATCTTTTGCAAGTTAAAAAAAATATAACTAACTAAATAAATCCACTTCCACACAATGTTGCTTTTTGAAGCCCCACTAGAAATGCATTTGGGAAAAATTGTGTAAAATGAAGAAATAGCTTGCAAAAAGCAATTTCTTCTTTTTACACAATGTTTTCTACCCAGTCAGTTGCAAAATCTAAAATTTCATAAAGATTACATTATAGTCTGCAACTCCATTCAATTTAGACCAGTCTGAAATTTTGATGTTTGTGTTAAAGATTTATAGTTTCTAATTTCTTTCAGCCCACCTCTACACCAAATAGTGGTATAGATGAGAGGCCTACTCCACCTTACAAAAGTGCTCCCCCTTACCCACTTTCTGCCAATCAGAGAAAACTTCCCCCAACCCCTCATAGAACTTCTCCCTACAGGGGTCAAAGTTTCGACAGAAATTCACCCTTGAAGGAACATCAGAGAATGCCAAATATTCAGGAACACAGAGATAGTAAATCAGACTTGACTCAACCATCAAGATCAAGGTCACAATCAGACTTTTATGGAGGCCTTGACCCTGGTATTGTAAAAGATAGTGCTCGTAGTAACCATGGAAATTACATGGATGTAAATAGTTTTCATAGTGATTCTCCACAGACGTCTCGTTATAATAGTGCTCTAGAAAGACGCTCTTCGATAGGGCATGCTCAGGCGGATGTGACATCAGCGTCGTCAAATGACTCTGGTAACTATAGTTACCATCAACGGGTGGGTGAATCTCCAGTAAATTTAAGGATTTCTCCGTTAAACTCATCACAAGAAAGATATCCAAACTCACGAGGATCTCCATTTGACTACACTCACGATCCACATAGACAAGGTGATCAGTTTGGGCCTTCAGTGTACAGTGAGCCTCCAACGGTTGACATTCCTACCCATTTTGATGATATTGCAATGTTTAAGAACTCTGATCCAGCGTCACAAGTCTCAAGTTCAACAGACAGTGGTTACGGTTATGGACATCATCCGAGTGATAAAGTGTTAGGATCTGGTAGATTCTCAGGTATGAGTATTTACTGTAGAGTATACTGTAACAAATGAGCAGGATACTATTAAGATAATAATCCTGTTAAAAGTGGCGTTAAACCCCATTCAACCAATCAATTAATTAAGAAAAAAATCAATTACCAGTTAAATTATTATTTTAAATAAGAGGTGAACTTTGAATATTGATATTTATATTTATCATTTTTTTCAAGCCTGCTTGCAGTGAGGGAGACATAGTTGTCACTATGACAAGAAGGTGTATATATGTTAGTCTGTCCGTCCGTCCGAATTTGTCCGGACAATTACTCCTACATTTATGGATGGATTTCAAAATAACTTGGCACAATTATTCTCCATCATGAGTAGATGTGCCATTTGAAAGAATTTTTGCGATAGTTCTAATGTCAAGGTCACAGCTCAAGGTCAAACACTAAAATTGTGATTGTCTGGAGCATAGCTTAAAGTTCAAGGTCAAAGCTCAAGGTCAAACAATAACATTGTGCTTGTCAGGAGAATGTTACCTACAAAACTTTGTGGGCTCGACAGCAGTTGTCTTGGGACAACCTTCTAGATGTTGCTTCAGAACCATAAAGGTTGTAAGTACAGATTATTCAAGCTGTAGTTACAACAATTAGATCACCATCAAGCTTTTTGCTTTTTAATTATATCCATGATCACATATTTTGCAAAATATTGCAAAAAATGCTATGTAAAAGGTCAGTGGGCAAGGCAAGTGATCCATCAATTTCCACACTAACACCTTCTTTCTTACCCAGAAAGCTTGAAATATGTAAAAGTTTATCAATCTGAAATTGTCGTCTGCAGTTTTTGAATTTGGACCAGTCTAAAAATTTGTTGTTGAGTAGTGGGTTAAGAAGATCCAGGGTAGACCAAGCAATCAATTTTTATCACCCCTTGTCATGCTGTATAAAGTCATTTTTTCAGAATTATATTAATATCAAAGATGTTAACTCATTCCCACTCAACAACTTTTAGACTGGTTCAATTTGAAAGAAGCTGCAGACAACAATTTCAAAGTGATGGATTTTTTTTGTCTGTTTGGATAGAAAACATTGTGGATAATGAAGAGACTGCTTGATACAAGCAATTTATTCATTATCCAACACTTTTTCCTTGAAGGGCGTAAAAAGGAGGGATTGAGTGGGAAATTGGTTGAAGCACTGAAAGGCCTGTTTATGAGTCAATTTTCTTTAAAATGAAAGATTTTTAGATAGCCCAGACTTAACTCATTCCCACAAAACAAAATTTTAGACTGATCCAAATTGAAAGGAGTTTCAGACAACAATATGAAGTTGATGAAAAAAAGAATTTTCAACTTTTTGGATAGAAAACATTGTCACAAGCAATTTCTTCATTTTACACTATGTTTTCCCAATTGCTTTTCTTGAGGAGCGTCAAAAGGCATCACTGTGTGGAGATGAGTTTAAAGTGACAATCAGATGATGTAGACTAAGATATGTACAGGCAGAACTTTCTTTATACCTCTGGCCAAAACAATATTACTTCTGGTTCATCATAATAGCATAAAAGAAATTAACCCTTGCCATGCTGAATCTTATCTGAATTTGCATTAAAATCAAAGGCCTGAAAGCACTGGGAGCAGGGATGTGGAAATACGGATTTTCTCTACTTGTCCATGGACAAGTAAAATGTGATTTTCTACTTGTCCAGGATCAAAATGGACTTACCCGTGAAAAGATGAAGAACAGATAAGTTTTGAGAAAACATTATTTTTAAAGAAGAAAATGCTGGAACTCAGCATTTTCTTCATTAAAAACAATATTTTCTAGCCTAAGATACAAACATTACGCTCAAAAATCTCTTCTATCTATTTAGTACCAATCTAAGATTTGCCATGATATTTACTTGTCCACGGACAAGTAGCCTCGAAAAATGTACTTGCCAGCAGGTAGAACAGCCAGTGTTGGACAAGTCAAGTATGGGAATTCCACACCCCTGACTGGGAGCTCTAGTTAAGCGTGAGAATTAAGTTTTAAAATTGATTTTATAAACAACTCTGGGTTGAAGGAGACAAACAGGTGTACACATAAGTGCAATCTGATCTTAGTTTATACCTACTGCTAAACAGGGATATTCATGGTTCAGCTTGACAAGTGTTAACAATATTAGGTGATTTCTTTGTAAGTGAAGTTTACTGTAAGAAATATTCTGTTTGTATTTTAATCAGGGGCTTCTCATGGATCTCCATCCCCAGATCATTTTAATTCTGACTCCACATCATCCCATCGTGACACCAACGGCCAGTATTCAAGGGGAACAACTCCTGTCAATAATATGCATTTCCAGTCACAAGAGCAGAGTGCCCGTAACAAAGGATTAGAAACGGTAATTTAACCTAACGTTTTGACGTTACCTTTTAACAGTTATTATATGTTTTAGTCAGAAAGTGTTGTTTTGTTATAATCCCTCAGATTGTGGGGAAAGACTTTACAAGAAGTAGCAATAGATGACGTTTGGATATAAACATTTTGAATTTAGAGCTAGTTCTTCATGTCTTTGTTAGCCTTGACTCTTTTCCTGCTGAATATTTATCATCTCTTCACTATATTACAAAACGTCTACATAAATTCATCAATATTGCATTCAAAGATTTACTCAAGACAACATGAACAAGCATGTAGTGTTGGCTAAGATCAGACTGCACACCTGTGCAGGCTGATCTTAGTCTATACACCTGCCAAAACCATTGTCAAATCAGGAATATTCTAGAATTAGCATGACAAGGGTTAATATAGATTTTAGTACCTTGTATGGATGTGTTTTCAACTGATCATTGATCAAAAAAACTTGAAGTATAAAAATGATTTTATACACTAACACACATTCCATTTATTCAACCAATTCCAACATAATTTGGCATCTTTATGCCTTTCGAGAAAAATCTTTGGAAAACTTTGTAGAAATGAAGAAATTGCTTGTTTAAAGCAATTTCTTCATTATCCACATTCTTTTCTACCTCATTTTTTAAAAAAAAAAATCCATTATCTTTCTAGAGAAAGGGCTTTGGAAAACTATGCGCCAAAAGAAGAACATTTCTTGTAACTGGCAAGCTTTTAGAATCTTTATTGATATGGGTTTTTTTTCAATTTAACCCATTACAACTCAGTGACGCTTTCTGACGGTCCTCAAGTAAAGAGATTTAGGAAAACATCCTGGAAAATGAAGAAATTGCTTGTAACAAGCAATTTCTTCATTTTCATGCCCCCAAAGGGAGGCATATAATAATCAAAGTGTCCGTCCGTCCATCAGTCAGTCCGTCCATCTGTCCCGCTTTCATGTATGCTCTGTAACTTCTACATGCACAAGTGGATTATTAAGGTCAAGGTCACAATCTTGGGTCAAAGGTAAAAAATTGGGACTTTTTGCCTTGTCCGCTCTGTAACTTCTATAACCCTGCAGGCAGGTACAAATTTCTTTAATACAAATATTCACCACTTTCAGATGACGTGTCGCAAAAAAGACCCAGGTTCCTCTCTCAAAGGACAAGGTCACAATTTGGGGTCAAAGGTCAAAAATAGGCACCTTTTACCGTGTCTGCTCTGTAACTTCTATAATCATGCACGCAGGTACAAATTTCTTTCATACAAATGTTAACCACCTTTAGACTACGTGTCTACAAAAAGACCCAGGTTCCTATCTCAAAGGTCAAGGTCACAATCTGGGGTCAAAGGTCAAAAATAGGCACTTTTTGCCGCGTTTGCTCTGTAACTTCTATAATCATGCACGCAGGTACAATTTTCTTTCATACAAAATTAATGTTCACCAGCTTCGGACGACGTGGCACAATAAAGACCCAGGTTCCTATCTCAAAGGTCAAGGTCACAATCTGGGGTCAAAGTGGCATCCAGAATGGTTTAATTGCGTCCGGAATGGTTAAATTGTATTTACTCTCTTATTCTTCAAAGGATTGCTTCCATATTTGAACAGATGCTTAATTGGGTGGACCACTGTACTTGACCTTGACCCAGTGACCTTTGACCTACTCTTGACCTCAGAAAAATACTTCCATAATGCATTTCTCGATTTCATTCTGTATTTATAGAAATTATTATATGTATTAAAATTTCATTTATTAAAACCCCAGACGTATGGATCACAAATGCATGTGGTTGTGTTTACAAAACAAATCAAAGTGCCACATGCTTGACCCTGTTCTTTGGGGGCATTTGTCACATGACTGTGACCAGCTCTTGTTCACAATGTTTCTTCCCAGAAATGTGAAAAAATATTATGTTTCATAAACTTTATATTGTTGTATGCAAGTTCTTTCGATTTGGACCAGTCTAAAATTCTCATGAGCGGTAATGGGTTAAGACTCATTTACTTTGTCTTCTGTCATATTATTTACTATAAGCAGAAAGAAGTATCATTAGTCCAAATTAGGAGAAATTCTGATAGGTAAGATAAATACACTGGGCCTTGTTAGATATAGACTGGAAGACTGGTTCTGGTTTTCTCCATTGGTTAATGGTTTAGTCTTGATGTAAGCTTTTTACCTATCTAAAGTCTTAACTCATTCCCACAAAATAGCATTTTTACAGCCCCCAAGAAAAAAAGCTTTGGAAGGCAAAGTGAAAAATGGAGAATTCATTTTCTACAATGTTTTCTATTATGAAAAAAAAAAGATCTGATTTTATGACCTTGGAATTGTCATATGCAACTTCTTTGAATTTGGACCAGTCTAAAATTTTATCACTGGTAATTAATTAATTCCCTTCTATACTAGTTTATGTCTCAAAGACTTCTTTATCAGAAGAAATGTTTAAACCTATTACAACAAGATCCCACTTTTTGATGCCTTGAAGAAAGTAGGTAACATTGAAACATTGTGAGCAAAGGAGAAATTATGCAAGCAATTTCTCCTTTTCTCACAATGTTTTCTATCGTAATGTGCATTTCTATTTTAAAAGAAAATCTAACAAATCACAACGCTGGTATCTATGTAGTTCTAACAAATAAGAGTTTGTAACATATCTTTTTACCCACTTTATGTATGCATAGAGGAAAGTCGGTCTTGGTCAGGTGTCACATATTCTATGCAGATTATACCTCAGTTACCTTTGATAAATATTTTTATATGAAAAAAACAACATGCTTATAAATCTGCATCCTCTATGTCCTGTGGATGTCATAAGAATATCCTACAGTGTATTTTGTCAAAGGAATAATTGTAATAGAGAACTGAGTTTTCCTTATCACATTTTGTGATCCTTATACCCATTACAATAGATGACCTTTCTGAAGCACTGAAGAAATTTGATCATGGATAATTTTGTGGGAAGAGGAGATATTGCTTTTTGCTATCATATTTGGCACTTATTTACTAATTTTTGTCCAACTTGAAATGTCCTTTGCGTCTTCTCTCAATCTGGACCAGTCTAATATTTTCATTCTATGTTAATGGATTAAAACAATACTTTATTGCATTTGTCCATCTGCAGACTGAAGTGTCTGAAAGGTAAACACTTTAAGTTTAAAAACTCTGTACAATTTATCAAATTTCAGCTCAATCTTTGCTTAATTTTTTGACATCTTTCATTTTCAATTTTATTAACTCTTTTGACTAATCTAAGAAATAAAAGAAAAAAACAGTTCTTTTTGAAAATGATATGAATCAGTGCAGAATAAAGTTAAAATTAAGCTGGTTCAGAAATATTCAGCTTAATGAAAATCTGAAGTGACTGATTAAAAATAAGTGTTAATAGTCCTTAGAGGATTGAAGATCTATATTAATCTCAACGTAGCAAATTGAAAATTGTATTATTTAGCAAAGTTGTAAACCCATTTCTCAACAATCTTGCTTTTTATGACACCACAAAATAATCTTGTGGAAAATTAAGTAATTGCTTGTAACAAGCAATTTCTTCGTTTCTGATAATGTTTTCTTTCCTAAAATACAGAGAACAATACCCTGATTTTAAAATTGTCTGCAACTTCTTTCGACTTCAACCAGCAAATAACTTTGTCATCTATTTTGGAATTAATGTAATGTTTTCAAAAGCTTTTTTATGCTCTCAGAAGGGCAAGCATATATCCGCTGCTTTGTTTGTCCGTCAATTGTTCTGTCTGGCATCAAAAAAGTTGGATTGTGTGGGAATGGGTTTAACATGTTGGATAAACATACTTTTAATTAATTTGCATATGGTATGAGTCTCTTTCTCTGTACTGACAAATCTCATTAAAATGTCCATTAAAGTTTTAATCTCTAAATCTTTACCTCATTAACATATTTATTAACACAACCAGACAAGGTGGGTTCTGTAGCATATAATGGATTTTCCCATAAGAATGTATGACATAGTTTATAATGGCATTTATTCTTAACCCATTCCCACACATCAAAATTTTAGACTGGTCCAAATTGAAAGGAGTTGCAGACAATTTTAAAGTTCATGAAATTTTAATTTTTTTTATCTTTTGGGGCAGAAAACATTGTGGATAATGAAGGAATTGCTTGTAACAAGCAATTTCTTCATTATCCACAATCTTTTCCCTATCTTTTTTTGGCGTCTCTGTGTGGGAATGGTTTAAAATATTGAAGAACAAAAATTAGCTGGATTAAAATAGTAAGACATCACAGATAAAATTAAAAAATGTGAATATCATTTAATTAAATAATCTTAATTTTAAAAACCAATCTACCAAATGAAATTCTCTTTTTACAATAATACTTCACTAAACCATTTACCTTTTCAAACTTTTAGAGCCTTCCAAATTCAATTAGGTAGCAGACAAAATAATAAAGTAAGTAGGATTCAAAAAGTGGATATCCTATATCATAGAAAATAATGTGGAAAAAGGCCACTTTTACTATATTTATTAGCTCACCTGAGCACAACGTGCTCATGGTGAGCTTTTGTGATCGTTGAATGTCTGTTGTCCGTCGTGCAGCGTCAACAATTGAAGTGTTTACACTCTAGTGGCCACAGTTTTGACCCAATCTTCATGAAACTTGGTCAGAATAATTGTTAGGTCATGAGGATGAACCCTATTGATTATTTGAGGATTCTGTCGAAAAACACAGGAAAGGAGCCTTAATGACAATTTCTTTGTTTACACTCTAAAGGCCACAATTTTGGCTCAATCTTCATGAAACTTGGTCAGAGTAATTGCTAGGTCATAAGGATGAACCCTATTGATTTTAGGAAGGATTCTTTCGTAAAACACAAGAAAAAGGGGCCTGAATGACAATTTCCTTGTTTACAGTCTAGAGGCCACAATTTAGGCTCAATCTTCATGAAACTTTGCCAGAATAATTATTAGGGCATGAGGATGAAGCTTATTGATTATGGGAAGTTTCTTTTGGAAAACACAGGAAAAGGGACCTTAATGACAATTTCTTTGTTTACACACTAGAGACCACAATTTTGGCTCAGTTTTCATGAAAATTGGCCAGAATAATAGTTTAGTCACAAGGATGAACCCTATTGATTATAGGAAGGTACTTTTTGAAAACACAGGAAAAGGGGCCTTAATGCTCTAGAGGGTTAATACTCTAGAGGTCATCATTTTGGCTCAATTGTCATGTTACTTGTAAGGTCATAAAGAAGAACCTTATAGATTATGGGAAGGTTTCTATAGGATAACACAGGAAAAGGGGTCATAATGACAATTTCTTTGTTTACAATATAGAAGTCACAGTTTTGCCTCTATCTTCATGAAACTGATTATAGTTATTTGTCTCTAATTTTTAACAGGAGACAGTTCAGGTGAGCGATCTAGGACCATCATGGTCCTCTTGTTATCATTATCAAAGAAACCATTATTTGTAGGATAATAGACAAGATAGATTTGGACATGTGATTGTTCCAATGTACTCAAATAATTTGCATGAAGTGTGTTTTGAGAATTTATTTTGATTGAATGTCATGCACAGTAGAAATATACTATTAGATAGTTCCTGTTGTTTGCATTGACAAATGGTGTTCTACCAGCTTGACTGTTACACTGTAGAGTTCTGATAGAGTGTGATGTTTTGCATTAAATTTTGTTTTCAGTTTCGTGTACAAATCACCAAGAACCCTGGTCTGGGATTCAGTATAGCTGGAGGTGTGGGTGCCTATGGCAACCCCTTCAGAACTGGGGATATGGTAATAACATCTTTTACTTACATCTATCATTAATTGTTTTTCGGCTTCTTCGTAATGTTTTACAGCAGGCAATATATGGGATAATAAATCAAATCTGGTTATAATTTTACTAAAAATAGTTAACCTATTCTCAAACAATGACCCTTTTCGACAACCATCAAGAATCATAGGGAAAACATTTTGTAAAATAAAGAAATTGCTTGCAGTAAGCAATTTCTTTTTTTCCCACAATGCTTTTTACCCAGAAAGCTATGAACATTTTAAATTTCATAAAATTTAAATTGTCATCTGCAACTCCTTTAAATTTGGACCAGTCTAAAATTTTGCTGTCTGGTAATGGGTTAAGCAATTTATTTCTAAGTTACCTTACTTGCTATTAACAGCACAGTTTAACACCATCACTTTAGAGTTTACAAATGTGAGTGTTCAACATTGTAGCCACCAGTTTATGAATTTGATTGGATTTTAAATGATCAAATGTCCTCATAATCAGAGGGGTTTAAATTAATGTGGCATAAGGTCAGGGTCTCAATATTAAGCTTGCAACTAAAGAATACAAAAGCTTAATAAGTTTGCCTTAGACTACATAATAATTTTGTTTTAGGGCTTTAAAAGTTGTCGGCTGTGAAACATTTCATTGGGAAAAAGGTTTTATTTTTTCCTCTTTCCTCATAATATTTTCCACAAAACTACCATAAATCACTTTCTCTCATAATATTTTCCACAAAACTACGATAAAACACTTTAATTCTGACCCAAAAGGGTTCAATTTCATTTGGAGTGAGGAGAAAATTAATTCTCTTTATTCTATTCTCTGAAGCTTTGATTCTACTTAAAAGAATATGACAGGTTCTAAGGATGGAATTGAGGTATCATTTCATAAATATCAGCCATGTTTTTGAATTAAAGATGAAGACTTTAATTTAGTCTGTGAAATTTAGTATTCATAATTTTGGGAGAGAGATGAGCATCGGCTTCCCAATCAAGAGATCCCAAGTTAAATTTCCAGCAGCAACTATCGATCAAGGCTCTGTCATTGGCTCACTTAATCAGCCTGAGTACTGGTGTATTTTCGGAGGGAATAATCAAAGTTAGAAGAATTCATTTACCAATCAATCTAAAATAAATAGGTTCCAACCAATCATATTGTCTAAAGGCAAGCTAAATATAATTTTATGAAGAACCAGCAGCACCATTCTGTTTTGCTACCAACACCACAGGACTGGCTAATTTTTCATCAGTATATTGCAGGTTAAACTATGACACAATCTAAGACTTGTCGAAATTCATAGATGTTTCAGACATAAAATTCAATTTGATGATTTAAAAACTTGTCTTTCAGGATAGAATACATTGTTGGAAATAAATGAATTGTTTGATGCAAGCAATTTCTTCTCTTAACGCAATGTTTTTTCAACCATATTTATATAGGGAAGTAAAAGAAAAGCGTTGTTAGGTGAGAATGGGACAAAAGAATAGCTTTTAGAAGTTTGATTTCTTTAGGTTTAGTTAAGAAGGATTTAAGATGATGGTAACTTGAGTGATTATAAAAATTATGATATCTCTAATGTTTAATTGACATATTTCATGCCATTTGATTTTTTTTCAATTACTCATTTTCTAATGCATTATGTGTTGAGAAGCTCTAATTAGTTTAAATGTTTTAAGGTGCATCTAAAACTGGTAAGAAAGGAATTTTGTACAAAGTCTATGTTGTTGATTGAACTCATTTGTTGACTAGTTATACCCCACAAAACTCTGTTTGGGGCTTATATAGGAGTTAGCTTGTTGGTCAATTTGTCAGTTAGTATGTTGGTCAGTCTATCTGAAGCTTTTTCCTTATCTGCTCAATTTCTCAGCAACTACTGCATGGATTTGAGTCAATCTTTACAGATAGATTCTGTATCAAGCAGAGATGTGCACATTGTAATTTGGTTATGGTCGATGTACTTTTTACAGAGTTATGGACTTTGATGAAAAATGGTGCCTGCTCATTTTCTCTTAAACCACTGAATGAATTTGACTGAAATTTCACATGTGCACCTAGTAATAATCCAAAGATAAGCATGTTCGAATTTGGTATCGGACCATTGACTTCTCTTGTAGTTATGGCCCTTTGTTTTAAAAAAGTCTTTATTCCAGTGACAAAATGTGGATCTGTTACGGGGTATAAATCACATTCAGTGATAGTCTAGTTTTCTCAGCATGATTGTACTCACATATTATATTCAAACAAAAATCACCAAAATAGGAGCATGCATGTGTAATTGTAGGACAGCATTATCATTGTAGAGTTGAAATATGAAAATGCTTTGTGCAATGAAATTAGTATCATCTGTTGATAATGTAAGCTCCCTGACACTTTTGCCTTAACACAGCAATACACAGAACAGTTTTCCTAACTCCTATACTCATGTGTTAACCCAATACCACACAATCACACTCTCTGATGCCCTTAAGAAATACCTCCATGGAAAACTTTGTGGGAAAAGAAGAAATTGCTTGCAACAAGCAATTTCTCCTTTTCTCAATGTTTTCTACACTAATTGGGACTTATTTTCCATTTTCAGTGCAATTTGATATGTTGTCTGCAACTTCTTTCAATTTGGACCAGATTAAATTCTGTCATCTGGTAATGGGTTAATTTATTGAGTGGTGTTGTAATTGCTTGATGTGGACTTACAGAACCAATGCTAAGAAACTAAAATATTTGCTTTATTATATTTAATTGTCTCTTTTAATCCATTATCAAACTACAAAATTTTTGAATGATCCAAATTGAAAGAAAGTTGCAAAGAACATTTTATATTTGATTGAATGTTAAAAGTATTTGAATTTCGAGGTATAAAACACTGTGGATAATGAAGACATTTTTGTAGCCATACGATTTTCCAAACTTCTTTCTTATGGGACATAAAAAAGCAGATTTGTGTGTGTATCCCAAAAGGCAATGATATCTGAAATTACTTTAACTAAAGATAATTGTCTTCAATTTCTGTTAATTTGGAATAGTCTCAAATTCTGTCTTCTTTCAGTGGGTATAATAAATACATAAAAAAACAACCTGGACTAGTTTTAATTTGTTAAGTTAAGAATTTTGTAATTTTGTGTGGAGTCCATAGTTTTGAGAAAGAGCGTTGGCATAGCATTCAAGAACTTGAATCACAGAAGCTGCTATGGATCTTTGGGGTTTCATTTGCCCATACATTACTGGTTTATTCTCTAGGAAGAAGAATCCAAAAGGATTGGTTAAATTTGTAAGGACTTTTATCCAAATCCATGTCAAATAAATTGGTTTCTACCCAAAATAAAGATACAGTAAAACCTCGGTAGTTCGTAGCGCAAGGGACCGGGGAAATTTATACGAATTAAGTGTAGTACGAACAAAACGGAGGGCAAGAGGTCGGCTGTTTGAGATACACGGAATCTGACACGGTCTTGTTCTGTCTCCCATTTAGGAATTGATTCTAAATTGGTTATTTCTTCTACACAAGACCTGCAGATATTAATTGAGGAATACATGAAAATATTTTAAGAAATACTCGTCTTCTATTTTTATGCTTCAATTTCTGTGTTAATTTTTGGCTTTTTTTATGCACAGTGTCTGTATCAAGTGGTAGACTCCATCTGAGTGATTTCCCTGTACAATACATTTGATCAAATCACTCTGAGTATTCTATCATTAAATCATAAAATGAAGGACCGACGATTGTGAAGAAAGTAACAGCAGAATAAAATAAAGTCCTAGAATCTCTAAGTGAGCAATAACACCGATACTAATGGGTGTGCATCAGTTTAAAATAAATTTTCTGCGATAATTACGGGAATCTTTATTAGATTAATTACCAATCTTACGAACCAAACAGCCCCTTTTAACTAAAGGTACATGATAACACATAATTGTCATATAGATCAGCAGGTGTGAAAATCAAGGTAAGTGGTGATTGGAGACAATTAGTTTATCACACCTACGAATTAAACATAGGAGTTTGTGCTATAATCATAGTTTCGGGACCTGAAATAGCCTACGAACTACGAACCACTGACGTTCGAATTAGACAGAGTTTTCTAACAAAGATAAAGAAGGAAAAAGATCGGGACCGCGTAAATTATACGAACGAACACATACCTACGAACCAGTGACGTTCGAATAAACGAGGTTCTACTGTATATTCATACATATAACCTATTCCCACACAAAGCCCTCAAGAAAAAATCTTTGGAAAACAGTTTGAAAATGCAGGTAATTGCATGACAAGGATTAATACATCTTTCTCGTTAAATTACATATATAAAAGCAATAGAGAACTTCACATGATTAAACATCTAAAAACAAACAAGTATAACCTATTATATAAACTTTTCTTGGAAAAATGCTCTTTTATCTCACCTGAGCGCAGTTTGCTGGAGGTTAGCTACACCAAAATAGTTCAAAGAATTACAGTACTCTGAAAATTAGCCCTTTTCTGTGCAATCCCTGATTTTACAAAGGAAATCTTTGAAAAACGTCTCCTCCCATACCAGTAGGCTTAGAGCTTTGATATTTGGTATATATCCTCACCTTATGACCCTCAACCCAAAATACTTCAATGAAATGCCATTCCATGAAAATTAGCCCTTTTCTGTGCAATCCCTGGTTTTACAAAGGAATAAAGAAAATGATCTTTGAAAAAATCTTCTCCTCCAAAACCATAAGGCGTAGAGATTTGATATTTGGCATGTTTCAATGTTTATTGACCTTCTACCAAAATACTTCATAGAATTAAAGTATTCTTAAAATTAGCAATTTCCTGTGTGATTTTACAAAGGAATAAAGAAAATGATCTTTGAAAATCTTCTCCCAAATCATAAGGACTAGAGCTTTGATATATGGTATGTATCAGTGATTAATGACCTTCTACTAAAATACTTCAAAGAATTACCATATTCTGAAAAAAAGCCCTTTTCTGTGCAATCCCTGATTTTACAAAGGAATGATACTTGTCCCAAACCATGAGCCCTAGAGTCTTGATAATTGGTATGTCTCAGTGATTAATGACCTTCTACTAAAATACTTCAAAGAATTACCATATTCTGAAAATTAGCCCTTTTCTGTGCAATCCCTGATTTTATAAAGGGATAATGAAGAAAATCCAACGGCCAAGAACTTTGATATGTGGTATGTATTAACCCTTGTCATGCTGAACCCGGAATATTCCGGTTCTTGATAGGAGGTGTAGACCAAGATCAGCCTGCACATAAGTGCAGTCTGATCTTGGTCTACACCTCCTGTTTGTATTTTTCCTGCCAGAGTTGTTTATGAAGTTGATTTCTAAAAGAAATATTGATTTTTTAATAACAAGTTCTATAAGTGCTTTCAGCCCTTTGATATTGCAGCAATTCAGTAAGGTAATTTATGCAGCATAACAAGGTTTAATGTTATTTGGCTCAAGCTGTGTCTTTTTTATACAAAAAAGTACTGTAATTTGCAGATGCCACAGGTGACCGATTTAGGACCATCATGGTCCTCTTATTTTGGACTTGTTTTTCTTCACTGTCAAACACCTGCATCTTAGGGCTTCATCTTTATGCCATGCTCTTACATAGAGGACTCGGCTTTTGGGAAGGGCCATTTGTTTCTTATGGCTTAATGAAAACAGAATTTAATGGAGATGGTCATTTATTGGCATTATTATTCATATACACTTTTTTCTTCCATAACTGGTCTTTCTAAATTGATGTGGCATTATGAGTTTATCGATTATCCCATTACAAGATGATTTTTTTAAGACAGGTCTAATTGCAAAGAAATTGAAGACAACAAATTTTACTTGAGAAAATTTTCGAAATTCTTTGTCATATTGGGTGGGAAACTTTGTTAATTATGAAGGAATTGCTCGTTACAAGTAATTTCTGCATTTTCCATTATGCTTTTCATTGCTTTTTCATGAAAAGGTGTAATAAAGTGGGGCTGTGTGGGAATGGATTACTGCATTTTAAAGTGCTATTTGCTTGGAAAAAATTGGCAGAAAGGAAAACTACAGTATAGAACATTGTTAAGTTGACAATCAGATTGGAACCGGATTGAATGCTGAAGGTACACAATCTTGATTGAACGATTGTGATTGAACAATAATGTTTTTTTCAGTATGAATGCTTTCTTGTTTAGATGTGATTGTTCAATTATTATAAAATTTCATTAAATCCCTACAACATCAGAAATTATCTTAAGCGAAAATATTATCACTATTTTTACACCTGAATTACCAAATACAATTTTAGAAAAATATTCATCGCAAAAACTAATACTGCCATATTAATTGATGGAATGATTGAACGCTGTTGATCAAACACTTTCATTTAAGGACTGATTGTTCGCAGATTTGATAACCATGATCACTTTTTGGATTGAAAGCTGAAAGCTGATTGAACTTGATTGAATATCTTTACCCAAAATATGATTAACATGATTGTCAAATTAAAAATGTTCCATACTGTAGTAGGGTAAAGAACATATTGCTTGTGACAATCAATTGTAACGACACAATTTTAGACTCATTTAGATCACTGAAATTGCAGATGACAATTTCCGGTGGATGAAAATTTATAATTCTTTGTCTTTTTGGGAAGAAAACATTTTCAAAAATGAATGAATTGCTTGCAACAAGCTATTTCTTTGTTCTCAACAATTTTTTCCAAAGCTTTTTTCTTAAGGATTACGTGGGATTGGGTTAATACACTATCTAAATATTGTAGATACACCCAGTGATGTAGGAAAGGGTTGAAGTATTTTTGTATTTTTCAGGGTATATTTGTGACCAAAGTCCAGGAAGAGGGGCCAGCAGCAGCTTATTTAAAAAGAGGGGACAAACTACTTGAGGTAATACCCCCATTTCTGGTCAATAGATGGATTGCTAGCTTTGCTAACTGACCTCTTACATTCTGACTGATTGATCCGAATTGAAAGAAGTTGCTGACAACAGCGTTTTATTTGATAAAATTCAAAGAAAATTGTCTCTTTGTCTAGAAAACATAGTGGATAATGAAGAAATTGGACATGACAAACAATTTCTTCATTTTCCACAATATTTTGAAGCCTGTTTTCTAAAGGGGTGTCGAAAAGTGTCATTATGTGGTAATGGGTGTACAGTCTGGAATGTTATGCTTAAGTTAATCATTGGTTATTGACCTAAATATTGCAAATACAGTTTGAATAATCTGTATTTCTTATGTTTTAAGTTGTGAAACTGTCATTCACTTTAGGTCTAAATGAATGATAAGATTGGCCATGATTTTTGATTGACATCTGCAGTTCATGTATGATGTAATATAAAACCATTATCTATCAAACCTGCAAGATTAAAAACTGTGTAAAACATTGTTAGAAATATAGAAATTTGCTTGAAATAAGTATATCATTTTAAGTTACACTGGCCAGAGGCCAGTATGCTATTGTCATGGCATGGTACCTGTCTTGCATCTGTCTGTCCATCCATCCATTAGTGTGAAATACTTTTACTTAAAAATCTAATAAGAAAATACTGGTCAGATCTCAACCAAACTTCACTCATGGGATGTCATGGGTTTGATCCCCAGGGGCGGCACATATTCTTTCCAACATTTGTCTCTCACCAATGGGTGGATAATCGTAAATCTATGTGGGATAGCAGCTGGAGGCTAGGAAAGGATGTAGTAGTAGTACTGGTGTGAGAAATAGCAGGAATCCATTGTTAGGTACTCCAGCCCCCCCCCCCATATGACTGAAATGCTGTTAAAAGTGGCGTTAAACCCCATTCAATCAATCAATCAACCAAATTTCACAGGATTGTTTCCTAGATGGCTGTCTTTCAGATTCCTTTAAACATTTATGAGTATAGCAAACTATGGCTGCCAAGACAACCAAAGAAGAAATTATTTGAAAATCATTTTCTCTCCTTGTTCTTTTGCAGACAATTTTCTTGGGTCAAGGTCTACCTAGTTCCTTAAAATTATTTAGATTTGTCAAAGAACATGGCTTTTATGGATGGTGCTTTTTTAAACATATAGCATAAATATGAAATTGTTATAGTGTATGTTTTCTATAACACATACTATTTTGCAAATTAGTCTTGAATATTTGGATTATCTCCCTGGTATCTGACATCTTAGTAGGAAAAGAATCTTTGTTCGTATTGAATTAAACTGTTGGTTGATTTTAGAAAAAAAAAAAATATTGTCTATTACCAGACAGAAAAAATCCCTTAGATCTAAATTGAATGTAAGACTTTTCATATTTACATGCACACATGTTTGAATACAAAAAATTAAGGAAATTTGGTCCCTAAGAAGAATTGGGAAGAGCTTATTTAACCAATCAATAGACAATACGATTTTAAATTTATAATTAACTTTGAAATTTAAAAATGTTGCAGATGAAAATGTTTGTGTCAATTGGTGAAATCAAAGTGAAAGATTTATATTCTGTGGGTGGACATATTACATGCAGTGGAGCAACACAGGCTCTGTTGGGCCTCTTGTTTCACTACCCCATTTGGCAGTCATTTTTCAATTTTATTACACACCGATATGTTTCTTTGAGATCAGTTCAGTCTAGAATTTTGTTGTATGGTAATGGGTTAAGAAAAAGAAGAAAATTTTGTTACAAGCTATTTCTTTCTTCACATTCATTTATTTCTATGCTGTATTACTATACAATTATTATCAGATCTACCTAGCAAATGCCAGTGGAGCTAATGTGATGGTCTCTCTTCATTTTCCACAATGATTTCTACCCAAAAAGTTGACAAAACCCAAAATTTCATAAACTTCAATTTGCCGTCTCCAACTTCTTTCATTTTGGTCCAGTCAAAAAATTTGTTGTCTGGTAATTAGTCAAACACACTCTAAGAAACATCAGGATGAATTTCAAAGACCTGATGGTTGGGAATTACTCCCTCCTTTGTTAGACCTCTCTCAGATTCTTATGAGAAACTTCGATCGAAAGATGACAAACATTGACTTTTATTGGTGGAGCTTGCAAGCTCTCTATAACACATTCCTACACAGTCCTGCTTTTGGATGTCCCTCACCCCCACCCCCAACCCCCAAACCCCAATAAAGCTTTGGGAAATATTGTAGAGAATGAAGCAATGCAATTTCCTCATTGTCAACAATGTTTTCTACCCAAAATACAAAGATTTCTTAAATATCTCACAAGAAAAACTGTTGTCAGCAACTTCTTTGAATTTGAATAAGTCTAAAGTTTTATTGTCTGGTAATGGGTTAAACTAATTTTCTCTAAGGGCATTTTCATTGGATTTGAATGTTTTGGAATCAAAATATATAGAGTAATTCCAGAGTACTAGAGGTAGAACAGGTTGAATTTGAATGTTAAACTGTTACATTGATTTATATACTGTTCCCCTCTCTCTCTCTCTCTCTCTCTCATGGATTTATGTTTTATACTCTAGGTGAATGGTGTTGACTTTCGGGAGATAGAACACAATAAAGCAGTTGATGTTCTCAAGCATACCAGTAAAACCGTCCATCTGTCAGTAGAGAGAGATCCCAGCTGACTAGAGGAGCAACAGGCTGTCACATGGATTTAAATATGAACTTCTCACTTGGATCTATACTGTCCCTCTTTCTCATTCATTTTAATTCTTGTGTTTTATAACATGCTTTTATGTGTTCTTCCCATGGTGATTTTACTGATAAACAAATTGCAAAAGTTAAGCAGGGGGAGTAATTGGTTATTTGTGGTAGACAACATTGTGAGAAGAAATTTGACAAGACAGAGTTATAACAACCAGTGTTTTATTAAATGGACAAGTTTCATTTGCTCTCATGTATTGTCTCAAGGATTTAACCTGTTACTATACAAGCTTGAACTGTTTGGCAATGAAAATATTTTTAAAAGGAGAAATTGTTTTTACTACACAATGTCACTTTTTCAGCCCCAGAAATACAAAGTAATGGAAAACATTCTGGAAAATGAAGAAATTGCTTGTAAATTGCTTGTTACAAGCAATTTTTTCATTGTCCACAATGTTTTGCTCAAAGAGACAATGATTTTTGAAATTCTGACAATTAAAAATTGTTTTCTTCAACTTCTTTAGATTTTGGACCAGTCTGAAATTTTGTCATTTGGCAATGGATTGAATGTCTTCCACATACCTTTCAATCTAGACCAATTTGTAATGTTGTCTTCTGGTAATTGGTTAACACATTCCCACACAAAGACGTTTTTAAACGCCCCCCAAGAAGTGAGGCTTTGGAAAACACTGTTTTTACCCCAAAAGTAAAAAAACCCCACAATTCCAAAAGCTTTGAACTACAACTCCTTTCACCTTGGACCAGTCTAAGATTTTGCTGTCTTGTAATTGGTTAAGATGTTGCTTTCTCATTATCTGTAAAAATTTTCAACCAAACTTTTTCTATGATTTTGATTTATCTAGAAATACCGTAAATGACAGATAGCTAGCCACGCCCACTGAGCTCCAACAGGAAGTTCCATTTTTTGCATTATTTTGTGAGATTCATGGCCAGAAACAATAAAGTAAAATGGTTGGCTGACGTCTTAAACATCGTTACTACAGCTGCCAAACCAACAAAAGTACTTCACATAAATGATGGCCAATTTTGGAGTTCAAAATTCACTTCCGCTCTAACTGAATGATTTGATTGGTTGGTTGACTTTTTGATTTACAATCACAATCCATCATATGGTTCTGATGAAGGAATGACTGTTTCAGTACTTTTTATCTCATTATATCTCCACACTTTCCTGCACAATTTATAAACCTTGGGCTGTCTCTCTTAACCCATTCCCACACAATGACGCGTTTAAACGCCCTTCGATATGAAAGCTTTGGAAAACTTTGTGGAGAATGAAGAAATTGCTTGTTACAAGCAATTTTTTCATTATCCACAATGTTTTCTACCCCAAAAGGCAAAGGTTTGATAGGTTTCATCAACTTTAAATTTTCGTCTGCAACTTCTTTGAATTTGGACTGGTCTAGAATTTTATCATGTGGGAATGGGTTAAATTTGTGTCTTGAATCTCTTCTATGCAATTACATGTTCTGTTTTTATGTTGTAATGTTTTCCTTTCCTGATTTCCTGTCCATTGAATTATCATACTCTCAGTTTACTTGTCTTTGATAGATATGGTTAAAGTTTAACCCGTGACCAGATATCCTTTAGTTAAGTTTGGCAATGAGAAATAGGTATGGAAAACATATTGGGAAAAGAGGAACTGCTTTTAAGAAAGTAATTTCTTCTTTTATCACAATGTGTTTTTCTTTGTATGGCTTTTATTTTCCAATTTAAGTCACATTAATTGTAATCTGTAACCTGTTTCAGTTTTGACAAATTTGAAATGTTGTTGTCTGGGTATGGGTTTCTTTAGTTTTTACCCTACAATATTTCCATTCTAAAGTTCTCGAAGAATTCATGTAAGGCCTGTTGCTGCATATTTTGTTTTGTTCTCAGCTTGATTGGCTGAAGGCCAGTGCACTGTTGTCATGGCATTGTGTCTATTCTTTGTGTGTTTGTCTTTCAGTGAACTTTTTCTTTAACCCTTGTCATGCTGATCCTGGAATATTCCTGCTTTGACATTTGATTTGACAGGTGTATAGACTAAGATCAGCTTGCACGGATTTGCAATCTGATCTTAGCCTACACTACCTGCTGGTTCATTTTGTCTTGAGTAAATCTTTGAATGCCATATTGATAAATTTATGTCGAAGTTCTAGAATATAGTGAAAAGAAATATTCAGTAGGACATTCGTTAAGAATCTTATCCTTAGAAACTACTGATTGGAATTCAACCCGATTTCACAGAAATTATCCTTGGATGACCTTTTTTAGATTCTTTCAGAAAAAAATTCGATAGGATGAAAAACAAAGCTTTTAGGGGGGGGGGTGTTCCATATATTGTGTATGGTGATATCTTTGAAAATTCTTTTTTCAAGAAACTGCTATCTGGATGAATACAGAAACAACCCTTTATCAAAATTCCGTGTTAAAAAAAGCAATTTGACGACTAACATTATCTTTGTTTGGGAGCTTATTTATGTAAATGGTAAAGAGTGAAATAACTAAAGGTTTTCTCCTTTGAAAGTATCAGATGGATATCATTTAAATTTTTCATTGATGTTTATGAATGTTTTTTGAATGACCTTTATTTAGATCTCTGATGAGATTTTGATCAGTTGGAAATTATGGTCTCATTAGGACGAATTTAGTAAGATTTATTGAAGGGTAGTCATGAATGCTACTGAACTATACTGCAAACCATTTGTTTCACTTGAACCTTTTCGAGACTGAACATTTTTGTATATGAGTTTCTTCATTTCTTAAGAGACTTTTTTTTCCCTGAGGTTCACCAGAAATAAGGATTTATTTTTCATTGGTTAATCAGTAAATTCAGCTCTGTGGAGTGATGCAGGCACTTAAGTGCCTCTAGTTATTTGAAGTAAAATGACAATTAGCCTGTGAATGAGCCTAAATGTTGATTTACTCCCTTGATTTAAATTGTACAGTTGTTTGTATTTATTTTAGTCTTAGAAACCAAATGAAAGGTAGAATAGTTGTACAGAAAATCATAATCACATTCTATATTCTTGAATAGTCTAAAAGCAATAATTTGGTAAACAATCTCTTAACCTATTACCACATGACAATACATGTATTTTATACTGGTCCAAATTCAAAGAAGCTGCAAAAGACATTTTTGGTTGGTGGAATTTTAATTTTTTTTTGTCTGTAGAGGTAGAAAACATTGTTGATAATGAAGAAATTTCTTGATAGAAACAAATTCTTCATTTTCCACAATGTTTTCAAAAGCTTTTTGTTGTGGAGAAAGAGTATGTTAGAATTGGAATATTCCAACACAATCACAAATTTTATGCCCCTAAAAAAGAGGTCCAAAAAACATAATGGGCAAAGAAGAAATTGCTAGTCACAAGCAATTTCTTTCATGCCCAATATGTTTTCTATCCTAAAAGGCAAAGATTTTTTTTTTAAATTTCATGACCTGACATTGTCATCTGCAACAGCTTTTCATTTTTGACTAGTCTAAATTTGTATCATATTGTAATTGGTTGAGGAGAAATTATGAGCTATTACCATATCCTAGGTGTTTTCTTTGGCATGATCTGCTAGTGTTTTGTTACATCACTTTTATAACTGTAGATTATTGTCCTGAAATATGTTTTCACCTCTCAAAAGAGAAATCTATATACCCCTGAGACAGATTATTCTAAATGCATTTAAACTTTTGTTAACTATCCAGGAACCAGAGGCCAAGCATCAGACATGTGCATGTTTTTGCTGTTATTATCATCAGACATAATTTTCCCATTACTACAAAATTTTAGATCTGTCTGAATTGAAAAAAAATGCAGACGACAATTCAAAGTATATTGAAGTAGATAAATAGGTGAAACGCTTTTTTGTCTTGCTTGCTTTATAATAGGGAATTGTGTGGGAATCGGAAAAACTGCTGATATAAACCTTACTACACCAATCTTCAGTCTTCCTGGCTCTAAGATAAATCATTCATAATAAGAGATCGAGAAGAAAAATGGAAGAAATTAAAATGTTGTACTAAATACCATAGCTAAGGGGCATGAAAAATAAAAGGTCTTGAATGACGTTCTTTGCACCCCTCAAGAAAAAATTTTTATAAACATTGTGTAAAATGAAAAAAATGCTCATGCTTATTTCCACCCAGAAAGTTAAAAAAACATTAAATTTCACAACTATGAATTGTCTTCTTTGAATTTGGACCAGTCTAAAACTTTGCTGTCACGTAATAGCTTGAATAGAAGATAGAACTGTTAAAATAGATTTAATTCCGTCCAAACATAATAAATATGCAAAGTGTAAATAATTGGAATGTGCTATACTTTTCATGTTTTATCAGTCAGTCAGAAATGAAGTCTAATGCCTTTTAACTCATTACTAGTCTACAAAATTTAGACTGGTCCAAACTCAAAGATGTTGCAGACAACTATTTTAGTGAATGAAATTTTAAAAATCTTTGCCTTTTTAGGTAGAAAGCATTGCGCATCATGAAGAAATAGCTTGTAAAAAGTTTTTGTTCCTCTTGGAGGCGTCAAAAAGTCTAATCATGTGGGAATGAGTTAAAATTGGTTGTTATGGTATCCAGCATTTTTATGCCTCTGAAGATTTATGTTGATGAAAAAACTGTCAGAAATGGAGAATTTGATTGGGAAAAAATATTTTCTCCTTTTGTTTCCTGTCTTAAACAGTACTCACTTTTAAATATGTTACTTTATAAACTACTTTAATGTATGAAAAATCTTATTCGAATTCAAGAAGTTGCAGCCATAGTACAGTTTGTAGGGTATCTACTGGCATTTGTCTCCCACCAATAAGTTGATAATGGAAATAGCAGCTTGAAGCTCAGGAGGGATGTAGTGGTAGTACCTATGAGGGATATACCAGGAATCCATGATTGGGGGGGGGGCAAACATATGGTGAGGGACATGAAATGTCAGACACCCTTAACCCATTCCAAAACAGCAAAATTTTAGACTAGTCCAAATTGAAAGAAGCTGCAGACGACAATTTCAAGTTGATGGAATTTTGAATTTGAATTGATACAAGCAATTTCTTCATTTTCCACAATGTTTTCAAAAGTTTTTTCTTTAGGGGCGTAAAAAGGAGGGATTGAGTTGGAATGGGTTAATGTCTTAGCTAATTCTTGAATAAGATAAAATTAGGATTCTGAGGTTGACAAACCAACAAAAATGGTAGACAAAACACCAGAGTTCACTCCAGTGTGATTGAGAGATTTGATTGGTCAAATTTTTCTTAACCTCAATGTAACTTGCATTTTAATCTTTCATTAAAGATTTGTTGTATTCCGCCATTTGTTTAGATGTTATAATGTTACAAAAAAGATTAAGGCAGCAAGAGAACCTCATCACAGTGTACATAGTTTATTCTCATCAAGTTTTATACACATCCTGATTATGAATGAATGTTTTAGGTTTTATGTTTCTGAAGAAAATTACGTTTTATCACCCTACTATTGAAATAAAGATATTTTGACCCCTATTGTATTTGTTTATTGAAAAGAGTTCCTGTTGTAGAACTGACTGTTTCCATCCATCTGTCTATTTGAGATAAGATAAGATCAGAGGTGTGTTCTTTTCATGGTGGTTCTTAAGATTCTTATTTAGATTTTTAAGGTAAAGCATTCTTTAGATTAAGATTTTTAAGCCCCTAAAGAAGAATCTGAAGAATTCTTAATGAGGAAAGCGCACTCAGCATTGGCTTTAATGTGTAGCCTTGATGAAGTCAAATATTTTCACTGAAAATAACAAAAATTGTTCCATGATACTCCTCAAAAATTTTACTTGGCAAGATTTTTCATCCTGACAGAAAGAATGCACCTCAGGTTATATATGTTGTGATTACATATTCAATAGCTATAAGTTTGAAAGATAGCAGATGAAATCTGAATGTTTGGAAACTTTCCATTTTTCTACTCCTGTAGTGACTTTGTTCAGTGCCCACACATTCACAATTGGTAGAATGGCATTCTATGACAACTTTGAAATGACAAAAAATGATTTCAAGTTAACCTATTCCTGCCCAATAAACCTAAGGCTGGTCCAAATTTAAAGGAGTTGCAGTCAACAATTTAAAGTTTGTGAAATTTCTTTTTTTTAGCTCACCTGAGCACAACGTGCTCAAGGTGAGCTTTTGGTATCACCGTTTGTCCGTCGTGCGTCGGAAGTCGTCAACAATTCTTTAAACATCTTCTCCTCAGTAACCACTGGGCGGAATTCAACCAAATTTGGTAGGAATGTTCCTTGGGTGACCCTTCACAAAAGTTGTTCGCGGATTTTTGATTGACCCCCAAATATGGGCGTGGCAGGGCGTGGCAGTTTTTAACTTAGAAATCTTTAAACATCTTCTCCTCAGTAACCATTGGGCCAATTTCAACCAAATTTGTTATGAATGTTCCTTGGGTCACCCTTTTCAAAAGTTGTTCGTGGAATTTTGATTTATGCCCAAATATGGGCGTGGCAGGGCGTGGCAGTTTTTGACTTAGGAATCTTTAAACATCTTCTCCTCAGTAACCATTGGGCCAATTTCAACCAAATTTGGCATGAATGTTCCTTGGGTCACCCTTTTCAAAAGTTGTTCGTGTAATTTTGATTTATGCCCAAATATGGGCGTGGCAGGGCGTGGCAGTTTTTAACTTAGAAATCTTTAAACATCTTATCCTCAGTAACCATTGGGCCAATTTCAACCAAATTTGGTATGAATGTTCCTTGGGTCACCCTTTTCAAAAGTTGTTCGTGGAATTTTGATTTATGCCCAAATATGGGCCTGGCAGGGCATGGCAGTTTTTGACCTAGGAATCTTTAAACATCTTCTCCTCAGTAACCATTGGGCCAATTTCAACCAAATTTGGCATGAATGTTCCTTAGGTGACCCTTTTCAAAAGTTGTTCGCGGATTTTTGATTTACGCCCAAATATGGGCGTGGCAGGGCGTGTCAGTTTTTGACTTAGGAATCTTTAAACATCTTCTCCTCAGTAACCATTGGGCCAATTTCAACCAAACTTGGCATGAATGTTCCTTGAGTGACCCTTTTCAAAAGTTATTCGCAGAATTTTGATTTATGCCCAAATATGGGCGTGGCAGGGCGTGGCAGTTTTTGACTTTGAAATCTTAAACATCTTCTCCTCAGGAACAATTGGGCCAATTTCAACCAAACTTGGCATGAATGTTCCTTTGGTGACCCTTTTCAAAAGTTGTTCGCAGAATTTCGTTTCACGCCCAAATATGGGCGTGGCAGTTTTTGACTTTGAAATCTTTAAACATCTTCTCCTCAGTAACCATAGGGCCAATTACAACCAAATTTGGTATGAATATTCCTTGGGTCACCCTTTTCAAAAGTTGTTCGCAGAATTTTAATTTATGCCCAAATATGGGTGTGGCAGTTTTTTTAACTTTGAAATCTTTAAACATCTTATCCTCAGTAACAGTTAGGTCAATTTCAACCAAACTTTGCATGAATGTTCCTTTGGTGACCCTTTTCAAAAGTTGTTCCTTGAATTTTGATTTATGCCAGAATATGGGCGTGGCAGGGTCAGGCACTTTTTTGACTTTGAAATCTTTAAACATCTTCTCCTCAGTAACTATTGGGCCAATTTCAACCAAATTTGGTATGAATGTTCCTTGAGTGACCCTTTTCAAAAGTTGTTCCTGGAATTTTGATTTATGCCCAAATATGGGCGTGGCAGGGTCAGGCACTTTTTTGACTTTGAAATCTTTAAACATCTTCTCCTCAGTAACTATTGGGCCAATTTCAACCAAATTTGGTATGAATGTTCCTTGAGTGACCCTTTTCAAAAGTTGTTCTAGAATTTTGATTGATGACCAAATAAGGGCTTGGAAGGGTAGGGCAGTTTTTGACTTTGAAATCTTTAAACATCTTCTCCTCAGTAACCATTGGGCCAATTTCAATTTTGAATCATCTTACATTAGTCAGGTGAGCGATTTTAGGGCCATTCTGGCCCTCTTGTTTTAAATTTTCTGGGTTGAATACATTGCTGAAAATGATGATACTGCTTTGTGCCAATGATGGTTTTTGCCCCCCCCCCCCCTGAAAAAAAACTGGAAAATATTATGGAAGAAAGTGTGTGTTACATGCAATTTATCAGTTATTCTCAATTTTGTCTAACCCCCCCCCCCCAATTTTTGAATTCCCTTAGCTAAAAAGTATTGTCTTCATCTTCCTTCAAATTTGACCATTCTAAAATTGTTTTGTCTGGAAATGGGCCAAATATAGACCTGTCCAAATTCAAAGTTTTGCAGAAGATAATTGAAAGTGGATTTAATTTGAAAAATAAACATTTAATAGGGTAGAAAATATTGTGGAAATAGAAGAAATTGCCTGTTACAATCAATTTCTTCTTTTATACATTGTTTTCTTAACCCTTCCTGTTTACAAAATTTTATACCTGTCCAGATCGAAAGGTTTTGCTGACAAAAATTCAAAGTGGATTTAATTTCAAAAATAACAATTCAGTTTGGAATAAAATATTGTGGAAAAAGAAGAAATTGCATATTTCAAGCAATTTCTTCTTTTTCTACAATTTTTTCCTCAATTATGAAATCACAGGGACATAAAAACAAGGGATTGAACAGAAAAGAGTTAATTATAAATTTACAGAGACGTTAAAACCAGGGATTGAATGGGAAAGGTTAAACTAATAATTTTGGAAACAATTTAGTGCCCTCAATAAATATTATTTGAATAATCGAAACTTTGTACAAATGAAGCTAGAGATCAAGGAGATACTACTTATACTATATGACAGTTAATTTTTGAAGCAATATATTTGCCAAGTTCTGCAGATATTGTTATTCGATTAACTTTAATCATGCAAATATCTTGTTTTGTAAAAACAGTATAAATAAAAAACTGATGTGTAAAAGTGGGTACATTTTTTGGGGGGGGACACTTTCCTTGTACCATCATTTTAAGCTCACCTGAGCACAAAGAGCTCATGGTGAGCTTTTGTGATCGTTGAATGTCTGTCATCCTTAGTCGTCTTGCAGCGTCAACAATTGAAGTGTTTACACTCTAGAGGCCACAGTTTTGACCCAATCTTCATGAAACTTGGTCAGAATAATTGTTAGGTCATGAGGATGAACCCTATTGATTATGGGAGGATTCTATTTGAAAACACAGGAAAAGGGCCTTCATTTCAATTTCTTTTTTTACACTCTAGAGGCCACAATTTTGGCTTATTCTTCATGAAACTTGGTCGGAATAATAGTTTGGTCATGAGGATGAATCCTATTTATTAAGGGAGGTTTCTATAGGAAAACACAGGAAAAGGATCCTTAATAACAATTTCTTTGTTTATACTCTAGAGGCCACAATTTTGGCTCAATCTTCATGAAGCGTTGCCAGAATAATTGTTAGGTCACAAGGATGAACCCTATTGATTATGGGAAGGTTCTCTTTGAAAACACAGGAAAAGGGGCCATTATGACAATTTCTTTGTTAGCACTCTAGAGGCGATAATTTTGGCTCAATTGTCATAAAACTTGGTCAGGATAACTGTTAGGTCACAATGATGAACCTTATAGATTATGGAAAGGTTCCTTTGGAAAACACAGGAAAAGGGGCCACAATGACAATTTCTTTGTTTAAAATATAGAAGTCACAGTTTTGGCTCAATCTTAATGAAACTGGTTATATTTATTTGTCTCTAGTTGCATTTTTCTTAACAGCAGACTACTCAGGTGAGCAATCTAGGACCATCATGGTCCTCTTGTTTTCTCCTGTATTTTGCAGAATCATGAAAGACTGTCTTTGGAAAAGGTTGCTTGAAGAACATATCTTCAGATTCACCATATTCATTTTGCTTTTACTTTTTGTATTGAACTCAAAGCAGAAAAAAAATGCATTGCAAATACATGTAAATCTATTTGTACAGTACTTGTAGTTTTTGAGGGCACACATTCTATAAGTGGTCAAGAAATCTCAATGTTTAGTTCTTATAAATAGATGATAATTCTTTGTTTTCATTCAACCCATTGCCAAGCAGTGACACTTTTTGATGCCCCTGAAGAAAACTAATTGGAATAACATTGTGTAAAATGAAGAAATTGCTTGAACCAAACAATGCCTACATTTTTCACAAGGTTTTCTATGCAGAAACTTGAAAAAAAAATGAAAATTTCATAAACTTTAGATTGTAGTCTGTAACTCTGTTCAATTTGGACCAGTCTAGAATAATGTAAAATGGTATTGGTTAAAGATCAAGTCATCTTATTTTAATTAAATCTGTATTTTCATGACAAAATGTACATTTGTTCTCCTTAAGGTTAAAAATTTGCTAGACTTGCAAGAAAAATAAAGGATTATCCTATTTATTTCAAAGGAGACAAAAATGTGAATTTTTTCTAACAAAATTTGTACAGTCCTGACATCTTGCATGTGATTTACATGGCAGAATGGTGACACTAGTAGTATATGCCACTGAGATGACATAACTACAGTAGTGCATATTGAATGAAAACATGGCTAAATCTATCAAAGCAATGAGTTTGTCATTTTGATAATTATATTGCCAAAACTCTGTAAACTCTGTGTAGTCTATTGCTCAATTAGTTGGTATGTCTGCATTTTTTGTCAGTTCAATTTCTCAACAACTACTGCATTGATTTAATTCAAACTTAACAGAAACTAGATGTCAAGAAGAGATGTGCAAATTTTAATAAGGTTGTTGCCAATTCACTTTTTACAGAGTTATGGCCCTTTGATGAAAAATCTTGTCTTCTAATTTTCTCTTCAACTATTGAATGGATCTGACTCAAATTTCACATGTGCATCCAGCATCAACCAAAGATGTGCATGTTCTTTAAGATATAGCCCTTGTTGAAATAAAACTCTTTTCCAGTGACAAAACGTTTTTTTCTGTGACATGGACCCATTTGGCAGTATAGAAACATTTATTGATAGTCTAGTTTCACTGGTATTCAAGTGATAATCCATGGAGAAATCTAGATGATTTATCTGAAAGCATTAAAAAGGTGATAGTCTTTAACCAAATCTGCTATATTTTTTAATCATCAGATCTACAAAAATGTGCTCCCGCAATACAAATGTTTCTATTTTTGTTTTGTCTATACATGAAAGATGTGATACATCAAATTTCGTAGTATTATTGTCTATATATGTTTATAGTTTATTTATTAGGTCTGTAAAGCTATACATGGTGGAATTTTCATTACATATATCTTGCTATACTGCTTTTTGAGGACTTTCCAGGCAAAAGAATTGTAAAATTGTTCAAAAAAAGAAAAAATTGTATCATATTCGGTAAACATAGTTTTTGATTAATACAATTCTATCAGTCAGTCAGGTGCAAAAATGCTATAAGTCCATGTTCCTGACTCATTTTTAATTTTGTATGTATTTTTAAAGTCATCTGTTACTTCTTTCATTTTCAACCAGTCTAAAATGTTTTACCAACTTTTTTCCCACAAATTCAAGTTTCTGTCTATTAGTTAATTTCATGAACGTTGCCATACCAACATATCATTTAACAAAATTGATGTTTGATAATGTTTTAACTCATTTCCATGTAACAGTTAACAGCCTTTGAAAAACAGAATATGGAATATATTGTGGTAAATACAGAAATTTGTTGTAACTGGAATTTTCTTCTTTATCTATTCTTTGCCATTGATAGCTTTCAATAAGGCTTTGTCTTAGTACAAATTTAACACATTCCCACACAGGGATGCTTTAAAACGCCCCTAAATATGAAAACTTTAGAAAAGAATTGTGGGAAATGAAGAAATTGCTTGTTTCAAGCAATTCCTTCATTATCCACAATGTTTTCTAACCAGAAAGATGAAAAAACCTGAAATTTCATAAACTTTAAATTGTCGTCTGCAACATCTTTGAATTTGGACCAGTCTAAATTTTTGTCATGTGGGAATGGGTCAATGTTTTGTATTGGATTATCCCAATCTCACAAATTCTGCTTTACAACTCTAAAGAAAAAAGGCTTTGGAAACAATCATGGAAAGTGAAGAATTTGATTGCTTCAAGCAATTTTCATATTCCAAAATGTTTTCTACCCAAAAAGAAAATGTTTTTATGAATTTCATCAACTTGAAATTGTTGTCTTCAACTTTCTTGATCAGTATAAAATTTTGTAGTCAGTAAATGGATTAAGGACTTGGTATTTTTTAAGATCTGATTGTATACCTTATGCTTTGTTTATTCATCATGTTAATCAAATCAGAATCTGTTCAGGAATTGAAATTGAACAAATTAAAAATCTAATAATGTTTCAATGTTTTTGTATTTTTTTTACCCATCATTGCTGAACCCATTCCCACGCAATGACGCTTTCTGATGCCCCTCAAGAAAAACAATTGGGAAAACATTGTGGAAAATGAAGAAATTGCTTGTAACAAGCAATTTCTTCATTTTCCGCAATGTTTTCTACTAAGAAAGTTTAAAAAATCTAAACTTTCATCAACTTAAATTGTCGTCTGCAACTCCTTTCAATTTGGACCTGTCTAAAATTTTGCTGTTTTGTAATGGGTTTAAAGTCCAGCTCCAGAGCATCATATTTTTCAAAAAATGTCAATTTTTGATTGATATTTTTATGCCACCATATCGAAAGATTGGGGGCATATTGTTTTACCGTTATCAGTCTGTCTGTCTGTTATTCAGTCTTTCTGTCTGTCCATCTGTCTGTCTGTCTACAAAACTTAACCAAAAAACTTAACATTGACAATTACTACTAGCCTATTCAAGATACAATGCTCATATTTGGCATGATGATACATCTCCATCAAGTCAACAACACTTTTCATAGTTAAGTCCTGTGTTGCAGCGGGCATTGTGTTTCACAAACACATCTTTTTTTTTTTTTACTTGAATATTGACTGGAGCATATCTTTTAAAGTATTATAACTAGAATTGTGAAACTCCTACATGAATTTTGTCTGTATGCTGCCAAAGGTGGGTGTATAACGATATCATCTACTCTGTCTGTCTGTCCATCCTAATGTCTGCCAAGCAGTCAAGAAAAATAATTGGGAAAAGTCAAAACATTGTGTAAAGTGAAGAAATTGCTTGAATCATTTAACAGAATATAACCAGAAAGTTGAAAAAATCCAAAATTTCTTAAATTTTAAATTGCCATCTGCAGCTCCTTTTAATTTCGACCAGTCTAATATTTTGCAGTCTGGTAATCGGGAAATCTTGATAGTATTGTATTAGTCCTTAAAATACATATTGCAAAGAATTAGAAGGAGGTTTATTTTCAATGGTCATAATCTTTGACTGTGACCTCTGACCTTTTAATGCATTTAGAATGGTCCAAATTCAAAGAAGTTACAGACGATAATTTTTAGTACATAAAATTTTTAAAAATCTGTTATCTTTGGGTAAGAAAACATTTTGGATAATGAAGGAATTGCTTGTAACAGGTAACTTCTTTGTTTTCCACATTGTTTTCAAAGCTTTTTGGAGGGTGCCATAAAAGTAGAATAGTGTGATAGTGTGGGAATGGGTTAGATCATAACCATAACCAGAAATCAGATACATGTACCAGAAATCTGGTTAAATTCTTCCCCTTGATTATCTCATCAAAAATATAAATTCAATACTGTTCTGATAAACCCCACCAATGAAGACTGAAATCTAAAATAGGGTTATCTAAGGAACATTTCTGCAAAAATCATTTAACCCATTCCCAAGTGGGAAAACATTGTGTAAAATGAAGAAATTGCTTGTAACAAGCAATTTCTTCATTTAAAACAATGATTTCCATCCAAAAAGTTGAAAATATCTTAAATTTCATTAATTTTGAATTTAAGTACTAATGCATCACTTTCCAGATTTCATAAAGAAATCTGGTATAATTCTACTTCTTGATTTTCCCATACAAATGATTTACATTCAGAGAAATATTTCTTACCATTTTGAAATAAATTCAATACTATTCTAAACCCCACCTAGGATGCTAGAAATATAAAAAAAGGAGAGTTATCTGAAGAATATTCCTACCAACAAGAGGACCATGATGGTCCTAAATCTCTCACCTGAAGCATCTGACACTTACAGTTCTTTTTTTGTATAAAAAACACAGCTTCAGCCAAATAATAAAAAAAACACCTTGAGAGGGTGACCTGTTTTAAGCAAGCACCTGTCTAAGCAAGTGATTTGGGTAAATCCCTTGACCACTTGCTTAAGACAAGTTCGACTGTATAAGACTTTGGTCACAGTACAAAACAAGCGACAAAAAAAAGGTTTAAAAAAAGATTGTGAGAAAGGTTGAACTTAGTAGTTACAAGCAATTTCTCCATTCCTCACAATGCTTTCTACCCTAAAAACTCCTTGTATTCAAATTCAACCAAACTTTACCTTCTGCAACTTCTTTTAATGTGGACCAGTGTTAAGAGGAGAACACTTTGAAATTGCTCTCATTGAGCATTTTACTAAACTTGGGGCCTCTGGGGCAGGTCCACTTTGACCTAATGGGTAATATTTTAGTAACCTTGGTAGAGAACAATCTGGATGTACTATAAACCAAATATGAATGCATACAACTTATACATTGGGATAGGAAGATATTTGAACATGCTCTTAATGAGTGTTTTTCATTACTTTGAATGTCTTGGGAAGGGCCATTTTTGTCCAAAGAGGTATAACTTCAAGCAACATGGTAGATAACAACAATGTTATGCTTTGTTTTTAATATAAATGCTCAAGGCCCTACATTTAAGAAGAATTTTCAACTCCTAGAGCAGAGACGTTTTTGATCCTATGGGCATATTTTCCTGTAACATAGTACAAAATTATTTAGTAATGCTACATACCAAATATGAATGTCCTTTACCTTATATTCAGAAGACTTTTGAAGTTGCTCTTATTGGTTGTTTGCCAGGTAACAGCCAGGCTATGCTACATTCCAAATATAATGCTCTTAGCCTAAAGTGAAGTGTTTTTTTTTCATATAAAATTTGTGCTTTTCCCTATTTTGGTCAACTATTGCAGGGCCGTTTTTGGTCCTAGGAGCATAATTTCAAGTGAAATAGTACAAAACCATCTAGTAATGCTACATTCCAAATATGAATGTCCTAGGCCTTATAGTTTAAGAGGAATAGTCTTTGAACTAGCTCTGATAAAGTATTTTCTAAACTTAGGACCTCAGGGTAGGGCCATTTTTTACCCTAGTCTTGGTCAACAAAACAAGGTCACTAGGTCAAATCCAGAGGGAAGATTTTTTCTGATTTTTTCATTATATTTAGTCAGAATGTTTGTCTTTATGATATTTCGTTCATTTTCAATTTTGGTCACATGGTTTAAAAAATAGCTCACTAGGTCAAATCATGAAAAACCTTGTCACAGTTTTGCCTCAAAAGCCTTGGCTTTTAATGATTTTTAAGTACATGTATTAATAATATCTTGTTTGATATTAGATCGTGTGTTGGTCATAAACTAGGTTCTCAGACCCTAGGTAAAATCTTAGAAATACCTTATGAGCATTCTAGAGGGCACATTTTTGCATCAATTTTTTGACTTGGTCAGACTGATTGTCTAAATAGTATCTTGGTCAAGTTTGTGTTCGATTTTTGGTCATTTTGGTTTCAATGTAAGTCACATGGTCAAATCTTGAAATTATATTGTGTGCATTTTGTCACATTTTTGGCTCAAATGTCTTGATATTTGGTCAAAGAGTTCATATGGTCTATTTGGTCAAAGAGTTCATAATATCCAGTTCGATATTGGGTCATGAAGTCACATTGGGTCATATGTCCAAATACATTGTTTGCATTTTAGAAGCTATATTTGAGGCTCAAATACCTTGATATTAAGTCCAAGTTATTGTCTCTGAAATTTAGAACAAGTTCAATTTTAAGGTCATTTTGGGTCAAAAAGTAGTTCACTGAGTCAAACCTTTGAATAACTGTATACAGCGTAGAAGCTACATTCTGGGGTTTACTAATGAGGTTTAACCCTTTGCCGTTTTATGAAATTTTAGACTGGTCAAAATTGAAAGAGTTTGCAGACGACAATGAAAATTGGATGCAGTTTGAAATGAAACCATCCTATGTGGTAGAAAATATTGTGGGAAAAGAAGAAATTGCTTGTTACAAGCAATTTCTTCTTTTTCCACGATATTTTCCCAATATAAATTACAGCAACGTAAAATCCCGTGTTTGTAAAGGAAAGGGTTAAATATAATTTCTGCATAAGAAATCCAAGACAAAATTTGATATAGTCACAACTTGGATGAAAAATTAGATCACTTTGATTAAGATTTTGTTGTCACTAAGTTGAATGTTTCAGGGCCAATGGTTCTATTGTTTGATATTCAGCTATGTTTCACATGCTCTGCCCTTAACACTCATGTTATATACTGGATTAACCCTTTCCTGTTTTATGATGTTTAGACTGGTCCAGTTTGAAAGAGGTTGCAAACAACAATGAATAATGCATGCAATTTGAAATCTGACCATCCTATGTGTTAGAAAATATTGTGGAAAAGGGAGAAATTGCTTGTTACAAGCAATTTCTCCTTTTTCCACAATGTTTTCTCAAGTATTAAATCACAGAGACGTAAAATCCTGGGTTTGTCCAGGAAAGGGTTAAAGTTTTGATGAACTCTGAGAGAAAATCACGCTAGGAACATTGCTGCCAAAAATCATTCATATCCAGGAAGAAATTCCAGAGAAGATTGTTGCATGCATTCCCACACAATGATGCTTTTTGACGCCCCTCAAGGACAACAATTGAGAAAACCTTGTGTAAAACGAAAGGAATTGCTTGCAACAAGCAATTTCTTCATATTCCACAATGTTTTCTTCACTGAAAGGTAGAAAAATTTAAAATTTCATTAACTTCAACTACCAAAATTTCTTTGAAAAAGTCTGAGAACTGTTCATTACAGAACATTCCTTCAACAAGAGGACCATGATGGTCCTATATTGTTTACCTGACAATGATAGCTCTAGGTTTTACGGTTATAGTTTCCTGAGTTTTTGTAGAATTATTAAAGACAATGCCCTATACAAATTTGATAGCTATTGGCTGATCCATGGCTTGGGAGTAGTTTAAGATTTTTACAGGTTTCCTTCTTTTTCCATATGTTATATCTATGAACCAACAACAAAGAGCTTATTTCAGTAGGGTATCATTGGGCAACATTGCATGCAAATGTGAAAGATCTAACCTTTTTGTTTTTCAAAGAAGATTTTTAAAGATTTCCTTCTTAATTCTATGTAAATTTCAGCAAATCCACAACAAAGGGCTTGAGCTCTTTCAAAATAATAGTTAGAAGGATTTTCTAGAATACTATAAGATAGTCTATACAAAAATGTACCACTTTACCAGTCAATATGGTTGAATGACTGATTGAATTGGGTTTAACACCACTTTCAACAGTATCTCAGCCATATTGTGGCGGCTGGAGCGCCTAACAATGGATTCCTGGTAGTTCTCACACCAGTACTACCACCACATCCTTTCCTAGCCTCCAGCTGCTATCCCTAGTACGTTTACAATTATCCACCCATTAGTGAGAGACAAATGTCATAAAGGATATGTGCCGTCGCCCTGGGATCTAACCCATGACATCCCATTATTGAAGATTAGAAGTCTGATGCGTTACCAACTGTGCAATGACGGCGACCAGTCAATATGGGCAATAAAACAACTCCCAAAAGAGGAGGTAGACAACTTATGGACCTAAATTTGTTGAGCACCACGAAGAACTCCTTGTTAATTCTCGAAATCAAGTTTCTAGTTAATGCTATAGATAGTTACTGAGAAAAATGCGATGAAAATATACCACTATACTAGTCAATGTTAAAAAATAAAATAACTTGTGAAACAAGAAGTAGTTTGATTTGCTTAACCCTTTCCCGTTCAAATACGGGATTTCACGATCCTTTGATTCTATTTTAGAGAAAACATTGTGGAAAAAGAAGAAATTGCTTGTAACAAGCAATTTCTCCTTTTTTCACAATATTTTATACCACATAGAATGGTTTCATTTCAAATGGCATCCAGTTTTCATTGTCGTCTGCAAACTCTTTCAATTTGGACTAGTCTAAAATTTCAAAAAACAGGAAAGGGTTAAGTTCAACAAGTGCCATGTAGGACTCCTAGATGAACCTCCACATCAAGTTTCAAGTTGATGCTATCAGTAGTTGCTGGGAAAATGTGATGAACATATACCACCATACCAGGCAATGTCCCGACTAACAAGATGTGTTTGTGAAACACTATGCCCCTAAAACGGGAATTCTTTAGAAACGGGTAAAGGGTAAAAATTTTGACCTTGATCTCGATGAAATGACCTTCCCCAGTTGCGCCTTGTTGAGACCTATCTACATACCAAATATTAGCATTGTAATTTAATCAGGGTTGAAGTTATAGGAAAATGTTTAGTTGGCAGGTTAAGTTTTGCAGACAGACAGACGGACAGACAGACAGACAGACGGACACCGGTAAAACAATATGCCCTCGATCTTATCGATGCGGGGGCATAAAAAAAAAGTCATAAAACAGGAAGTATCTTGCAGACATAAATTCTGAGGGACAAGGGTAAACCATTGTATCCCCCTCTTCTGAAAGGGGGAGTATAATCCAGGGAACCCCCAACATAGAGCTATCATTGATCTCAAAGTAATTATTTGAAGTATTTTGATAAAGTACCATAAGGTAATGTTACATGCAATATTTGAAACCTCTAGGCCTATTGGTTTTGGAGAAATTTTTTGAAGATTTCCTTCTTTACTCTATGCAAAATCTGAAAATCACTCAACACAGGGCTTTGAGTAATTATTTGAAGCAGTTTGGTAGAGTATCATTAGGAGATGTTTCATGCAAAACTCAAAAGCTCTAGGCCTTTTAGTTTAGGAAGAGAAGATTTCTTTTTCATTGGGTGGCAACCAGAGATCTTCATTGATTCTGATTCTTTGAAGTAATTTTAAACATGACCTAAGGATCATATCTGTAAAGTTTGGTTGAAATCCCAAGGTTAGTTTAGGAGATTTATTTTGTAATTGTTTACAGATGGACAGACATGGTAAAACAACATACTCCGCTCTATTTTGTAGGTAGGGGGTCATAATTATTTACAGATCAGGGTCCATTTTATTAACCGTGTTACAGACTCCTTTGTTCCAAGATTATCGCAAGTCATAAAAGTACAAAATCAACTGTAACAGTAGTCTGGATTCGTACAACAAACAAACATTTAATAAAACTTTTTAAGCTTTATTATAAAAATACTGATCAACAAAATCTTATCACAAAACAACAAAAAATCTAACAATAGTAAAGTCTAAGATAAAAAAAATACTACCCCCTTGTCTAGCATTTTCTTCCACATGCCTATAACCAGAAGGTTCACTGGTTCACATAAACCCATTGCCATACAGACAATTTTTAGATCCAAATTGAAGGGAGTTGCAGACAACAATTTGAAGTTTGTGAAATTGTAGATTTTTTCAACTTTCTGGGTAGAAAACATTGTTGAAAATGAAGAAATTGCTTGTTACAAGCAATTTCTTCATTTTGCACAATGTTTTCCCCATTGTTTTTGTTGAGTGGCACCAGAAAGCATCATCTTGTGGGCATGGCTGAACCATTTACCACACAATCCTGCATTTTTTGAAAAACATTTGAAAAATAGCAACAGAAACTTTGTGGGAATACATATCTAACAGTCAGAAGAACAAGATGTGTTTGTGAAACACAATGCCATCATAAAAGACATAATTTTGGAAAGATGACCTTGATAAGTCACCTTGACCTTGATAAATAACCTGAGTTTTACAGTCACCTGATGCCTATCGATGCAAGGAACCTATGTCCCAAATATGAGCCAAGTATGTTGAACAGTGTTTAAATAATAGCAAAACATAAGTCTTTTGCTTAAGTTTTGCAGCCAGACACACACACATACATACAGACAGAGAGTAAATGGTAAAACAATATACCCCGATCTTTTGATGCGTGGGCATAAAAATTCGGGAAAGGGGTAAATTTATCCTTCCCTTTCCTTGAAGAGACTAGGTACATGTATATGAGACAGCATTTATTTCTTAAAGAAGGAAGTATAAAAGACAATCTTGAACTAAAAATTGAAATAGGATGATGCATACAATATACACCTTATTTCTGAAGATGTGTTTGTTAAAAAAGGTTGAACTCACCAGCTACCAATATTTGGAAATGTGACCTTGATATACCACCCTGACCTTGGTATGTACAGACTCTGTCAATTAACATTAAACAATTATGATCAACATTTTTTTTCAGACAATCACAATAGACAATAATTGTAAGCCTCCAATCTATTGATGCAACAGTATGAAGTGCACAATCTTAATAAATCAAGTGCACTATTTCTCAAAAAAGGCAGATAACACAAAGACTTAAAAATCAATTTATGGTAAAGTAAAAAATAATTATAGAAGATTGTATATGAATACCATAAGTATAAAAATTGTGAAAAAGTACACAGGTAAATATGAGATTCACCATGGCCACAATGCAGTTGGTAGCACATCAGACGCTCAATCATGAGGTTCAGGATTCTATCCATGCGTGTGGCAAATATCCTTTCCGAAATTTGACTCTCACCAATGGGTGGGTAATTGTAAACATAAGTGAGATGAGTAAATGGAGGTTTAGAAAGGATGCTGTGTAATTACTGGTAAGAAGTTACCAGGAATCCCTGGTTAGGTGATGTGACCAAAATACCATTAAAAGTGGCGTTAAACTCCATTCAAACAACAAGAGAACCATGATGGTCCTATATCACAATCTTGAGTATGATTGCTCAAGGCTTTTATGATATGTACAAAATATCAAAGCCCTACATCTAATTATCTTGGGGAAGATTTTTTAAAGGTTTTCTCCTTTAATCCTAGGTACATTGAAGATCCTACCATTTAGAGCTAATTTCTATGGTACGGTAATTCTTTGAAGTATTTTGGTAGAGGATCAATAGGCTTGAAACATACTAAATATCAAAGCTCTAGACTCAGATGAGCTAAAAAAATAAGAGAGTCTTGACAATTCAAGCCAGTTACCAGTCAACATAATTTTAGACTGGCCTGAAAGGCAAAGTTATTGTAACAAGATGTGTTTGTGAAACACAATGCCCCCGCACCTGAACTTAACTATGAAAAGTGTTTTTGACTTGCACATGAGTTTTAATAGAGTATTTTAGTGAAAGTGACAAGTAAATTTTTTGGCATCTGACCTTGGTATGTGACCTTGACCTTATCACATGACCTTGACCTGAGGAGATGGGTATTATGGAGATGTATCATCATGCCAAATATTAGCATTGTATCTTGAATAGGCTGGTAGTAATTGGCAATGTTAAGTTTTTTGGTTAAGTTTTGCAGACAGACAGACAGATAGATGGAAAGACTGAATGACGGACAGACATACAGACAACAGTAAAACAATATGCCCCCAATATTTCGATGCAGGCCATAAAAAGTTAAAGTAATAAGATGGAAAGGGGAAAAAACAGACTTGCAATTGAGAAATTTGCATCATTATCTTTCTCTCTTACTTCTACCAGTAGTTGTTCAACTGGCTTTGATGCCCAAGAAGTATAATATTCATGAAAAAGGAGAAATTATTTCATTTAAAATTTGTGTCTTTTTCACACTGTTTTCTACCCATAAAATTACTTCCCAATAATCAAATGCACTACTAACAGTGGTCTGAAACAACTTTTGATTTGAGCCAATCTAAACTTTTGTCATCTGGTAATAAATTAAAGATAACCAAGCATGAAGATGCCAATTGACCAATCGCAACTGTCAGTCAAAAAAAAGTGTTGTATTAGGATACAGGGATCTTCAAAAGGACAAAATCAAGGGGTCCCAGGTTCCATCCCCTGCCACGGCAAATATTCCTTCTGACATTTGTCTCCCACCAATGGGAACAACAGCTAAGTGGGAAGAGTAGCTGGAGGCTCTGAAAGGATGTTGTGTTTGTAGTGGTGTGAGAATTCCAGAAATCTATGGTTAGGTGCTCAAACAACTATGATATGATTGAGATACTGTTAAAAATGGCATAAAACCCCATTCAATCAATCAATCAAAAGGACAAAGTTTCTTACCCTAAATATTGAGTTATTTATACATGTATATGTGATAAGTGGATTTCATGAAACCAATAGATACTATGCTACTTTATAAATACATAATCATACTAAGTACAATTTAACCCATTTCCACACAATGACTCTTTCTAATGCCATGAAAAAAAATCACAGAAACTTTGTAGTACAAGGAGAAATGGCTTGTAACAAGCAATTTCTCCTTTTCTTACAATGTTTTTCTTATTTGCTCTTATTTCCCATTTCTGGTGCAATTTTAATTGCTGTCTTTAGCTTTTTTCACTTTGGATTAGTCTAAATTTTTGTCATCTGGTAAAGGGTTAAGTATACATTAACCCATTCTCACAAAATGACTCTTCATGATGCCCCAAAGAAAATAAAGCTTTTGAAACATAGTGGGAAATGAAGAATTTGCTTGTCCCAAGCAATTCCTTCATTGTTCACAATGTTTTCCACCCTAAAAGTGAATACAAAATCCAAAATTTCACCAACTGAAATTTACTGTCAGCCACTTCTTTAAATTTGGACCAGTCTAAAATTTGGTCATCTGGTAATGAGTTAAAGACAAAAACAACTTGACACTAATACATTGGCACAAAGGAGGAATTCATACTAAGTGTCCTTACAAAAGTGTTGTGCTAAGTAAATATTGACAGTAATAGTCATCAATATGTAGGGGAAATATTGACAGTAAAAGTCATCAATATGTAGGGGAAATATTGACAGTAATAGTCATCAACATGTAGGGGAAATATTGACAGTAATAGTCATCAATATGTAGGGGAAATATTGACAGTAATAGTCATCAACATGTAGGGGAAATATTGACAGTAATAGTCATCAATAAATAAAAGCTCACCATATACAAATTCTACATCACATACTATATAACTTAATCCATTCCACACAATCCTGCTTTTTCACCCCCCTAAAAAAACACTTGAGAAAAAGAAGGTTTAACCCTTTCCTGTTTTAAACTTTTTTAGACCTGTCCAAATGCAAAGGTTTTTGCAGACTAAAATTCATAGTGGATTTAATTTGAAAAATAACCACTCAGTATGGTCAAAAATGTGGAAAAAGAAAAAATTGCTTGTTACAAGCAATTTCTTCTTTTCCTACAATGTTTTCTCAAGTATAATATCACAAGGATGTAATAACCAGTGGTTGTACAAGAAAGGGTTAAAACAAAAAAAAATGCTTGTTACAAGCAATTTTTTCATTTTCAACCCTTGTTTTCTACTCAAAAAGACAGAGGTACTCAAAATCCTTTCAACTTGAAATTGTTGTCAGCAACTTCTCTTTGGACCAGACCAAATTTGGTTGTGATGAAATGGGTTAAATACAGAGAAATATACGGTGCTCTAAATGACAACAAATTTTAGTATAAGTTTCTAAGCCATGGAATTAAGGTAGTAGATATTTGTAATGGGGTGATGAAAGAATATGTTATTTTTATCAAAATTGAATTTTTTCACAATTTACATGATGACAATAATTATAGTGATATTGAAAAACTCAGAAATAATTTAACCCTTGTCATGGTGTATAGATAACCTAACTGAATTGCTGTAACATCAAAGGGCTGAAAGCACAGATAGAAGTTGTTGTTCAAAAATCAATATTTCTTTTGGAAATCAGCTTCATTAACAACTCTGGTAGGAAAATTACAAGCAGTAGGTGTAGACCAAGATCAGACTGCACTTATTTGCAGGCTGATCTTTGTTTACACCTCCTGCCCAAACAGGAATATTCCGGGTTCAGCATGACTAGGGTTAAGAACTGAGAAATCGCAATAATGTGTGTTTTGCTCTGTGTTATAAACTCCTGCATGCAATAATTTGGTATAAAATATATTTTCTTTGGTCCCTATATCATCATTTCAAGCTGACTTAAGTGAACACATTTTAGCTTTATCATAAAAGAAGACATTTAATCTTGTAAATTTTAGCCTTTGCTATTCAAACTTTTCACTAAGTAGCATAATAATCTGCAAGCAAAAGTAACTGAGTATACCCCTGCTTGACAAACCAAGTAAACTAACAGAAATTAAATCTTCCCTCAATGGAACATATTTATTTGGCTCCATGAAGAACCCCTTTTTGATTCTCGACACCAACTTTCAAGCCAATGCCATCAATAGTATTTGAGAAAAATGCAAACGAAAATATACAAACATTCAAGGCAACGTCCAAAAAATAAACTTAGATGTAAAACAGGTAGTAGATAACTAGCAGACATAAATTTCAAAGCCAGGGTGTAATTAATGGAAAGATTTAATTTAACAATCAAATTTTTTCTTTGACAGCATCAAGTCTTACAAGGTTGTTTTTTTTTCAATTTGAATAACTATTTTAAATTCACATGTGCTTTGAATTGTTGAGATATCATTTTAAGAAAGGTATTGTGGTAAAAGAAGGACTTGCTTCTCAAATACATGTAGTTACTTTTTCTTTTTTTCAAATGCATCCAAAACTTTAGAATACTCCCTGAATCACTGTCAGCAAATCTTTGTGTCTGGCCAAGTCTGAATTGACAAAGTCTGAAATTTTGTTATCAGGGCCAGTATAAAACAGATTTTTGAAGGTTCAAAGAATGAAGAAATTAATTTATTTATACAATCATTCAGGAATTGAATTGAGAAAAAAAAAACTGTTTCAACACTTTAAAACTTCTTACAAGGGGGTTAAAATGACCCCCTTCTGTGAAATTTCTAAGGGTCAGAGTAGTATATCTGCAGATTTTGGGGGGTCAAGAACCTGGTTTACGATTAAAAAAAACAAGCCCCATGTATAACAATAAGGAACATATCACAGACAAGGTAAAAATCAATAAAGTTTCAATTCTTTTTTGCTGTGTGTAGATGGAGGTGGGGGTGGGGGTGAAAGATTTTTTCCACTTTAAATTTGATCAATGAGCAATAACATTCTAAGGCTACTAGGTAATAATTATGAGCAATACCTTACAATAATTTCTTTACAAATTGATTTTTATGACTTTAGAATATACATAAATGAATATTAAATGAGTCAAAACATTTTGATGCTGTGTACACAAAATCTATATTACATATAAATTGTGTAAGACATTTTCGACAAGTCCACATAACAAGTTAAGATTTAGATTAGCCTCAAGAGAATGGTTTTGGAAACAATGTGGATAATGAAGAAATTGCTTGTTACAAGCAATTTCTTCATTATCTGCAATGTTTCCCACTCTATAAGACAGACATTTTTAATATTTTTAAAACTTTAAACTGTGGTCTGCAACTTCTTTCAGTTTGAACCTGTCTAAAATTTTCTTATGTTATGGGTAAACTCATTACAGCATTATAAAAAAAAAAATCTGATATATGAAAGGAAATATACATTAGGAAAGCATTGATTTAAAAGGAGAAGAAGTTTGTAACCATAACCAGAATATACCTATTTTCCATAATAGATTTAATTCTTCTGAAACAATTTATTAATGATTTAGCAAAAACCACGCTTTGTCTTTGAATTCTCTAAATTTTGACAAGTCTGTAATTAGAGGTCTGGTAATTGGTAATATGTAAGCTAACCCACGACAAAATTGATAACAAATCTTCAACCCATTACCAAACAATGCCACTTTGTGATGTCCTGAGGAAATATGTTTATGGAAGACTTTGTCAGAAATGGACAAATTGCTATAAAACACTTTCTGCTTTTCTCACAATGTTTTCTAACTCATTTGGCACTTATCTTCAGATTTTAACACACTTTGAAATGTTGTTTGCACTTTCTTTCAACTAGGACCAGTGTAAATTTTTGTTTGGTAATTGGTTAAATTTCTCAAATTAACAACAATTAAAAAAAAAGATACTTCAGATTTGTTAATGCCTATTCTTTGAACACAAGCTATAAAAACTATTAAATTTCTTATATGAATTATTGATTAACCCATTACCAGATAAAAAATTCTGATTTGGTAGAATTGAAAATATACCTGTCTCTGGTTGGAAAACAATGTGGAAAATACTGAAATTGTTTGTAACAAATAATTACTACAATTTCCTCAATTTTTCTGAAACTTTTCTGAGAAAAGCGTAAAAAACGAGGCTTGTTACAATCAATTTCTTCATTTTATACAGTGATTTCCCAATTTTTTTTTTTAGGGTTGTCAGAAAGCATCACTGTGTGGGAATGGATTAAAATGACTTTAATTGAAATTTCCTATCCCTTCATTGTATCAAAAAGAAAAAAAAGTCTTAATAAGGATGGACCCTGTAAAATCACTCTATTACTAGAATTGTTGCAAAGCAGGCTTATGCCCTCGTCAACATTTTGTAATTGAAGTAGTGCAGCTGACCTTTGACCTAAATGACCCTAATACAATAGGGCACCTACTTTGGCCAGGGATAAGATTTGTATAAAGTTTCAAAGTCCAAGGTCAAATGGCTTATGAGCTAGAGCACGGTTTTTAATCAAATTCAATTGTGACCTTGACCTGTGTGACCCTAAAACAATGGGCACTTACTTGGATCATTGGCAACAATTGTATGGTTGTACATCGATTGTTTCTAAGAGTTTTAGCATGTTGAAACCAACATATACCCCGCTTTACTTTATAGGTGGGTTGTATTATTATGATTGTCATATAACTGCAAATTAACTGATATTAACCCTTTCCTGTACAAACCCAGGGTTTTACATCGGTGTGATATTATGCTTGAGAAAATATTGTAGAAAAAGAAGAAATTGATTGTAACAAGCAATTTCTCCTTTTTCATCAATACATTCTACCATATAGAATGATTTCATTTCAACATTAACTATTCATTTCATTCTATTTTCATTGTCGGGCCTAAGTTGAGGTTAATTTGACTGGAGGAAATCTCCAGGCGTCAATTTTAGAACCCGCCATTTCTGTAGGAAATCTACAGGGCAAGTTTTATACTGAGACTGTGCAGATAACACAAAATCTAGCCTCTCCTGCACAGGGGGGAATCTCTGGAAAAAATGCATTGTGGGCCAGGATCTCTAAAATGGAGGCTGATAAACAAAACTTTGAGAAACAGCAAACGGATATGTTGTCTATGTTGTTTTTGAATGTTACCAAAATGCAACGACAGTTCAAAAAGAAGGAATCGCTGACAAATTCACTAGTTATTGCTTCGACAAGTAATGACATTCCCTCAAAAATACAGTAAAACCCCTCTAATACGACCACTTGTGGTACTTTCTGAAAGTGGTTGTAATAGAGGGGTGGTCGTAATACTGAGGTTTGGTCGTTTGTTGTCAAGTAATTCATGTTTATTTCATTTTCGTTATTTGAATATATTAATACTATAGATATATAAATGAAACTATAAGAACGTGTATTACAGCGGAATCTTATGTCATTTTCAAATTAACGATCTTCGATAATTTCTACTTTCGCTATTCTCCATTTGATCCATCTGATTCAGAAGTCCGACCTCAGATTATTTATTCATAAGTACAGGTTCAAAGTGTCAAACTGTCGATATCATATCTTCTACAATGCGAATACCAAGCATCAATTACGTTGAAATCAAAATTTAATTGCTAATTAACTGTTCGGAACGCCGTAAACAAACTAATCGTAACTTCTCGGAAACATTTTCACTTTCGAATTTATTACTCGAGTCAAAACCTGTGACACATTCAAATAACAATCAAAATTAATACGAGCTATAATTTCTAAAAGTGATTGGCTACTTTTATCATAACACCTATTATAATAAGGGTTCGATATCACATAATCAAAAATCCGATAATGTATTTACATTGTATTCATACCCAATTAGTGTCACTCTTATCAAGTGTGAAATTCGGGTGGCCGGTCTCAATGTGTGAAGTTACTGGTCGTTTTAGTCGGGTTCAAAATAGTGTATCAGCTATAGTTGGTACTGAATTTAGTGGTTGTAATTCGGAATAGCGGGGTGCCCGTTTTAGAGGGGTTCGCGACCATTGAAATAAAGAACAAAAATTTCTGTTCTTTAGAAAATTGGTCGTAATAGCGGGGTGCCCGTATTTCCAGGGTGGTCGTAAGGAGGGGTTTTACTGTAGATGATGGTGTAAGTTACGCCGTAAATTGTGAAATTGAATCCGAGCCCGAAGGACTCCATGTAGTCTGCTGATGGATTTTTACGAGTATTTGACAGGTTATACACAGAAAACAAAAAAGGGGACCAAAGATACAAAATCTTATCAAAACTGGTTGACAGGACAATTGATAGCAGCATGCCCAAGGATCAAATCAGGGATCTTGAGGAACGTTAGTTGGTGCCTGACAGTTGCCCTCTTTGTAAAAGACCACTGTCCCCCTACTGTATTTCCATTGGAATTATTTACACCCCCATAGCCAGTTTTGCTTGAATCACTGTGGACAAACTATTCATTTGCTAAAGATAAATGATGTATATATAAATAATGATAGTTTGACTTTGTATTTTTCAAGTCCTTTAAAACATACAACTCCAAAGAGACATCTTCAGCCATTAGTACTTAAGAAGTACACAGTGGATGCAAAACTTTGAGTAGTGGAATCAATGACAATATATATTAATAGAACTATGGGACTTAGAAACTCTTCAGAAGAAAAATTGCCTATATCCACGGTTCCACCGCATAAGGGCATAACTAAGAGCACTATAAGAAGATTGATTAAAACATAATGACAAAGTCTGGAATAGACACTAGTTATTTCAGGCCTCATAGTTGTAGAGCAGCTAGAACTTCAGGGTTACAGATTTGAGCCATACTTAAGGCTGTAGGATGGAGCACAGAAACGACTTTTAAACAATACTACAATAGAGTAATCAGAGAGGGGCAGTATGGTAAAGCTATATTACAACCCCCTAACACAGACAAGGTGTGTATTTTTCTGTTGAGACCATCTCAGAGCTATAGGTATGTAAACACCTCTTGTATAGCGCATTCAATTATTGGTAACATACTAGGTCTGTGTCATTAAGCAATAATGACTGTATTTAGCTCGAAAAGTCTTGGGGACTTCTAAGAAACACCTGGTCTGATAGAATGAATCAAAATTTATTGAAGATTGATTGAAAGTCTATCAGACCAGTGTTTTCTTAAGAGTTTACACGCCCACCCTCTCTATAAAGAAGAAAAAAAAATTTACGCCCGCCTGTGTTAGGAAATTACAGTCATTATTCCTCTCTAAAGAATGACCTTGACCATCACACATCGTTCTCTCGTGTAAACTCTCAGAAAACACTGGTCTGATAGAATTTCAATCAATCTTCAATAAATTTTGATTAATTTCTTCATTATAAAAGACAAATACTACTTACTCTTAAGCCATGTACATAATTCTTTTCAAGGGTCAATAAGGATTCTTGACTATCCCCTGACAACCTTAACCCATTCCAACACAATGACACTTTTGGACGCTCTTCAAGATAACAAGCAATTTGTTCATTTTACACAATGTTTTCTACCAAGAAAGTTGAAAAAATATATAATTTAATAAACTTAAAATTGTTGTCTGCAACTCCTTTCAATTTGGACCAGTCTAAAATCTTTTTGTCTGGTAATTGGTCAAACTTGAACGTGAACTTGTTCTACAGTCCTATAGGACCCTGGTATGCCCCCCTGTGGGTGTCTTTTACAAATATTTTACAATATATTACAAACTCTACATCCTTGAAAATGATCCTATAGGACCCTGGTCTACCCCCTTGTGGGTGTCTTTTTTAAATATTTTACAATATATTACAAACTCTACATCCTTGAACATGGACCTGTTCTACAGTCCTATAGGACCCTGGTCTACCTCCTTGTGAGCCCGAGTCAGTGTCCCTTCTTAAAGCCATAAATAAACTACTATTTGATCTTTGCTCCTCCATGTCCAGTACTGAATAACTAGAGTTTGAACTCTGGTTGTCTATAGCGGGTGTTTTACTCTCTGTGTCAGTCTCTGTTTCTATACACCTTGTAAGGTCTGGGATGGCATACAAACTAATTCGTTGAATTATTTCTTTGTATTTGTTATTTTTGTCAGCATGTATTCCAGTCCCTCCATGGCCACCAATACCTGAAAACATAGGATTTTAGAAGTGATTGCATGATTGCTACAAGCAAATCAACTACATTAAAATTTGGACCCAATTGGACACTTACCTGAAATTCACATGTGACTAAAATGCAGCCTGGGTATCTGCACATTTCATGTTGAATATTCAATGATTATACCTGAATTTTTCCCTAAATTTCATACAGGCAGAATAACCCTTTCCTGCATAAACCTGGGATTTTACATCACTATGATTCTATACATGAGAAATATTTTGGAAAAAGTAGAATTGCTTATAACAAGCAATTTCTTCTTTTCCCACAATATTTTCTACCACATAGGGTGGTTTCATTTCAAATTGCATCCAATTTTCATTGTCACTTGCAACCTCTGTGAATTTAAAATTAACCATAAGCCAGCCCTTGATTTCTTCAATTAAATAAAGTAGAAACAAGATGTGTTTGTGAAACACAATGCCCCTGTTGTACATGAGTAGGGTATTTTTGGCGTTTGACCTTGGTATGTGATCTTGACCTTATCACATGACCTTGACATGAGGAGATACCTATTATGGAGATGTATCATCATGCCAAATATGAGCATTGTATCTTGAATAGGCTGGTAGTAATTGGCAATGTTTATTATTTTTTCTAAGTTTTGCAGACAGACAGACAGACCAACAGACTCAATGACGGACAGACAGACGGACAATGGTAAAGCAATATGCCTCCCGCTATTTCGATGCTGGGGCATAAAAAGTTTCTTAAACATTTGCTGGTTATCAGAATTTCTTGCTCTAAGACACAACATCATGAACAGGGGCTCTGACATAAATTTGAACTTACAGCCTCTCAAACCTTGAATTTTGAGTCTATTTCTTTGACCTCTGCACATAACTGTATACATGTACAATAAACTCCACTTTTCATATCAATCTGTCTTTCAATAAGCTGATATCAACATATGTAACACCCAGAAAATCAGAAAAAAATACTTCCATGAAATTAGACTCAGCCATAAATTTACATCAGAATGCACTGTAGGCTGTATTCATTGACTGAGTTAAAGGGATGGGAGTATGGTCAGAAGGGGGAGAGTATGAAAAAAAATACTTTAATCATGTAAAACTTTCCTGAAATTGAAACCTGGACTTTGAAATATTCCTGAATTGATCCTTAACGAGATCATTGATCACTTGAAACAATATATCACTTATAAGAAAGTTGATGTCATAGTTCTTGTGGGATACTTTTGTAAGAATATACATCAGTTATAAGGATTTATGCATATAATATTTTTTTCGGTCCCCTGAGATTTCTTATAACCAGAGTTTACTGTATTTATGAAAATTCACACCAACGGATATTAAACAGCATTCTTTTCTAAAATTTATGGTCAGTAACATGTAACAAAAATGTAAAATGGTTGGTTAGTGACCTAAACGTCTTAACTACAGCTTTAATAAACTGAAGTTACAATGTTTTAAGTCTTCCCAAATATGACGGAGTTCGAAGTTCCTACCAGTCTAAATCAATAACTTGATTGGTCGATGAATTCTTTGATTGACATCTGTAATCAGTCAATTTCTCTATTGATCTTCTAATACAGGTTCACGAAGAATCATTCAATTGTTGTTCTTTGTTGGGATGATATAGTTTTACATATTCAGATATTTAGAGGGGACTTCTTACCTTTCATATTAATATAGACACTTTGACTGAAGATTAAGGACATTCCTCCTGGAGGTGGCCATACTGTTTTATCTATCATCACTGGAATTATGGGTTTTCTCAATAAATCTGCTACACTCAGTTCCTTCAAACAGTGTTGGGAAATGACAAATTTGGGGGTCACACAAGCAATCACTACCTAAAATAGATAAAAAAAAATAGAAAACAACAGCAGAGTAATGCATACAAGTGCCAGATTCCTAGATACTGAAAACCTTTTTTCCTTATAACTTAAAGTCACCAAGTAAAACAAAGCAAATAGTTTACTAGTTTTTATTAATCCATTCCCATATGATAAAATTTTAGACCAGTCCAAATTCAAATAAGTTGCAGACGACAATTGAAGTTGATGAAATCTTCAAAATCTTTGTCTATTTTGGTAGAAAACATTGTGGATAATGAAGAAATTGCTTATAACAAGCAATTTCTTCATTATCCACAATGTTTTCCAAAGCTTTCATATTGAGGGGCGTTTAAAAGCGTCAGTGTGTGGGAATGGGTTAAATTTATGGATCTTTTGTATGCAAGAATATAGTTGCTGACCATATTTTGTTCTGAAAGTATGAAAAATTGATTGATCAATAGAATGGGTTTGAGCGCCACTTTTAACAGTATTTTAGTCATATTGCAATTGCTTGAGTTTTGTTTGTTTGTTTCAATGGGGTTTAACACTACTTTTAACAATTTTTCAGTCATATCGCAGCAACTGGAGCACCTAATAATGGATTCCTGGTATATCCTGTAACAGTAGCACCATTATATCCTTTCCTAGCCTCAAGCTGCTATCCCAGTTAAGTTTATGATTATCCACCCATTGGTGAGAGACAAATGTCAGATAGGATATGTGCCACCACTAGTGGGGGAGACTTGAGCACCTAACCATAGATTCCTTGCATTTCTACCACTGAAAGTATGAAAAAAAGAAATAGCCTACCAAAATGCTTGAATTTTGATTGAAAAAAACTAAATTATATTATAAATACACAGATATATGTTCTGTATAAGCAATAGTATCTGGATGGACTATATTTCTGCTTTATTTTCCTTACCTTAGAGTTTCTAATGGCCTCATCTATTTTTGTATACAGCTGGTCTCCACCTCCTAATTGACCTATATCCATCCAACATGTAAACCCAGATCTTTCCAGTCTATCTCTGAGCTGTTTGACCTCATCTTGACAGTCCCATTGGTAACTGATGAACACCTGAGGTGGGTCACATTCTGTTTCTACAATGCATATAGGCTACACTATAAGAGTAGAAAAGCAGAAAAGCACCAGTACTTGCAGAAGTAATACAAACACTGGCTGTTCAAGTGCTCGATAGTGGGTTAAATTTCTACATAAAAAAAGGGACATAATTCATTCAAAAATGCATTTTAGTTATCCTCCTTGTAAGTAAAGATTGTTCTTTTGTTAGTGAACATATATGCTGAGTTTCAAGTGAACATGTTCAATAACACCACAGATATAACAATATGTCAAAGTTTTCAATGGTGACGCAGACACTATCGACTACCTGGCCATGGCAATACATTAGGTTTTCTCTGAAAACAGCAAAGCTGAATTAAAGCATCTACAGTGCATACAAGATGTTGATGCACACTAGACATAGCTAGATCACAGAAGTTCACATTGTGCACACATGCTCAGGTGAGCTGAAAAGGCTGCAAAGGTAATACTAGTACTTGAATTGGGTTTCAAAGGTAAAACAGCTTTTAATGCAAATCAAAAGAAACAGAGAAGTCTTCAGACAGACTAAAAAAAGTGTATTTTTACTTATCATTGTACTTCAACGAGGGCATATATAACTGTTTAACCCTTTCCTGTTTTACAAAATTTTAGACTGGTCAAATTTCAAAGGTTTTGCAGATGACAATTTCAAGCTGATAATATTTGAAAATAGCCATTCAGTAGGGTAGAAAATATTGTGGAATAAGTAGAAATTGCTTGTTACAAGCAATTTCTTCTTTTTTCACAATGATTTCTCAAATATAAAAACATGGGGACGTAAAAACCAGTGATTGAACAGGAAAGGGTACAAGCAGTCCATGTGCATGTGGAAACAGTGAACATCTTTTGACCTTACAAATTTTGAGTCTGTTTCTATTTGCAAACACTGATGACATTCCATATACCTTGAGTTTTCTATATAATTTCTACTATAAACCATAAAATTTACACTAATTAGTCTTTCAACAAGGCCACAGCTAGACCTTTATTTCCACAGGTTATTATTCAATCAGCAAAATTTACCTTGAGCTTTCTGTAAAATTTCCCCTACATCTTCTCTGTCTAGTTTCCTTAGACAGACTGTCAACCTGTCAACAGCTAGATCTGTTGTGTTCAAAATGTTATTATCCAATGAGAGAACATTGATGATTTACCTTGAGCTTTCTGTATAATTTCTACTATATCTTCTCTGTCTAGTTTCTCCAGATAGACTGTCAACATATCCACAGCTAGACCCGTATTTCCACTGGTTATTATCCAATCAGAGAGAAGGGCTAGTCCTGGGTTTAGATCATCGTTAAAGTGGTTGATTTGGTTTTCTTTGTATCCTGTATGAAAAATATATACCAATACTAATCTTTTTATTTCCAGTCTACATGAAATGAGTTATCCTTCACTTTTCAATAATTTTCAGCCCTTACAGATACTTGCTTGCAAAGGTAGTTCTTTTTATAACAGATGAAATTTTAGACTGGTCCAAATTTAAAGAAGTTGCAGACGACAATTTAAAGTAAATGAAATTCTAGATTTTTTCAACTTTTTTGGATAGAAAACATAGTGCAAAATGAAGAAATTGCTTGTTACAAGCAATTTCTTCAATTTACACAATGTTTCACCCATTTTTGTTAGGGTGTCAAAAAGCGCTAATGCCTGTGAAAGGATAAAAGTTGTAAAGGTCTGCTAATCCATTACCATACAATAAAACCTTAGAGTGGCCAATATTTATAGCAAAAAAGGCAGAAAAGAATAAATTGCTTGTTACAAACAATTTCGCCATTCATGATGTTTTCCCTACAGTTCAACATGCAAAATGCAGGATTGTGTAGTAATTGGTCAACTCTAAGAAACTCACCCAATTCAGTTGCTAGAGCATTCCAGTCTTTGCCAGTGTCTCCCGAGTTCAGTAACTTGGCTGCCCCCTTAACCCAGCTGGGTAGAGAGGGGAATCTTTTCTCGATATTTCCACATGTCTCTGTGAGAGAAATAGGGGGCAAGACTGGGCCAGTGAATCCTGAAATAAAACAGACAAATACTGAATGTACCAAACTCAGCTAGAATAGAAATATGTATGTCATGAAATTTGAGTGACAAAATGATTTTTTAAGGTACCTAGTGTCTTACTATCTCATAAATAATGACAACATGCTTGACAAGATGTTTGTGAAATACAAGTGCCAGTGAGCTGCATTTTCTTTTAATAAGTGACTATAACTTTGATCTAATATATGACCCTAAACATGACACAAGGTTATTGGCCTTGCCCATAGAAACAAACAAAACAAGAGCACCGCCTACGGGTGCCTACGCTCGGCTGTTGGGTGTTGGATGGTGGACAAATGCATTTACAGTTATCCCCCTTGATAGTATAGATTGCTCTTTTCAAAATGTCAAAGTTTTTGCATGACAACAACAATGACACCAAGGCTATAGCAATACCTCGGGTTTTGTTTAAAGACAGCCAAGCTAAATATACAGGAAACATGTGAAGTTGTAAAATAATTAAAAATATAGGTTATTCTTAAACGACAAGGGCAGCAACACCAAAGCTATAGCAACTCATCAAGTTGCCTTTGAAAAAAGCCAAGCTAAATGTCAGTAGAGTGTAAGCAAAATTGATTGATAAGTAGGACCTATACAAAATAGAGGAAACAGAAGAAGCTTTAAAATATTACAAACTGAGGTTATAAATGCTTAAACAGTTATCTCTATTCTTATTTCAGATTGCCTTTATCAAGTGTAGAAATATTACAGTTTTCAAGTGAATGTCTGTAGTAATAAAAGAGATAAGACACAATGACTAAATTTCAAAGTGAACAAGAGCTTTGTCCACAGGACACAGATGCCCCCATGGTAGCTTTGATAATAACAAGGGGCAATAACTCCAAAATTATGAAAACAAGAGTTGGGGTTCTTGTGCACTGCACTTCTCCTCAATGAGGTCTGTCAACCTGTGAAGTTTCAAGTTGATAGCTATTATACTTTCAGAGATATGCCCCAGACAAAATGTAAGTCATTAAATTAACAAAGGGCAGTAACTCCAAAATTATGCAAGCAAGAGTTTGGGTTCTTGTGCACTGCACTTCTCCTCAATGAGGTCTATCATCCTGTGAAGTTTCAAATTGATAGCTAATATACTTTCAGAGATATGCCCCGGACAAGATGTAAGTATTTAAAATAACAAAGGGCAATAACTCTAAAATTATGCAAGCAAGAGTTGTGGTTCTTGTGCACTGCACTTCTCCTCAATGAGGTCTATCCACCAGTGAATTTTCAAGTTGATAGCTATTATACTTTCAGAGATATTCCCCAACAAAATGTAAGTAATTAAAATAAGAAAAGGCAATTACTCCAAAATTATGCAAGCAAGAGTTGTGGTTCTTGTGCACTGCACTTCTCCTAAATGAGGTCTATCCATCTATGAAGTTTCAAATTGATAGCTATTATACTTTCAGAGATATGCTCTGGACAAAATGTAAGTATTTAAAATAACAAAGGGCAATTACTCCAAAATTATGCAAGCAAGAGTTGTGGGTCTTGTGCACTGCACTTCTCCTGAATGAGGTCTATCCACCAGTGAATTTTCAAGTTGATAGCTATTATACTTTCAGAGATATGCCCCTGATAAAATGTAAGTCTTTAAAATAACAAAGGGCAATTACTCCAAAATTATGCAAGCAAGAGTTGTGGGTCTTGTGCACTTCACTTCTCCTCAATGAGGTCTATCTATCTATAAAGTTTCAAGTTGATAGCTATTATACTTTCAGAGATATGCCCCCGGATAATTTCGGGACGGACGGAAGTGCAGATGGATGGACAAAGGCAAATCTATATGCCCCCCCATTAAGTGGTGGGGGGCATAAAAAAAGAGCATAATTCTTGGAAATATGAGTTTTGAATTATCCCCCCTTAGCAAATTAAGTTGCTCTTTTGTTAGCAAGCATATATTCCAAGTTTGAAGTGAATGGCTTTAATAATAAGAGAGATATCACAAAATGTCAAAGTTTTTGCAAAATTTCTAAGGGAAAAGGGGCATAATATATAAAGGGTTAAGAGAATTCCTTCTTTATTTCTATGTAAGATCAGGAATCACACAGAAAAGGGCTAATTTTCAGAATATGGTAATTTTTTTAAGCGTTTTAGTAGACGGTCAATATGTGATGATTTATACAAAATATCAAAGCCCTAGGCCTTATGGTTTGGGAGAAGAAGATTTTTAAAGTTTTTCTTTTTTATTTCTAGGTGAAATCCAGGCCGCACAGAAAAGAGCTTATTTTAAAAATACGATAATTCTTTGAAGTATTTTGGTAGAGGGTAAATAAATGATGAATTGTATAAAATATCATTTGGGAAAAGAATATTTTTAAAGTTGCCAAACCAACAAATATGAGTCGAACTGAACTTCCAGTCTAAATGAATGATTTCATTGGTTGACTGATCATTTGATTTGATTTACAGCCATCATTTGTCAATTACAATAAGTTACACTTACAAGACGATAGGTTGCACTTACAAAAAGCATGGTTACTCAAGAGGAGATCTAAAACTTATACAACACAAAATGAAATGCAAAAAAGAAACATTACCCAAAGAGAGAGGCTCAGGATAACATTTCCTTATACTTGCTGTTTTGATTCTTCTATAACCACACATGACAACCTGAAAATAAGGCAAGAGGTATCTTTTGTCATATTTAACGCAATACTGTTCTGCGTTTAAAGACATTGCAGACAACAATTTCAAGTAGTTTGATGAATTTTGGAATTCTTTGACTTTCTGGGTAGATATCATTTTCCCAATTTTCTCAAGCTTCATTTAGAGGATTGTAAAAAAGAAGTAGGATTCTGTGGATATGGGTTAAAACTTGGAAACCAAACAGACTTAAGACCTCTGTAAAAATTTGTATCGTAATAGACTTAATCAAGTACATTTATAATTTACTTTTCCAATAGATTCAGTCTTTTTGAGATCATTTAACATATTCTATAAAACATCCATATAAATTATCTTTACAATAGTTGAATAAAACAAGATGTGTTTGTAAAACACCATTCCGAAACAGGCATTTCACCCAACTTGAAACTGCCCTCTGTAATATTTCCAATGGCCTTAATGTTTTCAATGACCACAATATTTTCTACCCAAAAAGGCAATTTATCTAACTTAAAATTGCCATCTGCGACATTTTCAGTTATTATGTCATGATGTAATGGGTTGAAATATTATAAAATTTAATTCTAAAGTCCTGTCTTCTAATATGACTTTATTCAACAAATAAATTAGAAGAAGAGAAATAACAATTGATTACTAGATTGACATTTATCAAAGTAAGAGAAGTCTCTACGTGGCTCTTTCTTACATGCTCTATTTTGCTGCGGTCACATATCACACATCATGCAGAAAGGGACCTTTTTGCTAATGTGCAAAGAATCAGACTGCATATAATGGGCAGGCTGACCAGGGTTGAATATTTATTACTCTTGACAATTTTTCTGAATCTAAACGATCATTCTACTTAACAATAAGTTTAATTTCAAAATTATTTAAATAATAATCTCTGACTGACTTCTTTTCTTCATATGGGGCAGAATTCTAGTTATATTACATTGGCTGGTGCATCTAACCATTGCTTCCTGTCATTTCTCACACCAGTGAAACCACAACCACAGAAACACCAGCTGCTCATCCCACTTCTTGACTTCTGCTGAATCCAATCTCTTTTCCAAGAATAATTTTACTGACATATAACTATACAATGACCTGTTAAACACTGTCCATGTGAACCATAGATTTTATTTCAGATTAATGGACAGCCAAACTGTCAAACATCTTTCGAAGTAATCAGTATTACCTTATTTGACAGACATTCATCCAGATAAAGAAAGTGTATACAAGACTCCTCTGTACAAGCCTCTTTTTTATGGTTCTCACATATACACATACATGGACATGTCACACAAACTGTCCACGTAATTCTCTTCATCCACATTTCTCGTAACTCAGATAGCATTGACTCTAGAAAGTTTCTAACCTGAAAAGGAAAAGACAAATTTTTTATCCAGCCTTTAGGGGGAGATTACCGTTGCCATGCTGAACAGTCCTTGTTAAGAATTGCATCATAATCAAAGGATTGAAAGCACTCAATGATCCTGGATCAACTTTTCTTTCGTTAATTGATTTATGAACAAGTCTGGCTTAAAACATCAATCAAGTGTTAATGAGTTAAATGATATTGCTGACCAGATAAGTATTTATTATCATAATAATAATAATGATAATTAACCCACTACCACTCAGTGACGCCTTTTGATGCTCGACAAGAAAAACAATTTGAAAACATTGTGTAAAATGAAGATATTGCTTGCAACAAGCAATTTCTTCATTTTCCACAATGTTTTCTACCAAAAAAGTTGAAAATTCTAAAATTATTAAACTTAAAATTGTCATCTGCAACTCCTTTCAATTTTGGACCAGCCGTAAATTTTGTTGTTTGGTAATGGGTCAAACAGGGAGCACTTCTTGCAACTCAGACACAAGATTAGCGGTTTCAATGCGCATGCATATAATTGACAGATTGCAGGTTTCAATAGAAGATTAATCAACCATTCAAATCATTCGTTTAGACAGGTGAAATTTCAAAATCCGACAATGGTCAACAATTATGCAAAGCATTTCGTTAGTTTAGCAACTTTCAAGCTGTAGTTATGATATTAAGGTCATCAAAAAACTAATTTACATTTTTGTGACATGAAACTAATTCTATAAATTTTGCAAAACAGAGCGATTTGAAATTTATCTTGATTTCCCTGTCAGAGCTTGTTGGACAGGGTTAGCACAGTCAGTGGGCGGGGCTAACAATCTGTCAATTCTCCTATAGAGCCTTTGAAGCAAATTTCCACACAGTGAAATTTTAGACTTGCCCAAATTGAAAGAAGTTGCAGACGACAATTTAAAGTTAATGAAATTTCAGATTTTTTCAACTTTCTGAGTAGAAAACATTGTGGAAAATGAAGAAATTGCTTGTGACAAGCAATTTCTTCATTTTCCACATCGTTTTCCAAAGCGGTTTTCCTTTTGGGCATTTATAGGCGTCACTGAGTGGGAATGGGTTAAAACCTGTCTATGATTGCAAGGAACACTCCAATCAAGTCATTTCAAAATTTCTGTTTTGCTCACCTTTGCACAGACATTTGGGTCTGGACAGGATATACTGCCTTTATTCTGTTCATTTTCTGTGGTTTCTGCCTCAGATACTCTCAGTATAACAATCTATAAACAAATTAGATAGTAAACCTATTACCCCTTGACAAAATATTAGGTCCAAATCCAAAGAAGATGCAGATTATAGATCATAGCAATGTTAGAAGGGATATATGTATCTTCCGGTAGAAAACATTTAGGGAAAAGAAAATGCTTCCAATCTTTAGGATAATAGGTATGTGAAATAATTATTGTATGAGAACATGTTAAACCAAAGACAAAATAGTTATAATGAATAACTTTATTTGTTATGTGTATAAAAATGTCGAATATTTTTTCAATAACATCAAGGAAAAGCTCACTTTACAGGTGAGAATCCCCAGAAAAGACAGACCTCTGAAATATCTTACCAATATTATTGTCTCAATGTTGTTTTTTCAAAAATCAATTCAAATCAACTCATAAATGAAAGCTGTGCTCCAGATAAGCTAATTAAAACTAATGTGACTTTTGGTTGTGACTTTAATCTATAGAGTCAGAGCCTGAATTAAAAGAAAAAAACTTACATCCATGAATATGTATAAGTATGTAAAGTATTTTGAGAATTGGGCTAAAATATCATGAAATATAGACAATGTCAAAATTTGACCTTTGATTTGCAGATGTGAACTTGACCTTTAGAATAAGAGCCAGAATCATAAACAGTAATCAATCTTCTTTTCAGATGTGAAAGTATATGAAATATGAAAATCAATCCATTGGATCAAGAGATATAGGTAAGTTAAAATTTGACTTTTGACCTTTTGTCATGACCTTGACCCTGAGAGTAGGAGCCTGAACTAAATACAACTCACTTGCTCTCATAAAGCTGTACAATATAATGAGATTAATGAGAGTTTTGAGAGATATCACAAAATATCTAAGTTATGCACATACATCAAAAGTCAAGCTTGGGCCTTAGCATTTTCTCCCAACAAACAGCGATAATTATTGAGTGAGTAACCTTTCTGCATTCAGAAAATGTCCAAAATGTGAAAAATTTAACCAATTACCACACAATCCTACTTTCTGACTCCTTAAAGACAAATATGTGTGGGAGACCTTCTTAGAGAGAAGAAATTGCTTGAAACAAGCATTTCCTACTTTTCTCACAAGGTTTTCTACCTGCTTTGGCACTAATTTAAAAAATTCAGCACACTTTGCAATTTCATTTGCAACTTCTTTCGACTTGAACCAGTCTAAAATTTTGTTGTTTGGTAATGGGCCAACATTGGTTAGCCTGTAGAGTTTGTCAGTCAGAAAAGAATCAATAATTTTTCTATTACTGAGATAGCCCCTCCCTCACCACAACAGTGTGTGAATATGGATCAGAGAGTAAGATTTACCTTTATTCTAGCGTATTTCCTCAGAGACATTTCCATAAGAAAATCATGTTCAGTGTCCAAATAAAATCTAGCACTTCTACTGTTTGTAAAATAAGGATTTTGTCCTCCCTGGTCTTGACTCCAGCGTATAGTTCTGGTAGTGATTCTGTGGAACAAACCTCCTGGAAATAAAAAATATTGTCAAATAGAAAATATTCCTTGTACCGCAGAATCTAAATTAGCATTCATAAAAGATCCTGAGAGTTTGACATATTCAGCATTGACCCTTTCCTGTTTTATGAAATTCTAGGCTTGACCAAACTGAAATAGGTTGCAGACAACAACTCAAAATGAGCTTTTTTTCAAAACCTTACAATCTTATCAAGTAGGAAATGTTGTGGAAAAAGAGGAATATGCTCATCACAAGCAATTTCTTCTTTTCCCACGTTTCCTCAAGTATAAAATCGCAGGGATGGAAAAATCAGGGATTGTACTGAAAAGGGGTATATGTGTATAAGCTTTAATTATATGAATCGACACATATTTAATGTAGACTATGAATACACATAGACTGGTCTTCTATGCAACCTGACAAATCTTGAATGAGTGAAATGTTAAAGAAATCCAATAACGATACAGGACAGAATCCTGTTGTCAATTCTTTGTAGAAATTAAATAGGAAATATGCAAGATGAATCAAACTTGAATAAAATTTTTCATCTCTTTAATTAAATACATTTGCCACTGGCAATTTGACATAAAAATTTTCTACAAAATTTTCTTGTAGTAGTCATTTTAGCTTAGCTCCCTCTTGACATTGCAGTTGTAGTAGAACATCACTTTACCCATTACCAGACAACAATATTTTAGACAAGTCCAAATTGATAGAAGTTGCAGATGACAATATTTTTTGTCGATGAAATTTCAAAAACTTCTATCTTTTTGAGTAGAAAGTATTGTGGATAATGAAGAAATTGCTTGAAACAAGCAATCTCTTCATTTTCCACAATAATTCCTAAAGCGTCATTGGGTGGTAATGGTTTAGCAGGCAATGATAGCGGAAATAAAATTGAGAAAGTTGTAAATCAAAACGGGAGCACTGCCCATGGGTGCCAATACTGGGCTGCAGGTGCTTGATAATGCGAAAATTCTAAGACAAAAAAGGGGCATAACTCTTACAAAAATGCTTTTAGAGTTATTCTCCTTGATAGTCTAGATAGCTCTCATGATGCTAAATACACATGCCATGTTTCATAAGGATATCTTCAATAACAACAGAGATATGACCAAGGTTAAAGTTTATCACGCCAATGCCAACGCTGTTTTCGGGTTTTCTCTGAAAACAGCCGAGCTAATAAAAAGAGATGATATTTTTAGGATGGCAGCAGCAAGTACCCGGGAGAAATCCAGCGAAGTCTACATAGAATGTGACATCAGTGTCCTTTGGTGTATACAGCTTTTTCGGGTCGGATGGCACAGTGAATCTGGAGGGAACATAGTAAGATCTGTTGTTGATGTATTCACCAGTCTGTGACTGAAATCATAACAATGATAGTCATGATAATCTACATAGTTTTTTACAAGTAATTTCTCCTTTAACCACAAACATAGGATGGTTTCATTTCAAATTACATCCAGCTTTTATTGTCGTCTGCAACCTCTCTCATTTTGGACCGGTCTAAAATTTAAACAAAAGTTTATCACAAAACCGGTAAGGGTTAAAAAAGCTGGCTTGACTGGTAATGGATTAACCCATTCCCACTCAGTGACGCTTATAGACGCCCCCAAGACAAGAAGCTTTGGAAAACAGTGTGGAAAATGAAGGAATTTCTTGTCACAAGCAATTTCTTCATTTTCCAAAATGTTTCCTGCCCAAAAAATTGAAAAAAATCCAGATTTTCATAAACTTTAAATTGTTGTCTGCAACTTCTTTCAATTAGGGCCAGTCTCAAATTTAGCCGTCTGGTAATGGGTTAAGGGCCAGAAAGTGAATATTGATGATTCATAGTTGAGATCTCATGTTGATATATTCACTGTTTGCAACTGAAATATGTAGTTTATATGCATGACAAAAGATGCAAGACGGGAACAACCCATTACTGCCACAAGAGCAACGCATAAGGGTGCTTGAAACCTGGCTTTTGGGTGTTAACCATCTCCAGTTCAAGCCTTGGTTTTTACATCACTGTGATTTTGTCATTCAGAAAATATTGTAGGAAAAGAAGAAATTGCTTGTTATTTTTCAAATTAAATTCACTTTTTATTCTCAACTGTAAAACCTTTGAATTTGGACAGGTGTATGATTTAGTTAAACAGGAAAGGAGTGGATAAGTTGAAAATTGGGCATTATTTTTACTAATATGCATTTAGTGTCACCTCCTTTTTAGTATATATTGCTCTTTTGAAAATGAAAATGTGGTTTAAGTTTGAAATAAATGCCCTTAACCCTTTCCTGTTCAATCCCTGGTTTCTATGTCCCCGTCTTTTATATTTGAGAAATTATTGTGGAAAAAGAAGAAATTGCTTGAAACAAGCAATTTCTTCTTTACACAATTTTTTCTTCCCTATAGAATGATTATTTTTCAAATAAAATCAGCTTTGATTTTCGCCTGAAAATCCTTTGAATTTGGACAGGTCTACAATTTTGAAAAACAGGAAAGGGTTAATAATACTAGAGATATAAAATGTCAAGTTTTTGTGAGACAATGATTTCATCGTAGACAATGACCAGGCTGTAGCAAAACTGCTTAGTTAAAATAAAGACACTTGTCAGACTGCATCAGATTGTGCAGATACCTATTGTTCATTTTCTGAATATGTAATGGTAATTATATCTCACTTTAAAACAAATTTTGGAAACAACTGGGAATGAATTCTTTTTAAAAATTTAAGGTTTCATCTACTTCAACATTGCTGTATTGTAATGCGATAGATTAACCCATTCCGATACAATCCAACTTTTAGACGCCCCCAAGAAATAAGCATGGGATAACATTGGAAAAGTAAAGAAAGTGCTTGTTACAAGTATATCTTCATTATTTACAATGTTTTCTTTCCCAAAAGAAAAAGAATTTTAGAATTTCATCAACCAAAAACTGTTGTTCTTAACTCCTTTGGAATTGAACCAGTCTAAATCAACGTTTTTTGAAATGTTGTCATCTGGACAATAATAATAAAGAAAATCTGGTAGCAAAAGAGTAGTCCTTTGGTATCTTTTGTTCCTATGTTTACATTATGGAGAGAGGGTAAACCATAGTATTTGTATTGGGTAACATGAAAATTTATACTTAAAGTCTCATTTTAGCAGTAAGGTTTAAGATCAAATGCAGGTAGTCAATAGAAATACTAACTTTAAATACTAAGTGGAAATGAAAATGATGAAATTTTTCCATGGCGTCATTATATATATCAAGACATATATCAAGCCATTGTTGAAACTTTTGTTTCTATTTTTCTTGATTTGTTTACAATTTCAACAAATTAGACTGATTATCATAAACCCATTACAAAACAAAGACAATTAATTTCAGACTGGTCTAAATTCAATGAAGTTGCAGACGACAATTTTTATTTGATGAAATATTTAAAATCCAGACTTTTGGGGTAGAAATCAATGTGAATGATGAAGATTTCTTCATTTTCAGTAATTCTTTCAAAATGTTTTTTTTTCTTTAGGAGCAAAAAAAAGTGGATTTGTGGGGGAACAAATTAAATGGAAGGTGTCCACTGACCTCTGTGAGTGTAGGTAGACGCTGACAAACAAGATCAAATTTCTCTAACAATCCAAGTAACACTAGCTTCTGATCCCTGGCCTCATGCCATAGTGTATCAAGTAAAGACTCCTCTAGAATACCAAACTCTTGTAACCTTGTCCATTTGTCTCGTATTAAACTCCACTGAAATCACAAACAAAACTTTCCTATGTCAGTCAAAATGTGTAGCTTATGCAACCTGCAAAGGGGTTTGTTAACCAATTTCCACAACAACAAAATTTTACACTGTATCAAATCGAAGGAAGTTGCAGATGAAAATTTCAAGTTGATTAGATTTTGAAAAATCTTTGTCTTAGTAGGTAGGAAACATAGAGGGAAATGAAGAAATTGCTTAAGTAATGTTGTCTTAAACTGTTTTAATGTGGGGCATCAAAAAGCAAGACTGTGTTGGAATAGCATTAATCAAAAGATTTTAATGATCTGTTCTCAAATTTGAAATTTTCTTTTAAACTTCATGATTTACCTATTTATCTTAGAATTAAAAACTTTCATTTCAGGATTTTTTGGGAAAGCAAGAAGGGGTGAAAAACCTACAAAGGTTTTCATAATTTTTCAAAATCTACATTTAGGCAGTACTCTATTTTTTCATTTCTAACACTTCTGACCAACCTAAGGTCTCTTGTGAGATGGCAAGTACTTATAGATAGGATCTCTCATAAGATTTTCTTTTAAAAAAGGTAATCAAGTATAGAAAAGAAAGATTATTAACCGAGCCTTAACCACTTCCAACATAATTACATCTTTATATTCCCCTCAAGTGATCATTTAGGAAAACATTGTAGATAATGAAGAAATTACTTGTAACAAGCAATTTCTTCAATATCCACAATGTTTTCTACCCAAAAAAGACAGTCTAAAATTTCACTGTCTGCTAAAGGGCTAAAGAGATCCTACACATGAGTAAGGTATGGATATTTGTGAAGGCTGTTCTCTATCCAAGCAAGAAGACCATGATGGTCCTATATCGCTCCCCTGAGTATGATGGCTCAAGGCTTTAAGATATATACAAAATATCAAAACTCTACACCTAATTCATTTGGATAAAATCTTTTAAAGAAGAATGATTATCAAAGATATTCTTCTTCATTTCTATGTAAAATCAGGGATCACTCAGTAACAGGCTAATTTTCAAAGTAGGATAATTCTTTGAAGTATTTTGGTAAACAGCAGATAGACATTGATGCAAACAAAATATTAAAGCCATAAGCCTTATGATTTGGGATAAGAAGATTTTCAAAGATTTCCTTCTTTAATTCTCTGTAAAATCTTGGATCACACAGAAAAGGGCTAATTTTCAGAGTGTGGTAATTCTTTGAAATTTTTTGGTAGAGGGTCAAGAGATGATGATTTATGCCTAATATCAAAGCTCTAGGCCTTATGGTTTGGGAAAAGAAGATTTTCAAAGATTTCCTTCTTTATTTCTATGTAAAATCAGAGATTGTATAGAAAAGGGCTAATTTTCAGAGTATGGTAATTCTTTGAAAGATTTTTAGATGGTCAATAAATGATGATTTATACCAAATATCAAAGCTCTAGGCCTTTTAGTTTAAGAGAAGAAGATTTTCAAAGATTTCCTTCTTTATTTCTATGTAAAGTAAGGGATTGCACAAAAAAGAGCTATTTTCAAGATACGGTAGTTCCTTGATACAGTATTGGGAGGAGAAGATTTTGAAATTTTATCACTAGGTTGCCATGGCAACCTTAGTTCTTAATGGATTTCAATTCTTTAAAGTATTTTGAAAGGGCATGACCTAAGGATCATTTCTGTGAAGTTTGGTTGAAATTCTACAGTAAGTTTAGGAGATAAATTTTTTGTAATTATGAATGGATGGACAGATAGACAGACGGATGGAAGCAGCAAAATGACCAATCACAATAGCTCACCAAAAGCACTTAGTGCTCAGGTGAGCTAAAAAATGTCTGTTTATGTGAGAAATAATTAAAAAATGAAATGATCTTCACCTGGTCAATTTAATCTCAATGGATTGTTTAATGGTTAATCTAACAACTACACATTATGTATCAATCCATACAGTTTGAACACTTTCACTTTATTATCACATTCAAAGACAGTAGCTTCTCGAAGAACAACCATTTCTGGTTAACGTACCTAGAAGCCTTTAAGCCCAGGTATTGCTCAACAGTCCTGAATTTGCTGATAGGAGAGCAAGATTTTCAAAATTCACAATGAATTCCATATTTGGGAATTAGCCCTACCCAAAAAAGCAATGTTTTTAATTTCAACAAAATAATCTGGTGAAAGGGTCATCCTGTGAATTTAGTTTCAATTCATTCAATATTTTAAAAGTTCTCAATATGTATCATTTATTGAATTACCCCCTCCCCCAATAAAGGCATGATTTTCATCAAGTAAAAAATTCTCGAAGAAGTCTGGTTAAAGGTCATCCAAAGATCATTCCTGTGAAATTTGGCTGAAATTCATCTAGTAGTTTCTTAGAAGATTTTGAAAGTAAAGGTTTAAAGATAGACACACATAAGACACAGCGTCATGTCAATAGCCTCAAGGGCCTTTTGGCTTGTAGGGCCAAAAATAAAAACAATAATTTAACACCATTCACCTTATCTTGCGGTTGTATCCCAGAAGAAATCACTAATTTAAACATATCAATAAGCCACTGTGGTCTAAGTATGACAGTATTGCGCAATAAATTGTCAATCATCGTGGTCCCACTGCCATAAAACACAATCACACCAAGGTCATGGTAAAACTGAAGCATGGTCATTATCTCTTTATAATCACATATTCCAAGATTACTGGCTATCTCTGTAACCTGAAGTACATAAAAGAAAGTAGTTACTGTAAAGATTCTATCAAAATATCATGTGTTTATTAGAATTTCCAGGGGGTCGTTTCACTAAACTACGTACGCAAGGAATTTTCGTAAATATTTGCGTACGCAACGAGAATTTGCGTACGGCCGTTTCACTAATCTTCCAAAATTTACGATTTTGCGTAAATCTTGCGTAAATGTACGCAAGGGGAGGGCTTGCGTAAATCCGGAAAATTAGCGTAAATTTTCAACTGTCATGGCCGACAACTTTTCGCGAACGCTCGATTCGAAATTTCTTTTGGCATTATTGAAAGCTGCACCTGAAAAGAAGGCCATTGAAATGTACCAAACTCACTCAAAGGTGTTTAGCTCCAAGATGAAACGAAAAATAATGGACACATCGATATAGGTAAGAAAAATATGCAAGGTAGGGAGTTCTTGAGAGCATTCGTCCCTGTCTAAGGTCGAACACCTCCTATTGCTATGACTCGGTTTAAACTTTTATCGAATGTGTAAAAGAGTTTACACATTCAATCAATGACGACAACTTGTTGTTGATTTGTCAACATGTTTAGATAATGGGCGACAATAATTACACATATTTCTTTAGCATCGATATCGTAAGTTTTTGATCCCTTCTTATCTACAACTCATCTGCTTAAACCTAGCACAGGTTTATCTATATAACAAGAGAAACATTTCAAAACATTATGGCAATCGGGGAGATATTTCATTGACTGATTTCCAAGATTTGGTCGAGAGATGTGGGTGGAGGGGGTGAGTGAAACTGTATTTAGTGCTACCATTACTAATTTCCAATGTTAAGGGTTTTCCTTACTGACTCAGTGACAAGAGCATTACAAGAATCCTGGATTAAATTGTTGCTATGAAACTGGTCATGTGGCTATGTCCATATACAAGGCATTTTAAGTTCAACTTAGTACAAGTAAGTGAAACCCAGAAGGCTCAAGAAATAAGTGAACTTTACTTTGATATAACCAAGAGATGGTTGAAAACTGCATAAAACCCCATTCAGACAGTCACAAGTAAAAGGCTATCATGATTTTACTCTCAATAAAATTCTGTCACAGAAAATTGCACATCAAAACCAAAATGCTAGTATTACATTTATAAGCAGATTGTTTATCACACTGTTATGTACCTGACAGTTTAATTCATTCTATAATCCTTTGCCAAAAAAAGCAAATGCATCCTGAGATATGCATAGAAATCATATTGCATCATGGTTTGGCACAAACTTCAACAATTTTTCAGTTATTCCTATTTTTTTTAATATATTATTGCACAGAAATCATTTTGAATTGAATGATTGTACTGAAAACCAAATTCAATATTTTTTCAGCTATATCATTGTGGCAGGTGTACCTAACCAGAATAGAGACCACTGCATTTTTGAACTGAGCTAGCTCAACTTAGCAGTCATCTTAGTTATATCATTTAGGATGTTACACATAACCATTTATTTCAACCACAACTACTATCATGAAACAGAGCCACTTGCTGGTCATTCAGTTAGACATATTACTTACTATTTCAATTATTTGCCCTTTGCTGAGAGACAAATAGCACTTGTCAAAATGACTTTTAAGATATGATAAAAATTGTCTGAGCTGTGGCTCAAACCTATGACCTCAGGATTGAGACCACAACATTTTCTGAATGCACTAACTGAGCTTTCTAAATCATATTGGAACAAGGAGACAATTTTCTTCTATAAAAATAATTTCTCCTTTTCTCACAATCATTTTCAATTTTGAAAGATAGTATATCAAATAGTCTTAACTGTGATCCACCATTTTCCTACATTTGGAAAGTATTATAAAGCATCTTCTCTCCTTAACATGTATAAATTACTAAAATCATATAAAGACAATATTTAGGACTGGTCCATATTGAAATATGTTGAAGATCATATTTCAAAGGACATTTAATTTGGAAAATAAAGCAAAAGGTGGTTGAAGACAATGTGTGAATTGTGGAATTGGTAGTTACAAGAAATTTCTCCTTTTCCCACAAGGTTTTTCTTAACCATTTTCTTAAGGGTGTCAAATGGTGTCATTGTTTGTTAAGGGGTTAACCCATTACCACACAATAAAATTTCACACCAGTCCATATTTAAAAAATTGCAGACAACAATATTAGAAAGAAATATATTTCAACTTCTTTCCATGTTAGACCCATGTTAGACCCAATGTTTTCAAATTCATTTCACTTATGGGTTCAAATGATAAACGTACTATTAGAAAAGCTAGTAAATTCATTTACGAGTCATTCATCTTACGCAATTCTTTGCTGTTAAACAACTCTTAAATTTTCATATATTGAACATGTTCTTCCTCCAACAAGTAAACAACATTTCCGCTTTTGTTTACTTTTTGATTACAAATTAACTTTGTTAACCGTTTCCCTTACGTCAAATTATCAGGTCAATCTCATTTTGAAAGCTAGTGTAGATGACAAAATCTTGTGTTACCGTTGCTGTGATGAATATTTAGGGGAAAGCATAAAATGCTGGTAAACAACATTTTATTCTTTTGCCTTCTTATTTTTCTACGCAAATATAACCAGGGAATTCGAAACCAGGTCTATTGCTCGAGAAATTGTCAAATGATATTGCTAACCTATCACATGTTATTCTTTGTTCAATGTATTATTTGTAAAATGACCAGAAACTTTGTATAAAATTGTGTCAATAAAGAATCTATCTATAAAAAATATTAAATTGATTAAATCTTTAAATCTTTATCTTTTGGGGTAGAAAACATTGTGGATAAAGAAGAAATTGCTGGTAACAAGCAAATTTTTCATTATCCACAATCTATTCAAAAACGTTCATATTGAGGGGAATGTAAAGGCGTCATTGTGTGGGACAGGGTTGAGTGAAAATTTTCAATAGGTGAATTGAGTGCCAACAAATTAAATGTAGATGGAAGTCTTGGCCCATTGACTCCATTATTTCATTTTCCACAGTGATTTTAGCTTAGTGTCATGTAGTTTGTTGTTGTCTAAAATGTTCAGAAATTATTTACAAAACTGATGAGGGATACTTTGTCTTGTTCACACTAAATCCAATTTTCCATTTTTACCTCAAAATGCACAATTAAATGGAGATATGTTAAATGTGATAAATGACATTACCCTTCTCTTTTTTGAGATTAAAGTAATATTCATATTCTATCATATTTTGCAGGAAGCTGTGTCAAATGTCAGTTTGAATCCAGGGAGAATAATAAAAGTTGGACCATTAGACGTCAAATGACCAATCAAAGACTTATTATGAAGGGTGTTGTCTTCACAAATGGTACATGCCTATACTTTTAAAATAATTACAAAATACAATTCAAGTTGAATCAATGATTTTAACTTACCATTGGTTAATGAGTAAGATTTCATTTTTGAAAGATCATGACTGTCCAAAATCATTGAGTTCTTTTCTTTTAAAGTCATTTGTTGTACAATCTACATTTGACTTTATCATAGTCTATATATTTTGTACTTTAAAATTGGTCTTTATTTAAGTCCAATGTGACTTTTCAAGTTCAATATTCAAATTCTTGTGACTTGCGTTAATTTTTCATGTTTATAAACTTGTTGTCTTGTTAAAGGTTATTAAAGAAATAGACTTTTCTTTTCCAGATACAACTACTCAACAGCTAATGGCATTGAAGACTAATGCTATCTATTGAAGATGGTTAAAGGATAATCTTCTAGTGGGATCATACCAAACAACACTATTTTAGAGGACAGATTGGCATCAAAAGTAATGCTAATCAACAATAATACTGCCTGAATGGTTAAAGTGAAACAAAGTTTAAACAGAACTGAGGAATAGATTATGTGATTTAGTTTTGAAGTTTATTTATGGATCTATTACCAATTAAACCAAAGATTTACAGACCGTGATATAGACTACCAGAATATTATAACTCAGGATACAAAGAAAGATTATTTTAGTAGACTTTTCTATTGCAATCGGATCTTTATTATCCCATAAAGATGACACGAAAACATGCATCCACAGTTATTAACCCTTTCCTGTTTTACGTCCCTGTGATTTTATACATTGGAAAACATTGTGGAAAAGGAAGAAATTTCTTGTAACAAGCTATTTCTTTTTTCCCACAATATTTTCTTCCCTGTAGGATGATTACTTCGCAAATTGCACTTACTTTTAGTAGTCGTCTGCAGCTTCTTTCAAATTAGACAAGTCTAAAATTTTGAAAACGGGAAAGGCTTAAGCAAAAATGCACATTGGTCTTGTCAAATGATTTTAAAGGCTAAACTTATCTTTTCCACTCTTACAAGCTGTATGCATTCTCATTCCATAAATAAAAAAGAAATGTTGAATGAATAGATTGACAGAAGAATAAATGTTTTGTTTATTGTCCAAATATGAGTTTTGAAGTAAGTAACCTTTGCGGAATATGAAGGCAAAAAGAACAAAGAGTAAGTTTCATAATCATCAATAATGGGATGTCATGGGTTCGATCCCCGGCGACGGCACATATTCTTTCCGACATTTGTCTCACCAATTGGTGTATATCGTAAACCTACGTGGGGTAGCAGCTGGAGGCTAGGAAAGGAATTAGTGGTAGAACTGGTGTGAGGAATACTAGGAATATATTGTTAGGTGCTCCAGGATCCGCGATATGACTGAAATACTATTAGAAGCGGCGTTAAACCCCATTCAATCATTCAATTAATTGAACTCTTCATTCGAGATAAAATTGAAATACTGTTGAAAGCGTTGTTAAATGTCGCCTATGCAAATATATACATTATCCGATCACGGTTATGAATTACACATTTTAAGATGTTGCAAAAACGGATAAACGTCACTTATTTAAACTAGGAAGGGTTTTACGTTTTTACCGTTAATGCTTTGTATGAAATAAATTCAGAAACATCTCCGCTTTTTCACAGTTACCCGTGGTTTAACTGCCTTTACCTGTCTAGACAAGATATTAATCTTTTTTAAAAAAATCTTTGTTTTTATTTTAGTTGTTCCGCAACGAAAACATGTAAGCCATAGCTTATTTATGCTGTAATTACAAGGTTTTAGCCGGCGAATGACCAAGATGACATGTTACAGGAAGTGACGTTAGTGCACTTACTGACAACGTTTCCGACTCCAATATCGGAGAGTACGCCATTAAATTTGCGTACGCAAATGTCTATTTACGCCAACGTTAGTGAAACGGCGTACGCAAAAACGTATGCTTTGCGTAAATAGAGAATTTACGTAATTTCTTTGCGTACGCAAACGCAGTTTAGTGAAACGACTCCCAGCTCCTTAAAAGCAGGGAGTGGGCATTAATAAGAGGACATAAAGTTAAATACAACAAAGAGATTCATTGAAGACAACATGTTTCGAGTCTAAGATTAGTGTGATTCAAGTGTTTATTACTGCAAGACTGATAAATGTACACTGGTCTTAACAACTTAAATGTCGATATACAATCAAGTCAATTTCTGTCCTTCTTCTGATTTTCTTGCAATATCATGGACTGCTTCTAATAGCTTTAGATTACTTCTAAATAATGTATCATGGCCGTCAATTAAAGAATCGATCAACCAATCAAATCATTCATGTAGACTGGAAGTAAACATTGAACTCCAACATTGACCAACTTGCATGTGAAGTATTTTTGGTGGTTTGGTGACTCAAAAGTCACAACTACAGGTTATTCAAGCAGGTCACCAACCAACCATTTTACTTTTTGTTACATTCTACTTGCCATGAATTTCGCAAAAATAAGTATAATATTTAACCCTTTACTGTACAATCACTGGTTTTTACGTCCTTGTGATTTTACACCTGAGAAAACATTTTGGGAAAAGAAGAAATTGCTTGTAACAAGCAATTTCTTCTTTTTCCACAATATTTTGTACCCTACTGAATGGTTATTTTTCAAATTAAATCCACTATAAATAGTCGTCTGCAAAATCTTTGAAATCGGACAGGTCTAAAAAAAATTAAAACACGAAAGGGTTAAGTGACATTTCCTGTCGGAGCTCAGAGGGTATGGCCAGGTATCCTTCAATAGATTTTATGGGGTTTAACCCATTCCAACTCAAGCCCTCCTTTTTACGCCCCCCAATTAAAGAGCTTTGGAAAACATTGTGGAAAATGAAGAAATTGCTTATATCAAGCAATTTCTTCATTATTCACGATGTTTTCTACCAAAAAAGACAAAAAAAATAAAATTCCACCAACTAGAAATTGTGTTCTGCAACACCTTTCAATTTGGACCAGTCTAAAATTTTGTTGTGGGAATGGGTTCATGCCACTTTAAACGGCATTTCATTCATAGACCACAAAACTGCATGAATTTCATTAAACGCTCTTGGGTTTCACAAAATAAACAGTATATTTTGAGGACTAGAATAGCAGGTGGGCATTTATTTGAGCATTAGTGTTCATTAGCACTTTTACAGTATAATTATTTTCACTGATTCCCTTAACACAAAAATGATTTAATCATTATACCACAGTAAATTTGTAGTGATTTATAGGAAGTTTATTAGCAATCTTACAATTTATATTTGAGCTGCACAGGGGTACTTTGTGCATAAGATGGCTGCAGCAAGAAGCAATTATAAGGTGTCAGATCATAACTTAGTATTCAATTTATCATATGTCTGCAAACCATGACAATTTAAAAGTAAAACTTGCTTTTTATACAAAATTGGCCTTGAAATAAAGGCTGTTTTAATCTTTTGCTCTTTTCAATAATCAATGCACCATCACTTCAGAAGAAACTTGTGACTTGGTTTAACCAATTACCAGACAACAAAATTTTAGACTGGTCCCAATTCAAAGATACATGTATTGCAGATGACAATTCTAAGTTGATAAAGGGGTTTCTTTTTGGTCTTTTGAGGTAAAAATCATTGTGAATAATTATAAGAAATCCCTTGTAATAATAAGTTTCTTCATTTCCACAATGCTTTCCAAAGATTTTTTTCTTAGGGGCATCAAAAAGTGTTTTTGTGTGGGAATGAGTTAACACTAAAACATATGGAACAGTATTTGACACTGTCATAAGATATTGTTCTTGGTAGATTTTCAGATTATAGAATGGTCATTCAACCTTACTTAACCGATTCCCACACAAAGACGCTTTTGGACACCTCTGAAGAAAAATTTTTTTTAAAGCATTGTAGAAAATGAAGAAATTGCTTGTGACAAGCAATTTCTTCATTTTCCACAATGATTTCTACCAAGAAAGTTGAAAAAATGTAAAGTTTCATCAACTTTCAATTGTCTTCTGCAACCCCTTTGGATTTGGACCAGTCTAAAATTTTGCCGTCTGGTAATGGGTTAAAGATTATCATTGAAATTCTATATTTATCTGACCTCTGCTGGATGCAATATGTTTTTTTTAAATATTTGTTGTATTGAAACCCAGGGTCCTAAGACCATCTTAGCCCATTACAAGACAAGAAAATTTTAGATTTGTAAATTCAAAGAAGTTGCAGATGACATCACAAATAGCATTAAAATTGAATGCCAAAAAGCCCAAAATCATTGTGAGAAAAGGAGAAAATTCTTATCAAAAACAATTTCTCCTTTCTTAAAATGTTTTCTGTGATCATATTTCTTATGGAAGTCAAAAAGCAGCATTGTGTAAGATGGGTTAACCAATTCTACCTCCTCCTAAAAAATGACCAAACTTTCAGTTAGTAATACAGACCTGGTCAAAGGAAGTGTATTCCTTTATACCCCAGTTAACAATTTCACCTCTGCCTTACAATGCAACATTTTCAGCTAATATGAGCAGCTGGTAATACCAACCTGATCATATGAAGCATAACTCATCCCTTGTGCCACAAGCTGGTGTATTTCTTGTTCAAACTGGATCCACCTTATTGGCATTCTCTCTCCAATATAGGGCTCCCGACAAGCTACTTCTTCAATTTTTTGTTGGATATCATGGATCTTAAATACAGATAAATAATTCAATGTTTAGTTTTGTCTACCAAAAACGAGCGTTCTGATTGGACGAAAAAAATTATTCATAACTCCGTGGACAAAATTTTGAGCACGCAACAATTTTGTATGCTTCCACACAAAATAGTCCCATAAAAATGGTGTCAAAATTTGTAAAGCTTTTGGGTTTTTTGCTCAATGCTATTAAGTTATAAGAAATGAAGAGAATATTTTTTGTTTTCATGGAGGTATGAACCGAAAAATCTATTCACACAATGTATGAATCCGCTTCGCGTATTCATACAGTGTGATTAGGTTTTTCGGTTCATACTTCCATGAAAACAAAAAATATTCTCTTCATCTCTTAAATAAGTTAAAATTTGACCTCAGTAATATTTAAAAATAGCAAAACAACACCATCATAATTACAGTTGTTGTTCCAGAAAGGGAAACAAAGAATTGAAGGATCACTAGCCACGCCCACCGACCTGTGACAGGAAGTTCAACTTATATATTGAATGGCTTTATCTTGCAAACTTTTGGGTCAGAAACGTGTAACAAAAATGTGAAATGGTTGGTTTGTGAACTATCTTTAGTAACTAAAGCTTGAATAGGCTATAGTTACAGTGCTTACAGTCACCAAATGAACAAATGTGTACAACATTGCAGGGTTCTCCCCAGAAATTTTTGAAGGCGTAGTGGCAAATGCGCTGTGTGTTGTCTGTTAACATCTTTGTATGACTATACATATGCTTGTTTATTGATATCTTGTTTTTTATTGAGAGTTATTCTTGAATAATGTGCTTCAACTTTTTAATCATTATAGCTTTATTTCTCTACTCTGAGGCTGATTTTGATACCAATCAATTGTGACATAACTCGGCTTATTTTACCTCTCTATTCTATTTGCTAGAAAGGGCGATAATTTGTCCCATTAAAAAAGGATGCGAAAAGGAAAGAAAAGGAAAGAATATACCCAAAAGCCATAAAAATACAGTGAGTCAAATAAAATCAAGGTATCGATTGATCAAATGAAAGAATAAATCACAAAGTCTCAAAGGAATGAGTAAAAAAGGTGTAAGCTGCTTGTCTATTAGATAGGAATAGCTTTTCATGCTTGGCCATTTTAATAAGTCACTCTAAAAATTATATTCTTGAGGACTCTTTAAAAAAGCAGAGAGTGTTGGATTGAAAAAAATGCCCTTTTTCAGAAAAAAATAGAAATTATTATCAGTATTTTCAAAAATGTATTTATAAGATTCCTGTGTAAAATACCTGGTTTCATCTTCAAATTTTGCTCCATCAGATTCTCTGTGTAAAATTTGAAAGGTTCATTATTTGCCCATTCAGAAGCCTATGACTGTCTGACACTATAACTATCCTTCTAACAGTTCTTTCAGCTCTTTGATTTCAATAGGTTAATCAAAAATGTATAATATATCAGCAGCGTCCATTCTTAGCTTAATTCTATATTATAACATGAAACTTGATCAAATTTATAAACCAAGTGTCCTTACTCCTTTCTTCTTCAAGTGATTTCAGCACTTTGGTTTTTCAAAAGTTTTTTGTTTTCAGAATCTTATAGAGTGAACTATATTTTCCTGATTCTAAATAATTATTAAACCATTACTTTTGATAAAAAAAAAAAACCTAATTGGTCTAAGGCATTCTTTTCTTGAAGTGCTTCCAGCACTTTGATTTTTATGGGGTATTATTTCTTTTTAAGCAAAAATCATGAGAGGGCGAGATATCATTACATGATTACTAAAATAATAATAATATTTTTCATCAAAATTTTAAACAAATTTAATGAAAAAGAAAAAAAACGGGTTGAACAAACCAGAGTACGAATGTGTGACATAATACCCTCCATGTTGGATAACAAATAAACGGACTTAATCCAAAAGAAACATGTATGTAATTATTAAACTGGGTTGAAAACAAGAGCTAAGTATAACTAGGATGGCTTCTATACCAATCTGTCTTTAATATTTCGGCAAATTTTCGTAAGGAAAAAGATCGCGAAAAGGGCATGTTTTCAGCGATCAGTGTATAAAATAAACTGACCCAATTAATCTTTCCTTCAAAATATTAAATTTTAAACCACTATGGCTTTAGTTTGATAGTTGTCACATCAAATAACAACATCTTTTACCTCGGCCAATCTCAGCCGAAGTGACAATTTTCCGAAACTTGGTCGCCATTTTGAATTCATTGTTTACATATTGGTACCCATCATCCTTGGTGACTGATAGCGCGGTACCAGTGGTAAACGCGAGAAAAATTAAATAACAAGAGTGTTAGGGTCTTATCAATAAAGATGTTATGTAATGTACGGTATACAACACTATAGATAAAGAGCATGTCGTGCCCACGCTTCTGCAACCAATTTTATTTGCTTGCTTTACCCTTTCTTCAGCTGGAAATTAAGCTGTATCGGTGACCAAATTTAAGCGTATCGGCGATCTGAAGGCGTATCGGCAAACTCTCTTAATTTATGAAGGCGTATCGGGCCCGATACGCCATAAGGGCCTGGGGAGAACCCTGCATTGATTTCAGAGTTCAAAGTTCACTTTTGGTCTAAACAAATGATTTAATTGGTCTATTGACTTTTTGATTGATGGTGATGATCCAACCATCAGAGAAAAGGAGAATTCATCAGCATTTACTTTCTTTCCACTTTATTTCCAATAGCTCTTTCTCACTCATTATCCTCCTAGGTGACAACAAAAAAGATAAATGAGCCTATGTGTGACATTTACAACCATTTCGCATGTGAGTGACTCGCACACATTGAGCACCCTGGACAGTCATTCGAGGCAATTAGAACATTCGCTGATTTTTTAAAGGAGCTTTCGGTCAGTATCTATCTACAGAGTGCAGAGTGAAGACTCTGATCAGACTGTGCAGATGCACATGCTGATCTGAGTCTTTACTTGGCGCACATGTGTAATGGTTGGAAATGTCACGCATGCGCTCAAATATGAAGCTACATCCATAACAGACATCTTGAAGGAGATTTCCTTCACTTTTAGTTATCTTCCACAATGTCTTTAAATTTGGACCAGTCTAAAATTTTGGGGTTTTTTTGGTAATGGGTACTTACTTTATTATCGTCAATGCTATTTTCAATTGCAAAAAAAGGAGTGACCACATGATGAACGTATGGTTTTCCTATTAGGAATTCTTGAATTTGGGAAAACTTCTCTTCGACCTAAAATTAAAATGCAAATCATTTGATTTAGGACATAATTATATGCAGAAGAAATATTTATATGGATATTAAGGGTTTCAAGTATGAGCATCAAAGGAAGGTTTCATATCAAAAAATTAAGTAACTACAAGTAACTGCATCCTTAGCTCTGTGATCTGAATTTGGGCTCATTTTGCACTGTCCTTAACATACAAGACGAGAAATGTGTCCCACACAGGTGCCACCGAATAATTGCTTGTCTGCATGAGCATAAAAATCATGTTAACAGGTGGAACTAGATACTATCACTGAACTGGACCATAACCAAAATAGAACAAGCACACTTTTGCTTAATACTGAGTGCACATGTGAAGTTTTAAATTAATCCATTTGTTAATTGAAGAGAAAATTTGCTGGCAAGACTGTTAAACAAAGGCCCATAACTCCAAGAACAAGAGGCCCATGAGGGCCTGAGACGCTCTACTGGTTATCAAGTTTTCTGTTAAAGAAATCTGGAAGTTAATTTCTCAAAGAAGAATGCATACAGGAAAAAAATTGGACTTCATCCCCTTTATTTTTTTAGCAACAATCCTCAAGGCCCCTTTTCCCGTGTTTCATGACGGATCCACTCTATTTCCAAAAGGAAGTTACATTATGACCCTACAATCATCCTGTGAAATTTTCATCGGAATCTGACAATAATTGTGGACTTTATCACATAAACAGGATTGTTTTGAATGAAGATCCATAAGGCCCCTTTCCTATGTTTTCTGATGGATCACTTTCATTCCAAAAGGAACTTTCCTTACAACCCTACAATTGTCCTGTGAAATTTAAAAGACAATTTGATAATGATCATAAACTACATCACATACATATACACAAGAATGTTTTGAATGATAATCTGTGAGGCCCCTTTTCCTTTGTTTCCAATTCCACAATTATTCCATACATCCGATAAAACTATTGACTTTATTGAGTTAACAAAGATATTAAAATCAAGTTCTCATAAGGCCCCTTTCCTGTGATATTTTACTGTTGGTTTTATCATTCTGCGAAAGTTTAAAGTGAATCCGATGAAATAATAGGACTTCATTATGTTTACTAGAATATTTTAAAAAAAAATCATATAGCCCCTTTTTACCTGATACTTGATGGATTGTACCCAGTTCTGAAAAGAACCATTTAAGAGATTGTACAATCATTCTGTGAAATTTTTGAAGTGAATCTGGTGAAATCAAGGGACATCATTGTGTTAACTAGAATATTTAAGAAAGTTTTTATAAGCCCCCTTTTTACGTGACACTTGCCATAATCAGATCCACTGTCAAAATCAATAATTGTAATGATGGTACAATCAATCTGTGTAATCTGTGGAATTAATTGTGTTAATGAGTCTTTAGTGAAATCTTCATAGGGCCCCTTTTCTCATGATACTTTACAGAACAAACCAAATTTCAAAAGGAACAATTTTAATGAAAGTACAATCATTCTTTTTCTTGTGTCACTTAACCAACAGACCCAATTTACAAAGGAACAATCCAAATGAGGGTAAAATCATTCTATTAAAGTTTGAAGAGATTCTGATAAAGACTGAGGATATTCTTGTGTAAATAGGGATTTTGTAATGACACACATCAAATATAAAAGCTTTATTTTTTCATACAGCCCATTTTTCTATGATACTAGACAGATCAGGCCCAATTTGGAAAGAAATAATCCCAAACGATGGTACAAAGATTTTGTGAAAGTTTGAACAGAATCCAATGAAAACTGCGAACTTTATCTTGGTGTAAAGATTTCAAAATAAATTTTTCATAAGGCTCCTTTTCCTGTGATACTTGAAGGATCAGGTCTCATGTCAGCATCAACAATCGTAATTATTGTACAATGATTCTGTGAAGGTTTAAAGAAAATCCAATGAAAGCTCTGGACTTGGTTACAAGGATTATAAATAAATATCTCAAAAGGCCTCTTTTCCCATGATACTAGACAGATCTGGCCTAATTTGGGAAGAAAGAATCCTCATGATGGAACAATCATTCTGTGAAGTTTAAACAGAATTTGATGAAAACTGTTGACTTTATTGTGGTACAAGGATTTTAAAATTAAATTTCAAAATGCTCCTTTTTCTGTGATACTTGACGGATCAGGTCTAATGTCAACATCAACAATCATTATTATTGTACAATTATTCTGTGAATGTTTGAAGAAAATCTGATGAAAGATCAGGACTTGGTAACAAGGATTTATAAATGAAATTTTCATAAGGCCTCTTTTCCCGTGTTTCTTGACAGTTCAAACCCTGTTATGAAAAGAATTATGATTATGACCTTACAATCATTCTGTGAAAGTTTTAACAAAATCTGATCAAAGCTTTGGGCTTCATTGTGTTAACAGGGATTTTCTTATTGAATTTGCCTAAGGCACCTTTTCCCATGTTACTTAATTGATCTGAACCAATTACAAAGGAAATATACTTAAACAAGAGGGCCGTTGGCCCTGGGGCGCTCACCTGAGATAAAGGCTCTTTTTCTTTCAACAGTCTAATTTCATGTTAAGGTTAGGATTACGAAACAAGTGGGCCACAATTACATATAAACACTATGAACTTGGGGATCCAAGTCTAAATTACAAATTCCAAGGCTTTAGTGCTGATTTGAAAGAAGGAAAAAACTTTTTCCATGGGTTATAATTTCAGAAATAAGAAAGAAGTCTGTGAACTGATGCTTCATGCCTATACCCCCCCCCCCGGGGCTCTGCCCCTGGGGACCCGAAGATCCTGATTTTAGCTATTTTGAAAATGGTCAATATACTGATGCTTCATGCAAAATATCAAGGCTCTACGTCTTCTGGGTCAGGAGGAGAAGATTTTTAAAGATTATTTTAAATTTTACTTTTGTTGCCATGGCAACCAGAGTTTTTAATGGATTTCAATTCTTTTAGCTTATTTTGAATGGGACCACCTAAAGGAACATTTCTGCCAAATTTGGTTAAAATTGGTCCAGTGGTTTGGGAGGAGATGTCATTTAAAAAATCGTTCTTTATTTCTATATAAACCCCACCCCCCTAGGGCTCTGCCCCTGGGGACCCAAGGATCATGATTTTAGCTTTTTTGAAAGAGGTCAATATACTGATGCTTCATGCAAAATATCAAGGCTCTACGCCCTCTGGGTCAGGAGGAGAAGATTTTTAAAGATTATTTTAAAATTTCACTTTTGTTGCCATGGCAACCAGAGTTTTTAACGGATTTCAATTCTTTTAGCTATTTTTGAATGGGACCACCTAAGGAACATTTCTGCCAAATTTGGTTCAAATTGGCCCAGTGGTTTTGGAGGAGATGTCATTTAAAAAATTGTTCTTTATTTCTATATAAACCCCACCCCTCTGGGGCTCCGCCCCTGGGGACCCGAGGATCATGATTTTAGCTATTTTGAAAGAGGTCAATATACTGATGCTTCATGCAAAATATCAAGGCTCTACGCCTTCTGGGTCAGGAGAAGAAGATTTTTAAAGATTATTTTAAAATTTCACTTTTGTTGCCATGGCAACCAGAGTTTTTAACGGATTAGGAGATGTCGTTTAAAGAAATTGTTGACGGACGACGCACGACGGCCGGACGCCGGACAAAAGGCGATCACAATAGCTCACTTGAGCACTACGTGCTCAGGTGAGCTAAAAAGTATAATGATTCTGTTTGAGTATAAAGACAACCCCATGAAATCTGTTGACTTTAAAGCATTAAGATTTTTTAATTGAATTTTCCTAAGGCCCCTTTTCCTATGTTTCTCGATGGATCAGACCCAATTTGAAAGGATCAATCCTTATGACGGTACAATCATTCTGTGATAGTTTGAAGTCGATCAGAAGAAATCTAGGGCCATGATGTGTTAACTAAGATTTTTTTACTAAATTTTCAGAGGGCCCCTTTTCCCATGAAACATGATGGATCAAACCCACTTACAAAAGGAACACTCCATTTCATGAAATAATCATTCTGTGAATATTTGAAGAGAATTTGTTGAAACTGTGGACTCTATTGTGATTATGAGAGTTTTTTTTAATCAAATTTTCATAAGGTCCCTTTTTCCCGTGGTCATACCCAATTTTACAAGGACCAATCATTATGATGGTACAATCATTCTGTGTAAGTTTGAAGAGAATCCGATGAAAACTGTGGACTCTGGAGTGTTAACGAAGATCTTTAAATTAAATTTTAATTAGGACGCTTTTCCAATGTTTCTTGATGGATCATACCAAATATTAAAGGAACAATCCTTATGATGGTGCAATCATTCTGTGAAAGTTTGAAGAGAATCTGACTCTGGAGTGTTAACGATGATTTGTAAGTAAATTTTCATAAGACCCCTTTTCCTGTGTTTCTTGACGGATCATTCACAGTTTTGAAAGGAACAATGCTTATGAAAGTACAATCATTCTGTTAAAATTTGAATAGAATCTGATGAAAACTGTGGACTCTAGAGTGTTAACAAAGATTTTTAACTAAATTTTCATGAGGCCCCTTTTCCTGTGTTTCTTGAAGGATCTGACCCAATTTCGAAAGGAACGATCCTTGTGATGGTACAACCATTCTGAGAAAGTTTGAAGTGAAACCGGTAAAAACTGTGGACTCTAGAGTGTTAACGAGGATTTTTAATGGATTTTTCAATTAAATTTTCATCAGGCCCCTTTTCTTATGTTTCTATAAGGACCATACCCAAAGGAACAGTCCTTATGATGGTACAATCATTCTGTAAAAGCTTGAGGAGAATCCAATGAAAACTGTGGACTCTAGAGTGTATAGAGGATTTTTAATTAGGTGCCTTTTCCCATGTTTCATGACGGATCTGACCCAATTTGGAAAGGAACGATCCTTATGATGGTACATTCTGTGAAAGTTTGAAGGGAATCTGATGAAAACTTTGGACTCTAAAGTGTTATAAGGAAAAGTTAACAGACGGACGCTAGACGGACGCAAGGACGCCGGACGGGAAAAAGCCATCGCAATAGCTCTAGTGGCCTTTGGCCAGTGGAGCTAAAAATGAATGAAACATGACCAAAATAGAATGTACACATTTTTGCTTTATATTTCAAAAAGGTACAAACCAACCAACTCAGACCAACTAAATTGATCAACAAGCTGATTCCTATTATACTACCCAAAAATAGTTATGGGGTATATAAATATTGCAATATTCCTATCCAGTAATTTCTGTCATCAAAATGAAATTTTCTCAATTTTTTACTTATCATGATAATTTTATAATTAACTTGACACTGCTTTCTCATGGCAAACGAATGGCCTTAATATGCCACCATAATTTAATATTGATAACTTAAGTACCACTTTACCCATTACCAGACAGCAAATTTTTTGACTGATCCAAATTCAAAGGTGTTGCAGACGACAATTTAAGTGTATGAAATTTTAAAATTTTTTTTTGTTCTAGGTGGAAAACATTGTGTATAATAAAGAAACTGCTTGTTGCAAGCAAATTCTTCATTTTACACAAAATTTTCCCAGTTGTTTTCCTTTAGGGGCATCAGAAAGTGTCTTTGTGTGGAAATGGGTTTAGTCTTTTTAATTCTTTTCGAGTAACTTTTTCCACAAGAATAGTAAAAGTCTTCATGGTTAAGGAAAGCCAAGTGATAAAAAACACTCACAACTTTGTTGCATAAATTAGGATCTGTATCCAATCCATCCTTGTTAGTTCCGACTAGAATAATTGGTGGGGAATAGTTTGTTGAATCAACCTCCTTCTTGGACGGAGAAGAGTCATGGGCGTAGATAGACCTCATCCAATGGTCCATATACTCTAATGTTGTGAGATCATTTGAATCGTTCTGAAAATAATATGAGCAATCTTGATCAACAAAAGAATCATCATGTAAAACAGGGACAATCCATGAATATTTTAAACAAATTTTATAGATGACATAAGTTTATATGTGTCCAAATTCAAAGAAGTTGCAGACAACAGTTTCCAGTTGATAAAACTTCAAATTTCCTTAATATCCTGGGTAAAAACAGAATGTAAAGCTTTTTCTTCATTTTCCACATTGTTTTTCATAACTTTTTTATTGAGGGGAGATGAAAAGTAGAATTGTAAGGTAATGGGTTTAACAAAAGCACCAAAGTGAATACCAACACTTGGCTGTGGTTGTTAGACACTATGATTATGTTCTCTAGTTACTAAAATACAAAAACATGAACAAGTGAAAACAAGAAATATGTGAGTCAAAACTCACTGAGTATACCCCCGCATGCACTACTGCATAATACAGTGAAAATGAAATTCACCCTCAATGGAACATATTCAGTAACCACCATGTATGTCACCTAGCTTCACCTCTACATCAAGCATTGAATAGATATCAATATACTAGGCAAAGTCCAAAAATAAACTATAGGCCAAAAAAAACTATGTAGAAAACAGGAAGTAGATAGCATGCTGCACAATGGAGGGATCCAAGATGAACTTCAACATCAAGTGTCAAGTCAATCCTATTAATGGTTGCTGAGGAAAATGCAAAGACAATACACCACAAGGTCATAAAAAACAGGAAGTAGTTGCGGACCTAAGTTTGGCAAGCCCATGTAGGACCCCTAGATAAACCCCTACAGTGTCAAATCAATGATATGAATAGCTGCTGAGAAAAGTGTGGCAAAAATAGACCACTATAACATCAATGTCTGAATATTAACGAAGTCTAAAACAAAAAGTAGTTAACTTGCAGACCTATATTCTGTAAGCATTATGTAGGACCCCTTGATGTACCTCCACACCAAGTTTCATGTCAATGCTATGAATTGTTGCTGAGAAAGGTTCAACAAAAATATACCAATATATCAGGCTATGTCTGAATTCAAACAAAGTTGTAAAATAGGAAATAGTAAACTTGTACGCCTAAATTCCATAAACACCATGTAAGACACCTAGATGAACATCCACACCATATTTCATGGCAATGCTATTAATACTTATGGAGAAAAGTGCGACCAAAATATACCACTTTACCTGGTAATATCCAAAATAAATGAAGTTGAAAACCAGAAGTAGTTAACTTGCTGACCTTAATTTGGTAAGCGCCATGTAGCACCCCTGGATGAACCTCCACAATGCGTTTCAGATCAATGCCATCAACAGTTATTTAGAAAAGAATGACAAAAATTACCACTATACCATCAAAGTTCGAATATAAAGTAAGTCATAAAACAGGAAGTAGTAAACTTGTGGGCCTAAATTCTATAAGCACCCTGTAGGACCCCTAGATAAACCTCCAAATCAAGTTTCATGTCAATGGCATGTATATTTGCACAGAAAAGTGCTACGAAAATATACCAATATACCATCATTGTCCTAATATAAACGAAGTTGCAAAGCAGGAAGTAGTTAACTTGCCGAAATAAATTCTTTGAGCGCCATCTGATACTCAACACAAAGTTTCAAGTCGATACTAAAGATAGTTGCTGAGAAAAGTGCAATGAAAATTTTTGTTACAGACAGATGGATGTACAAGGGTACAGCATTATACCCCCCTCTTCTTTGAAGCAGGGGTATAAAAATACAACAAGAGCACCACCTACTGGTGCCTACGCACGGCTTTTTGGTGCTGGATAATGGATAAAATGCATCTAGAGTTATCCCCCTTGATAGTATAGGTTGCTCTATTGATAGCGAACAAGTGTGCCAAGTTTCAAGTGAATGACTTTAGTAGAACCAGAGACATCACTAAATGTCGAAGTTTTTGCACAACAACGACGACAACAACAACAATGATGACAACGACGATGACAACAAGGCTATAGCAATACCTCGGGTTTCTCCGAAAAGCCGAGCTAAAAATCAGACAATAGGTTCTAGGGACATAACCTAGACCAGAATTTTACCATTGTCTGTCTTCTGTGACCTTCACCTTTGAGGTTTACAGTGCTTGTTTTTATGACAATATTCAAATATTTGGAAAATCAGACCATAAGTACAAGAGATACAAACAATAGTTGCCAGTGGACAGCAACGCTTGACTTATCCAAGTGCTTGATAGTAACAGCAATTCAATGTCGACACAGGACATAATCCTAGTAAATGGTTGTCAGAGTAATGAATACTTGCCTGGAAATTTTAATTATGGTGTTAAGCTCATGTCATTTTTTTCAAACCATAACCTTGTAACAAGAAGTGTCAGAGTAATGAATACTTTCATGGAAATTAATATTTTGACATTAAGCACATGTTAAAGCTTTCAAACCATTACCTTGAGAAGTACTAGAGATATAACATCTTGCATGTCAAACTTTAATCAAGAATTCAAACAAAAAAAATACTTTGCAGTGTGACACATATCCAAAAAACACTGTATATTTAAACTATTTTGCTAAGTCAGGTTTTTTCAAACCAACTTGATGGATCAAAATAATTTTCTGTCTCATGCATAACTAGACGTTGTAGAGTATGAATGTGGCAAATTTCAATCATTCAAATCCAAAATGTAGGAGGAGTTGCACACACAAAACACACATTTTAATCTTAAGCCTTTTTGCTAAGTCAAGGGCAGATGATTTTGAAAGGACTTAAGAATCAAAATAATGTTTGTTTCATGCACAACAAGACAAAATGAAAAAATCAATTGTGGAAAGTTTCAATTCATTCTAATGGAAAATTCAGGGGGAATTACAAAGACAAAACATTGCAATTTTAGGCTATGTTTCCTTAGTCAAGATTTAAGTGACATGCACAAGTCATCATAGAGATTCATTGTGGCAAGTTTCAATTCAATCCTATTGAAACTGATGGATGAGTTGTGCATACAAAATATTGCTAACAGACAACCCGGGCAGTTATATAAAACAACTTTTCAAGTGTTTAAAAAGAGATTGTTTGAAGTTTTAGTAAAGATGGCAATGTTATTGAAAATTTGAGCAAAAGGCCTTACAGTTTGGAAAGATAAGATTTTTTTTATTTCTATGTCAAATACAGTATTCAGTATACTGATCTTCATACTAGAGCAGTAATTTAATTACTTTGGTAGAGGGCTATAAGACAATCTTATATGGTAAACATAAAAACTTTAGGGCTTACAGTTATGAAAGACAAGATTTCCTTCTTTATTTATATATAAAAATTGGGATCCTACAGCATGGTGCATATTTCTATTGAAGAGCAATAGAATGAAGTGCTCTGGTAGGGGCCTTGAGGTGGTGTTACTCAACAAATATCAAAGCTGTTGAGCTCACAGTAAGGCAGGAGAGATTTTGAAAGATTTTTTTCTTTATTTTGATATAAAACAACTGATTCTACAAAACAGGGCCGATTTCCATGGTTGAGTCATTTTAGAGGAAATAATTTTTTTTAATTTTTTATTTTGTTGCCATAGCAACCAGAGTTCTTAATAGATTTCATTTCCATGAGGTATTTTAAAAGTACATAACCTAATGATCATTTATGAAGTTTAGTTGGAATCAAATAGTTAGATTGGGAGGAGAATGTTTTTCTAATTGTGGAAGATGGACAAAACACAGTGATCCGTCACGATAGCCCAGCCATGCACGTCATGCTCAGATAAGCAAAAGGTTAAAAAAGTTCTGGCTACACAATCTAAACTGGATCAATACTTTTCAATCTTCCCATACAATGCCCTTTTGTAAGAGGTGTCCATTATGTTTAAAACTCTGTATCTTTCTATCAAACGATCTTGCATTTTGACTCTCTTGCGATTCATAGCTTCTGAATTTTATAGAGGGATAAGGAGGAATCATTAAATCAAAGGCCTGAACGGCCTCAAATGCAGTCAGGACTGTATATTAACCCTTTCCTGGACAAACCCGGGATTTTACGTCACTGTGATTTTATACTTGAGAAAATATTGTGGAAAAAGGAGAAATTGCTTGTAACAAGCAATTTCTCCTTTTCCCACAATATTTTCTACCACATAGGATGGTCAGATTTCAAAGTGCATGCATTTTTCATTGTCATCTGCAACCTCTTTCAAATTGGACCAGTCTAAAATTTCAAGAAACAGGAAAGGGTTAACAATTTGTACGATAGTTGAAGTCATTCTCTGATTTGCCGTTAAGTTTTCCTTATTATGAAATCACATATGAAGACTTCTATGTTTCCCCCGACAGAATCCAAACCATGTATGAAATCACATATGAAGACTTCTATGTTTCCCCCCCCCCGACAGAATCCAAACCAGCTTTTCTCGCCCATAACCGACTTGATCAACAGCGTAATTGTCAAAATCTGACAAAATATACGAAGGATAGTTTAAGGAGCATCACCCTCCGATATTTCGAAAGATAACAACTGTAGTTACAAGATTTTAGCAGAAACGGTTGAAATTCAGCGTGCGGAGAATTATTTCTACCCTTACCTTCCTGGTCTATCGGAATTGAATAATCAGTAAATTTCTATAGGTCTACAAATTGTGGTTCTCTTTCGGTCCGCGCCAATATTTAAAAGCTAAAATTTTTGCCCGAGACATGTTTTTTTATTATTTATGGTTGTCAGAATTAATCAAATTGAACTTAGCTTTACACCAACGTAAATATTTCCATCCTTAGACAAAAGGGATAAAATCTAAGTGTCCTTGGATACTGACGAGTTGTTGAACACATGGGATAACTGACGCGTTTAGAAAATGTCACGAGGATGGATCTTCGAACCTCTTTTGTGGTAATGGACTTTACCATTGTTAAAAATACGGTAATAATAAATCAACAAAGAAATCTATTTTACGAATCGGGAATTTACACCGAACAGATGCGTGTGTACAAAACAAGATTAAACTTTGTAGCTGGCAACTTTTATAATCGTAAGAATGAAGATTATAATAATCGAAAAAATCCAAGACGGTGGAAAGTCTAGTTCCCCTTCTATGTCTAAGATCGACAAATTGTTGAACACTGAGGCCTACTATACCCATTTTTTGTTAAATGAAATCCGCAATGATAGTAAGTTCAGGCAATGAATTAAATGATGTCAGAGACATATTTATACATTATTCTATGTCTCTGATGATGTTAATTTTTAACATTACAACAAACCCGGAGGATTCCCTCTATCGAGTGGCCTGGATGCAACACTGTTTAATATGGTATAACTAGAAGTACCTGTAGAGGTCGTGACCTTAATCACTGCGCACATTCAGTGATTTGGCTTTTCACGGTCATTCTTTATGAATGGGATTACATTTTCAGATAGTATACTACAAGAAATTATGAATCAATTCACGAGCAAGGAAAAAAAAATTCAGGCCTTTGTCAGGTTCTTAGAAGCAAAGATCAATTCAAATAGATAACAGTCAGTATCCTGACTGCAATAAAAAAAGAAATTTCTTCTTTTCACACTATGTTTGGCAATTCTTTTTTAATTTGAAACACTTATTTCCAATAATGATTTGGACCAGTCTAAAGGCTTAAAGGCCTAAACCATATCAAGTTCATTTCTCAATGAAAATGGATAAATGGCAAAACCAGTTCATTATGACCACTTTCTCTCATGTAGTTGTCAAGTACACTGTAGCTCAGTGTCTTCCAATGTTTCATTTTTTGGACCCCACCTAAAGCCTTATATTGAAGTTGCAGTCTTATTTATTTGAATTCTATCATATGTAAAGTGTGTGCTCATTGTAGGTCTGAATAACTTTGACCAATGAAATGGTTAAGAACAAATCAAAAAGTGTCAATTCCCAAAAAGTGCCATTCCCAAAAACAAAATTTTAGACTGGTCCAAAACCAAAGAAGTTGCAGACAACAATTTATAATTGATAAGCCTTTGAAAATCTATGTCGTTTGGGGTAGAAAAAATTGTGGATAATAAGGAAATTGCTTGTTACAGGCACTTTCTTAATTTTCCACAATGTTTCCATAAAACTTTTTTCTCGTGCGGATTAAAAAAGCTGGATTGTTTCATAATGGGTTAAAAAGCAAGATCTCATACCTCCCTAATTTGGGTATCTTCAAAATCTTGGTTTAGATTGAACACAATAATATACACTGCTCTATTAGTTAAGAACACATGGTGAGTCGTATAATAGGCTTCTTTTCCTGCAAAGTCCCACATATTTAACACCATGGTTGCTCCATCATGTGATTTGGTTTCCATGGAAACAGAATCCTGGGATTTAATCTCTGGGGAGGAGTCCAACATTTTTTGAACAAGTTCAACAACTTTTTCAGGCACTTCTTTAAACATTTCAGAGGGAATTTCACTAAACTTGGCAGACGTCATGGATGCTGCTGAAGATGGTTTATTGGATGTACTCTGTAAAATAGAATAAGTTATTTAGTGCCATATTTCTTCTTATATTCCATTATCGGATTGTCAGTCATTTTCACACACTAAAGAAAAATTGCCTTGCTAGACATTGTGAGAAGAGGAGAAAATATTTATTGTAAGCAATTTTTCCTTTTCTCAATATGATTTCTACTCTTCATAGGACAAAGTTTTCAATTTACCATCACTTTGAATGTTGGCTATAACTTCTTTGAATTTGCACTAGCCTATAACTTTGTTGTCTGGTAATAGGATAAACACTTATTACAATCAGTAAAACATTTAACCCTTTCCTGTTTTGAATATTTTTAGACCTGTCCAAATTCAAAGGTTTTGCAGACGAAAATTTAGAGCGAATTTAATTTGAAAAATAACCATTCAGTAGAGTAGAAAATATTGTGGAAAAAGAAGAAATTGCTTGTTACAAGCAATTTCTTCTTTTCCCACAATGTTTTCTCAAGTATAAAACCACAAGGACGTAAAAACCAGTGATTGTACAGTAAAATATTTAAATGTCTAGTCACTTTTTTTAATCAAATCTAACATATTGTACTAATAAAGAAATGATCTTGAGGCTATAGAAGAAATTGCTTCTAGAAAGCATTTTTCCCAAACTATGTTTTACAGTACCCAAACCTTTTTTTTTAAAAAAAGAACAGTCATGCTGACTTTTTGTGTGCATCCATTTAACAATCTACATAACTCACAGAGATTTTTGTTTCGTTTCTTTTTCCCCATGTTTTTCATGTTTTTTAAAGGGGTAAAAAGTTAAAACTGTATTCATATGTTTTAACTTATCTTTAAGTAGTCTCCACTGAGAAAACAGGATCCATAATTTGCTACTCCTTAATAAGATTAACCTAATAGCAGAGGGCAAAGTTTTAGACTGGTCCAAATTGAAAGGAGTTGCTGAAGAAATTCTAGGTTTTTTCAACTTTCTTGGTAGAAAACATTGTGTAAAATGAAGAAATTGTATGTTATAAGCAATTTCTTCATTTTACACAATGTTCTCCCAATTGCTTTTCTTGAGGGGCGTCAAAAAGCATCATTGTGTGGGAATGGGTTAAAGGATAGCTGGCCCTAACCCATGAGCTTCAACAGGATGTTTCACTTTGATTTAAATGTTATTTTGCAAAATTCAAGGTCAGTTACTTGATACAGAAATAGTAAAATGGTTGGTCGGTGGCTTAAACATTGTGACTTAAGCTTGGATAAGCTAAAGTACAACATTTCATTGCAAAATCATCAAAAATGCTTCACATAAATGTTTGACCGACTTTGGAGTCCAAAGTTCACATCCAGTCTAAATGAGTTGATCAATTGATTCTTTAAATTATTCTTTACTTGAAACCCTCAATCCACTACTTGCCCTTGTGAAAATCCTTAAATTTCCATTCTCATTTCAAACTTTTAAGGTTATTTATTTTAACTCTTCAATCATTCCATACAATGCTTTTGACCTTACTATCACAAACAAAAGTACTAAGGTTGAATACATTGTTTACAAGGCTAAGTGCGTTGAGTTGGAAACAGACTAATACTGTTTTGCCCAGTAAATGTGTAAAACATACTCTCTTTGGTCCTGTAACACTGCTGCGCTGTGATTCTCGTGAACCAGTGCTTGGTTGCTTTGGTCGTTGTGATGAGGACACTTTGCGGCGTTTTTGGTATAAAAGTTCTTGAATTATGTTTGTAGCTAAAGCCTGGTTATATTCCTCCTCCAGGACATCTGCATCAACTGTCAAACAAAATCTCAGATTTAAATTAACAACAACAACAATAAACAAGAGCAATTAACAAATTAATGACTATTAATTTCTGCGATATCATATGCACCTAACAGAATTACATTATTGGCATTTTTCTAAATTCATACTGGTTTTTAATGAACAAATTCCTCATTGTCCCCACAATTTATTTTGAAGCTTTTTCTTCTTGAGGGGCATCAAACCAGCCCAGATTGGCACTTTATCCTTGAATATCGCAACAAGGAATTAAAAAAGTCTCGATACGGACTTTGATTTGACAAGTGATAGATCTCATCCATTCAGTTCCTTTATTATGAATCTTAATTTTGGACTTGTAGATTAGACTGGAGAAGTAATACAAACACTATTTTTAGCTATCTTGTCTAAACCCTTTCCTGTTTTTCAAAATTTTTGACCTGTGCGAATTCAAAAGTTTTGCATACGACAATTTAGAGTTGATTTTATTTGAAAAACAATTATTCAGTAGGATAGAAATGTTGTGGTAAAAGGAAGAAATTGCTTCTTTTCCCACAATATTTTTCCCAAGTATAAAACTACAGGGATGTAAAAACCAGGGATTTAACAGAAAAGGGTAAACACTGCAGAAAGATGAAAATACCTTGACTGTCTTCAATATTGTCATTAACCATTTCTTTAACAATTTCTTCCTGGTGGACAGCACCTTTAATAACTTTCCAGGGCTCCTGACTACCAACAATAAAGGAACAGGAAGTTGACAGGTCTATCCCAGTGGTCTCTTTTTCTGATGCATTGTACCTTCAATAATTCAACAGCAATTTTTTCAACCAGGCAATAAAATAACAAACAGACAATATTTCAAAGTCTAATTAAATTGAAAAATATGTATCATACTTGGTTAAAATATAATGTTTGTTTCAAGCAATTTAAAGCAATTTCTCCTGATTCCTGAATAGTTTCCTTAATATAACTCCTCAAGAGCATAAAAAGTTAGAATTGTGTGGTAATCAACAAAGTTTACACATTCAATACACTATCAATGATAAAACAAGAGCACCGCCCACGGGTGCCAACTCTTGGCTGCAGGTGCTGGATAATGCAAAAATTCTAGGACGAAAAAGGGGCATAACTCTTACAAAAACGATTTTAGAGTTATCCCCCTTGATAGTCTAGATAGCTCTTGTGATGGTCAATACGCATGCCAAGTTTCATGAGGATATTTTCAATAACAACAGAGATATGATCAAGGTTAAAGTTTGTCACGCCAACGCACACGACGTCAAGGTGATGACAATACCTCGGGTTTTCTCCAAAAACAGTCGAGTTGAAAATAACTTTGTTGATGCAAAGACAAAACAACTGCCCTGATTCAACACAAATGAAAGCGAGCAATTAATATTCAACTAGACGATAGATCACATCTACAACATGACAATATCATGCCACTCAAAAAGGGTGCTTACTGACAGTAAGGTAAGCACCACTAAGTATCCACCATGCTCCCCCGATCTCGCATTGTGTTATCTATTTGTTATTCTCAAATATCAAACTGCCCTTACACATTAACAAATGACAAAATTTTAGATTGATCCAAATTCATAGAGTTTGCAGACAACAATTCTTAGATGATAAAATTTTAGAAAAAAACAAACTTGAAAACATTGTGGATAAAGAAAAAAGTGCTGGTAACAGGCAATTTCTTTATTTTCTACAGTGTTATTATAAGCTTTTATCATGAGAGGGAGTAAAAGACAGTGAAAGAATGGGTTATGAGGTTTCAATGATATAGATGACTTTCTATAATTAGGTAATGAATTAAGAAATTCCATCTACTACTTCAAAAGCTGTGTTTATTTGTGGTTTTGTAGGCATTCAAAGGGCATCAACACACACACCTCTACCATTGCTATGTTGATAATAAATCACACACTACTATGTTTGTTGAATTGTTAAACCTATTATCAGACAAACAAATTTTGGACTGTTTCAAATTCTAAGAAATTTCAGACTACAATTTTTAATAAATGACATTTTCAAAAATCTTTGTCTTTTTGGACAGAAAACATTGTGAACAATAAAGAAATTAATTGTAACAAACTATTTCTTCAATCTCCACAATATTTTTCTATAGTATTTTTCTTTAGGTGTGGAAAAAAGTGGGATTTTGTCAGAATAAGTTAATGTTATCTCTAGAATATACTTTGAGCTATCGATAAACCATACATTAACCCATTCCCACACAGTGACGCTTTTGGACATCCCTCAAGAAAAACAATTGTGAAAACATGGTGTAAAATGAAGAAATTGCTTGTAACAAGCAATTTCTTCATTTTTCACCATGTTTTTTACCAAAAAAAATGAAAAAAACTAAAATTTCATAAACTTGTCGTCTGCAATTTCCTTTAAATTTGGATCAGTCCAAAATTTTGTTGTGTGGGAATGGGTTAAAGGAAAAGAAATAAAGGGCCTTACTTTCCAAAAATTTTCTTACATACCTTGTAGTAGGTGTTACTTACTTTTGCCCTGTAAGATTATTCTTTAAACTAGTCTTGCCCACACGATCTTGCCCAACAAACATCAGTCGTGTTTTGTGTACAGGATATGTTCCTGTTGTACAAGCAAGCTCAAAAGCCCTCACTGCCTCTGGTCCTCTAGCATTGATTTCTTTTGGTGTATCATCTGAAAGGGGGTTTTACTCCAACTAAATTCAATGGTACTTTAAATGCATCAAGCTAAGCTATTTCCTCACAGTGACGTTTTTAACACCCCTGCCGCCTAAGAGTGAAGGCTTTAGAAATTGAAAGGGGAAAATGAAAAAATTGCTTGTTACAAGCAATTTCTTCATTATACACAATGTTTTCTACCCAAAGAGTCAAAAAATCTAAAATCCAAAATTCAATAGATTAAAAATTTTCGTCTGCAATAACTTAAACTAAGGACCAGTCAAACTTTCTGTTGTCTGGTAACGGGTGTTTAAGCTTATAAGAGCTATTGACATATGTAATTAGAGTGAAATTTACAACTGTAACAACCTTAAAATCACCAGCCAATACAAACTTAAGCTCAGCAAGAGTAAATTTCTCAAATTATTGTAGGTTAAAAAAGAAAATGTAACCAACATTGTTCTTTTACTCTTGGACACAGTTTACTGCACTCTTTCATGACCTTTAGGCATAAAAAATAGATAATGTAATTGTTTGAAGAGGAAGATCTATAAATCTTTCAATTGATTGATAAGAACTAATTTTCATTCATGGTTAAAAGAGCATGCACATATATTTTTTGAATGAAAAGTGTCTTGATCTTTCATTAAACATTTTTCCCTCCAAAAGTTTACCTGGTTTAACAAACTTGACAGATTTAGTGTTCCCATAGATGTCAAGTACTGCCCAAACTGGTTTATCTGTAGGAAGCCCAGCCAAGATTACTCCTTTATGTTCATTATTTACAAACATTTGGACAAATCCTCCAGCTGCCATGTAAAACATGATCTGTGCACCATCACCCACCATACTCTCACTGATAGGCCTGATCCAGTAACCATCCTTCTTTTTCAAATATGGCAGGGAATATTTTGGAAGATCTTGCGAAGCGAGTTTAGCAGGATCATTTGTGGTAAATCCAAGTCGCAAGGCACCACTCCATTGTAAGGTGCATGTCAATTCCACACAAACTTTTTGACCTATCTTTAATGGCTGATCACTAAACACAATACCGTTACAGAAATGTGTGTCAGACCGCGTAGCCAGTGACTTGCCCTCACCCAGAGTTATGGCTTGGCCATGGGTAGTATGAAACTTCATAATATAATTTATCATGTTGATATATGTCCTAATTCAGACATATTGGATAAATATGTTTCAGCAATGTGCCATAATGTACTAGATTTACATCTTGTAAAACTACATTGTATCATTAATGTGTTGTTTCTAATCAACTGCTATTCAAAGATGAAGTTTTTTCTTTCTTTATAAGGTATGTCCCTATTTTCTCCATCACTGGACATGGCTAGAGTGAATTCTGAAACAAAATTTTATAAAAGTATACCATATATTGTAAAATCAGATTATAACAACCTTGAGAAACACACACAACACACACACACATATAAATTGTAACAGTATGTAAAAATTTACATGATTATAGCCCATCATGATTCAAAAGATACAAAGATTGATTATATTATGACTGATATGTCGTATAGGGGTCATCTGGACAGCCTACACAATTTTAACCCTTGTCATGCTGAACCCGGGATATTCCGGTTTTGGCAGGAGGTGTAGACTAAGATCAGACTGCACTTATGTGCAGGCTGATCTTAGTCTATACCTCCTGCTTGTACTTTTCCTGTCAGAGTTGTTTATGAAGTTGAATTCTAAGGAAAATATAGATTTTTGAACAACAAGTTCTATCAGTGCTCTCAGCCCTTTGATTTGACAGTATTTCAGTAGGGTAATTTATTCAGCATGACAAGGGTTAACATGCTGACAAGGCTCAACAAATCCTGTTTATTCAGATTACAACCGAAACATCTTATCTACTTCTTAAATGAACTGTAGTAATGATATTTAAGTTACCAGACAAACAAAAGATGCACAACAAATATGTTGGTGTTAAAAGTTAATTTCCATGTATGGGAGTGAATTCAAGAAAAACAATTTGGAAAACAGCTTCTAAGAAGCAATTTCTTTATTATACGCAATAAGTTTTCCACCCAAAAAGTTAAAATATCTAAAATTCAACCAACTTGAAATTGTTTTCTGCAGTGTTTACCAATTGGAGCAGTCCAGAAGTTTTTGTGTGGGAATGGGTTAACTGAAAAATAAGACAGACAATGTTGTGACAAAAGAAGGATTCCATGTCTCTGTGTGAATAATTCCCTCTTTCTTCTTTTCCAGCAATTTCGCAAACAATCCCAAGGAAATTCCATATATACTGTTGTACTTAATTATTTTTATTTGATTTTAATTCCTACCATTTTAACCCATTCCCACAGAATCCCACACTGAAGATATATAAGCTTTGGAAAATATTGTGGAACTTGAAGAAATTGCTTGTTACAATAATTGTTACAAGCAATTTCGGTAACAAGCAATTAATTTCTTCATCTGTTGATTATCAACAATGTTCTACCCCAAAAGAAAAAAGTTTCAACTTCCTTTGACTAACAATTGTCGTCTGAAACTGGCATCTGGCAATAGGTTAAAACATGTCATCAGGTTGTAGGTAGAAGGCTAAAGCCATAAACCGTCAGTACTAGTGCCATCCGAAATCCCGTTCTCACCTGTCCTGATAAAGGCCTGTCAAAACGTAAACAATGTAAATTATATTTGCGAACATTCAATGTCGTTGTGTTGTCAATTAACAATCAACATAATCCGGAATGATACTTTAATGTTTTTCTTTGCATATTTCTAAATACGATACCTTTGGCTTGACTGAAGGACTTATTTGACAAAAAATTAATTATGCATAACACACCTGTCAACACGGGAGAAAAACTTGCCGCTTATATCAAATAAATTCGTCTCCACGGAATGTGGCCGCTCAACCCTGTACCAGGCGTCAAAATTTTACACTGGTCCAAATTGAAGGAAGTTTGTATTTGTAAACTTTTGAATTTTCTTGTTTTTCTGGGTAGCAAAAACTGGGGGAGATGACGAAATTGGTTCTTAAAAGCAATATCTTCATTTCCGAAGCTTTTTTCCTTATAGGGCGTAAAAAGACGCTGGGATCCTTTGGTATTGGGTTAACTCAAATTATACCTCCACTATCCCGGTAGGTTTAGCCCATTACTAGCCATCAAAGTTTTTAGACTTGTCAAATTGAAAGACGACTATTCAAAATGCCAATTCATTTTAAAATAGACAAACTGAAGAGAAACTAGTCGATGATTTAACCCTTTCCTGTACAAACCCAGGATTTTACGTCGCTGTGATTTTATACTTGAGAAAACATTGTGGAAGAAGAAGAAATAGCTTGCAACAAGCAATTTTTCCTTTTCCCACACTATTTTCTGCCACATAGGATGGTTTCATTTCAAATTGCATCCAATTATCTTTATGGTCTGCAACCTCTTTCAATTTGGACCAGTCTAAAATTTCAAACAACGGGAAAGCTTTAATGACAGAAACTGACAGCCAAACCTCGCGGATCTTGCCCAAACCGTAGAAAGGTTGAAAAGAGCTTATAGATAAGATACAGAATAATTATATTGCAAGATATGCTAGGTTAAATTATGACATTAAACATACGTGCAAAGTTTCGAACAACTACCGTTTGACATCTTTGTTAGGTTTGATTATTTCCGTTTATTTATCGTCGCTACCGTAGCACATGCCCATATGAGCGACGCCCCCCAGAAGACGGTTAGTTGTTACGGGGGATAGTGCAAGGATACAGGACGAAACTACTGAGAGCCCCGCCTGGTTCTTTAACGGTGCTCGATGGATAGCAACGTCACACGGGGCCTCAATTTAACGTCTCATCCGAAAGACAATTAGTTTTGTTAGTTGATATGGTCAGCCCAGGGCTCAAACCCGTGATCTTGAGGTTTGAAGTCAAGTGCTCTAACAACTGAGCTAATCGGGCTGACCTTAGTGTTAGGCCTTTTACTTGCCGATTTTATATCAACACTCTTTTAATTGACCAATCGCGGCTGTCAATCAAGGAATTAAGCGACCAATCAAATTATTCAATCAGCCCGGGTCTGAGCTTTCAACTCCAACATAGGCCGCTATTTTTGTTAATCTTTTTTGTTGGTTTGGCGACTTATTCAAGCTGTAGTTACGAAGCTTAGGTCGCCAACCAACTATTCTGCTTTTTTGTAACATGCTGCTGGCCATAACTTTTTCAAAATAAAGCCGTTAAAAATAGAAGCGGGACTTCCTGCCGGAGGCGATAGGCATGGCCAACGAAGTGAGTGGGCGAGGCCAGCGATTGGTCAATTGTTGTCTAAAACTCCCCACCCCCAATGGATCTGAGGTGCGTTCTTTTCGTCGAGATTCTTAAGATTCTTATCATTAGATTTTAAAAGGTAAAGCGTTCTTTAGATTAAGATTTTTAAGCGGCTAAATAAGAATCTTAATTAAGAATTGTTAATGAGGAATTTTAAGCGCACTCGGCATTGGCTTAAACGAGTAGCCTTGACGACGTCGAATCTTTTCACTTAATATAACATTCGTTCTTGAAAACGCCTAAAAAAATCTTATTTAGCGGAATTTTTCATCCCGACGAAAAGAACGCACCTCAGGTCTGAATTTGGTCGATTTAATTTATATACATGTATATGTGTTGCCCGTCACACAATAAGAGATCATTTAGGAACTTATTGAAAAAACTATTTTACAGAAAAGATAAAATCAACTTAGGTCAACAGGGCTTGTTATATAGAACAAGAGGACAGTTGGCCAAGGTGCAGCCCTATGACATACCAGTAGGTTTTATTCCTTCATTAGTCAAGTTTAGGATATGAAACAAAAGTTGCCAAACCATTCCTTTCTAGACCTTACCCCCACCTGGATTCCAAAGGTAAACACTTTTGTATAATTCTATTCCTTTTAATTTGTTGCTATGGAAGATTCATGTTCAATTTGGTCCAAATTGGCTTAGCAAATTGGGAGAAGACATTGTTTTAACAAGAGCCATGTCGGACATGGCCATCCCCCGCCTAAAAAGCTTGATAGTAAACTGAAGCCAGTTAGATTTAGGCTTCTTGTGCACTGCATTTCTTCTCAATGAGTTCGATAATAGCTATTATACTGTCAGAAATATGCTCAGGACAAAATCTAAGTCTTTAAAACAACAAAGAGCAATAACTCCAAAATTATGCAAGCAAGAGTTGTTGTTCTGGTGCACTGCACTTCTCCACAACAAGATCTATCCACCTATAAAGTTTCAAGTTAATAGCTATTATACTTTCAGAGATATGTCCCGGACAAAATCTTAGTCTTTAAAGCAACAAATGGCAATAACTCCAAAATTATTGAAGCAAGAGTTGTGGTTCTTGTGCACTGCACTTCTCTTCAGTGAGATCTATCCACCTATGAAGTTTCAAGTTGATAGCAATTATACTTTCAGAGATATGCTCCGGAGAAGTTTAGTGGCGGAAGGACGGATGGACAGAAGGACGGTATGACGGACGGAGACTATTACTATATCCCCTTCGCCGAAACGGCGGGGGATAAAAAGATAGGCCTTTTGGTGTATTTCTCACATAGTGTGTCAGAATAGTTCACCCCAGAACTTTGTGCCTGATGATAGGGTGAGCTTGAAATGAATTATAATAAGATAGAATGAACCCCTCAGAAATCCGCAAATAATAATAAAAACGTTTTGATCCACATTAGCTGATGCAAAAAAATGCCTCCCTCTATATTTCTTTCATCAAAAGTTGCTGATCTTCCTGAAACACGTCAAAGGATGGTTCTTGCTGCAAAAAATGAGCCAGTCAGTTAAGAAATTGAAGAATGATCAAAGAAGATCTCTGAAATTTGCGGTCTAGTATAATTCCCTATTGTAGTTACTACGTGTTAATTCGAAATTAGTTCTTCAAATAAATTCCTAAAATAGCGAAGTAATGTTAGTTCTCTGACCTTCGAGATCGGACTGAGCTGGTGACCCAATAAACTCGGTTTTTATAGTACTACAGCACGTGCATGGTCGCTACGTGGTGACGGTCGTCATTAGTCGCACTAGGTGACATTTGAACGGACCTAAAGACTTTCCCTAAGTTAGAGAACTAGCCAAATACGAAGAATCGCGGAATGGGGAGACATCATAACGCTACAGTTTATTTATTCTTAAAAATTGTAAAATTGACCTTGGTGACATAATCACTGCGTGAAACTGACGTCATTATCCAGATGAAATTAATAATGTATCAAACTAAACCACTAACTGTACTGGACAGTTTGCTTTTTTTTTTTTTTTTTTTTTTTTGAGAAAATGCAGATATTTGCGAGTGTTCCTAATATGACAGCGTTTTCTGGGTTTGTGTAAAGTATAAAACTGTAAAGCAATCGTTATGTAATATGTAGCTTGCACAAAGCACTTTCTTAAAGAAATTGCGATCAAGATTCTGACGTAAACAATCTGAATGCCTATCAAAACAATTGCGGAAAATAATGAAACGAATCAATCGCAATACTCATTTTCACCAAGAGCTAGTTGCCTAGTGTGTTTATGTGCACGACGAGTCTACTGAATAGTATTTGTTTCTTCTTGACAAGCTAGTAACCTTGCCTAAGACATAGAATAAACTAGACTAAACAGCGTATGCAAGGTCAGATTTGTATTTGGGAGTCACCGTCATAGGGCAGTCGGTATCGTGTCAGACTCCCCATCTTCAATCATGGGATGTCATAGATTCGATCCCCGGCGGAGACATTTGTCTCTCACCAATGGGTGGATAATCGTAGACCTAAGTGGGATAGCAGCTGGGGGCTAGGAAAGGATGTAGTGGTAGTACTGGTGTGAGAAATACCAGGAATCCATTGTAAGGTGCTCCAGCCGCCTTGATATGACTGAAATATGCGTTAAACCCTATTCAATCAATCTTCTGTACTTGGACATCGTTCCGCGGGGAGTAGAAAAACGACGATTTCAATGACTCAAATACTGCAAAAATGGGATTGAAAGTCTACGGGAGGCAAGATACCACAATATGCCCATTTATTACTAAATTTTGCTTTTGGAAACAGAATTTTGATTGTTGTCCTTTATGAAAGTAGTTACTTAATAGAGATAATCACTAACACAAGATCGAACGTATATGGTAAAGATTTTCAATTGTGGCTAGTTCCAGAAGGCATAGTTCCTGTTTTGGAGTGATATAGTCTTATTTCAATACTTAATTTGTGCACAACCAGCAGGCCAAGCATTCCCCTTTATCCATGAAATTGGCACAGGAGTAAACTTTAAATAACCCATTCCAATACAATGACGCCTCATGATGCCCATAAAGAAAAAATCGAAAACCTTGTGCAAAATGAAGAAATTGCTTGCAAACAGTTTTTCTACTTCATTTTTTTTACTCCATTTAAACTTTGAATTATCATCTGCAACCCCTTTCAATTTAAATCAGTCTAAAGTTTGGTAATGGGTTTAATAATATGTTCAAAATTAATCCATTCCCACAGACTGACGCTTCTGGACGCCCCTCAAGAAAAACATTTGGGAAACATTGTCTAAAATTCCTTCATTTTACACAATGTTTTCTACCCAGAAAGTTGAAAAATCTAAAATTTCATTGATTTTAAATTTATCGTCTGGTAATGGATTAATACTGATACTAATTGCTAATGAGTCCACCACGCTCACAATGACTTGAAAAATAAGAGAGATTAGACTGAAAATAAAGTTTATTTCTTTAAAGAATACATAACTTTTTATCAAAGATAATGGACGGATAAACAAACAGAATGATACTTAAAATCTACTATTACTCACAAGGTATTTAAATCAAGATCTACAAACATACAGAACCAAGACATTCCACTCAATTTACCACTTGTTGAGGACTTACATTCAGCAGTAGAATTTTCTACACATTGGCAGAGTTTAACTACTAGCCCATTCCAAAACAACACCATTTTAGATTTGTCAAAATTGTATGGAGTTGTAGATGACAAATAAAAGTTAATGAAAATTTAGATTTCTTTGACTTTAAGGGTAGAAAACATTGTAGATAATGAAGAAATTGCTTGTTAAAAGCAATTTTTTCATTAACCACTAAGTTTTCTAAAACATTTTTCTATGGGGCATGTAAAAGCATCATTGTGTGGGAATGGGTTAATTTGAAAACAAAACAACAACAACATTAAAACACATTGAATTTTGTTAGCAGATGCTTAACCCAAACTTATTCCCCTAAGATCAAGACAACTTGCCCTTCCTGAGATCAAGATAACTTGCCCTTCAGCATTGTGCAAGTGGGTCTTTGCTACACTGCTCATTATTAGGTAAAATCTCACTCACAATGGGACACAATTCTTACCATACTATTTATAGAACAAACTGCATCTTGGGGTCTGAGTTGCATTTTCAGAATGAAGTTTTACCCCTTTCACACACAACCCCTCTTTTTTATGCTCCTCCAGGAAACAACAACTTTTCTTCATTATTCACATTGTTTTCTACCTAGAAAGACAAAGACTTTTAAAATTTTATCAACTTAAAATTGTTGTATGCAACTTCTTTGAATATGGACCAGTCTCAATTTTTGTCGAGTTGGTATCAGTTAACTCAAAATCTCCACAAATAATGGAAATATGGTAAAATTTTAACTTAGCTTTCATAAAGATTACAATGCGAAATCTAACAACAAAAATAATCACTTTAACCTCATTCCCTTCAAACCTTGGCATGCACAATTATTGATTGTTAAAACTAATGGTGCTTGAGTGCCTGTATCGCTCCACGGGCCTGAATATTCTGATTTAGCAAATGATTCAATATAAACTCGAAATCTTTGAAATAGTTCTAGTGAAGCATTTCAAACTTTTCATTGTTTTACAAAGTCAATTAGAATTATATAAAACCCATATACTAAGATAGATGAAAAGGCATTTACAAAATTTTCACTGTATACCATAATGGACATAAGCCAAAGCGATAAAAGCCATGTTTTTCAACCAGTCAAAATTATGTGAAGAAATATGTTTTTTATCCAATCAAATTTGCTGAATAAATCTGATAAAGGGTCTAAAAAGGATACTTCCTGTGAAATTTGGTTAAAATCAATCCACTAGTTTCTGAAAAAAAAAAAAAGAAAAAAAAAGATTTTTTAAGTTTTCACTATAAACCATATAAGGAAATAAGCCCCACCTATTTAAACCATCTGAGAAAGGGTCACTCAAGATTCATTATTGAAAAATTTGGTTGAAATCCATCCACAGGTTCTGAGAAGAAGATTTTTAAAGCTTTCACCATATATGGAAATAGCCCCGCCCACTAAAGCCAAGTTTTTCATCCCATCAAAATTCTTTGAAGGAATCTGATAAAGGGTCACCAAAGAATCATTCCTGTAAAATTTAGTTGAATTCTGTTCAGTACTGTCTTAGGAGAAGATTTCTAAAGAAAAAGTTTATGGACAGACGGATGTCTGCACGATGGACACAATCACATGACAATAGCCCCATGGCTTTCAGCCAGTGGAGCTAAAAACCTAAAACAGCAAGAGTTATTGTGTGTAAAGCTGCCTGTAACATCAAAATCTCTTTCCATTATTTTACTAGCCTAAAAGATGCTTTATTATTTACATTTACTTAAAAACATTCTCTCTAATTTTTATAAATTTTGAACAGTTCAATGTTTTTCTCATGTTAAAATGAGCACCAGTGATTGTACAGCAAAAAGTTAACCGATTATCAGATGACAAAATTTTTTATTAATCCAAATTCAAAAATGTTACAGACAACCTTGAATTTTGATTGATGAAATGATTGATTTTTTTGTAACTCTTTGGTTAGAAAACATTGCGGAAAATGAAGACATTGCTTGTAAATAGCTAAAAATCAGTGATATTTACTGACAAACTCCTTTGGGCTTATATGCCCTGCTCTGCAAAGCTCTTGTCCTCAATGTTTTCGTAACAATCCCTTTAGTAGCTTCAGAATTATCTGCCATTGACTCAGGAAAATAGCTAAAGATCAGTGATATTTACTGACAAGCTCCTTTGGTCTAATATGCCCTGCTGTGCAAAGCTCTTATCCACAATGTTTTCGTAACAATCCCTTTAGTAGCTTCAGAATTTTCTGCCATTGACTCAGGAAAATAGCTATAGATCAGTGATATTTACTGACAAGCTCCTTTGGTCTTATATGGCTTGCTTTGCAAAGCTCTTATCCACAATGTTTTCGTAAAAAAGGATTGTGTTGGAATGGTTTAAGACACATATCAAAGGTAAACTAGAGGCGCTTGAGCACCTGTATCGCTGCACTGGCCTTATTGTACTGGTTGGGTAAATGATGACTTTTGGAATTCAATATAAACCAAATTATATTCACTGGTCTAAAAAATTTTTGAGTGGGATTGGGTTTAAAGTTAAATGTTGAGTTAATTCAGTTGTTTGAACTCTAAATATGAGAGTACTATTGCAATAACTATCTTTTGGTTTTCTTATAACTTATTTTGTATGCAGATGCCTGAACCTGTGCTGTAACGTTCTAACCCATTACCAGGCAACAGACTTTTAGAGTGATCCAAATTAAAAGAAGTTGCCTACAACAGTTTTTAGACAATTGAATTTTAAAATCCTTTGTCATTTGGGGTAGAAAACATCGTGAACAATGAATAATTTGCTTGTTACAAGCAATATCTTCATTTTCCACAATGTTTTCCAAAGCTTTCTTTCTTGAGGGTGTCAAAAAGCGTCACTGTGTGTGAATGAGTTAAAGGATCGAGGTTAGTAATAAACTTCAGATGAAAAAGTCACAAAGTTCCAGTGAAACTGAATTTAGAGTTACCATCCTTGATTTTACAGTTTTTAACCTATTACCAGATGGCCAAATTTTAGACTGGCCCAAATTGAAATGAGGTGTAGATGATACTTTAAAGTTTATTTTTTCAACTTTCCTGGTAAAAAACATTGTGGAAAATGAGGAAATTGCTTCATTTTACACATTTGTTTCCCATATTGTTTTTCTGAAGGGGCGTCAAAAAGTGTTACTGTCTGGGAATGGGCTCAGCTATAAACTTAAAATCCACATTTGTTACAATGTCAGGTTTGATTGAAAGGTTGAACAATGAAGAAATTTCTTGTAACAAGCAATTTCTTCTATGCCCATTATGTTTTCTACCCTATAAGGTCAAGATTTCCTAAATTCCAGCAACTTTGTTGTGATGTAATGGGTTAAAGGGTCAATTTCAACTTGTTACGAGCAATTTCTTCATTGTCCACAATGTTTTTTATTCTTAAAGGCAAAGATATTCTTTCAGCCAGTGGAGCTAAAAAATATTGTTATACAATTGTTGTGAAAGTAGTATCTACAATAACTATATGATACAAGACTGTTTAGATTCTTTTAATTTGCAAAAGGCAAACACGTCAATGTCGAAATCATACATGTATTATCTTATACATTTCAAAAAGCCATGCAAAATAGTATAACAAGTAAAAGTTATGGATTTTTCATGATCACTGGGAAAGATTTATTAACGATTTTTCCCTACCCTTTTTAAAACAAACCCTACTGTTGACATAACAGTTAATCACAAAAGACTATCATTGACATTGGAACCTTTGACATGCTGAGCCCAGAATATTCCTCTTTTGGCAGGAGGTATAGACAAAGACTACCCAACACTAATACGTTGTTTTATCTTAACTCTTGTCATGCTGTAAAAATTACCTTACTGAATTGCTGCCAAATCAAAAGGCTGAGAGCACTGATAGATCTTTTTGTTCAAAAATCAATATTTCATTTAGAAATCAACCTCATAAACAACTCGTGAAGAAAAGTATGAGCAAGAGGTGTAGACTAAGATCAGCCTGCACAAACGTGCAGTCTGATCTTAGTCTACACCTCCTGCCAAAACCGGAATATTCTGGGTTCAGCATGACAAAGGTTAATCTACACCAACTGTTTGTCCTCTTCATGCAAAAGTTGCTATAGGACTAATTTTCAAAATAGATCTTGACCTAAAATCAGAACTTCCAGTGCTCTCAGGCCTTATTTGGAAGGCTCAAATAGGATTCTATTCGGAATGACATATTTAAACATAGACACCCCAAAATAACTACTTCTGAGTTGATTACTATTTAACAGCAATTTTTCTGGCTCACACAAAGTGAAAGGAATGCAGCTCTCTGAAGCAGATATATTTAATTTTTGAAGATGCAGATGAATTAAAGGGTTATCAATTAAACCAATTTATAAGGATGTTTACTACAGAACTCAATTGCATGACTCTTAGAATTCAGAAAACATTGAATGCATTACATATTCTTTTAATATGTTCTTTTCAAAGGATCAGTTAACTAAATTGTAATTAAACTGAGATTGTTATACAATATTTTATACAAGTTTTGATAAAATCAATGCTGAAGGATATATTCGGTCCAAATTCAAATAAGTTGCAAACACATTTTCTAGGTATCTTCAATATTATGAAAAGAAAGAGAAAAAGACTGAAGAGAAAATTAATCTTCTCCTATTCATTCAATGATTTTTTCCATAAGCTGCAGTCTAACAAGGATCAAAACTTATCACACTTCCAAGATGGTCCCTTTTCCTGTGACAAGTCACATATGTTATCTGCATGCTACCATAACATGGGTACCAACCCGTCCCTCAGGTAAATGAGTGTGAAAGAAAGTCGCACAATCCTGGTACCCATTTTGGGATAAGAAAGATTTGACATCATTTTGCAATACACTAAAGTACACAATATGAGATGGCCAGGGAACTGATGTTGCTGAATATTCTGACTGAAGCCACTGGACTGGATCCCTGTAGAAAATGTCTGACTCGTCTATGTAGTTTTCTATTTGGTGAAGGTTTGGTTCACAAGTCAAAAATCGCATACTGATGTTTTTGTGTAAATAGCTGAAATGTAAGAACAGATTGTGAAATATAATCCACTGATTCTCTTTTCCTACAATAAAAAGATATCCGAGTTATTGTTCAATAAAAGGCAAAACTAGAAACAAACTAGAAATGTGTCACAGACACAGATGCCACTGCTTAACCCATTCCAACACAGCAAAATTTTAGACTGGTCCAAATTGAAAGAAGCTGCAGACGACAATTTCAAGTTGATGGAATTTTGAATTTCTTCGTCCTTTCGGATAGAAAACATTGTGGATAATGAAGAAATTGCTTGATACAAGCAATTTCTTCATTTTCCTCAATGTTTTCCAAAGCTTTTTCTCGAGGGGCGTAAAAAGGAGGGATTGAGTTGGAATGGGTTAAATGTTTGTTACATTACCTTCAGTTGTGACCTTGAACTTGGAAGTATCTAACACAACTGTAAGCATGAAACTAGTAATATACAGAGTTATTTTGAAATGCATCCATAAATGTAGATGATATGCTCTGGACAATGTTAATTTTGTCAAATGACCTTCAGTCATGATCTTGACATCGAGAATACTGGTATCCAACCAACTTTATGCATGACACAAGTACTCTTCAAGGTGAATGACTGTGCATAGTTATTTGAAATCAATTTGGAAGATATGTCACGGACAAGAATTGGGCACTCACACATAGGGGTAACTTTATCTACTATCATCATTACATAGCAGGGGCATAGTAAAAGCCAAACCTTTGATCTATTTCTTTTTTTTTGTGCATAATATCTTAGAAAACATCATGATTAAAGAAGAAATGACTTGCCACAAGCAAATTTTTCATTTTCAATCTTTCTCTTTTTTTTATTGTATATTCTCTGCAGCTCCTTTTAGTCCTTTTTGTCACAAGCAATTTCTTCTTTTTCCACAATGTTTTCTACCCTACTGAATGGTCATTATTCAATTTAAATCCACTTTGAAATATCGTCTGCAAAACCTATGAGTTTGGACAGGTCTAGAATTTTCAAAAACGGGAAAGGGTTAAATGTGATTCTGAACAAGGATTCTATTAAGGATGACAAGGGTTAACTTTAATGATGAGTCAGTCTATACCAAATAATCCCTAATTACCATTGAATGAAAGCAAGGCTTACTTATGAAAGATTAGTAAGTTTATCCATTCAAAAAGCACAATTTTTGTTTTGGGAAATAGTATTGACATTAAAACTGGTCAAGTAAAGTAAGCAGTTTCATTGCCCAAGATACAAGGGAATTTTGATAGTCTAAATTTATTTTCACTTTGAAACCCTATGTTGTGGTTATAAAACATACAATTTTGATTTGGCAAATAAAAATGCTTTTAAATTTTGTTCAGAAGAAGTAAAGAGTTTCATTGCCCGTGATAAGAGGGGATAATTTTAGTATAAATTTGTTATTTTCTCTTCAAAACCCTATGCTGTGCTAACTTTGAAAAGAACAATTTTGATTTGGGAAATAGAAGTGCTTTTAAATCAGGTACAGTGAAAGTAATCAGTTCCAGTTTTCATTAAGAGGGAATTTCGATAGAGTAAATTTGCTATTTTCTCTTCAAAACCCAATTTTGTGGTTACTCATTTGAATAACCTAGATGAGATGATCTGAGTGCACAGAAGCATAAGCCATGAAGGAAAGATAATGAAACTCATTATTTGGATACCAGAATCCAGAGATCCAGTTAACCCACTACCACATTACAAAATTTTAGACTGGTCCAAAATTCAAATAAGTTCAGACAACAATTTTAAGTTGGTTAAAATTAAACAGTCTTTCTAGAAAGCATGTCCATGATGTTTTTAAAGGTTTTTTTTTTAAGAATGTAAAAAAGTTGGATTGTGTAGGAATGGGTTAAGAGATAGGGATGACAATTTTGGCTTCTTCTTTCAAAACCAAACTCTATGTTGTAGGTACTCATTGCAAATGATGGATCACAACCTTCAGTCAATTTGTTTGTTTGAATGGGTTTTAACAGTGCTTTTGAAAAAATTTCAGTCATATCGTGGAGCACCTCACAATTCCTAGCCTTCAGCTGCGATCCCACTCAGATTTACGATTATCCAAGCCTTCAGTCAAAAAATCTATAGACCAATCAAATAGTTCATTTAGCTCAGAAGTATTATTTGACCTCTAAAATTGACATTGAAATTGCTTATCAATGACTTTTTGTTTATTTTATGTCAAGAACTTAACATTTAGCAAATATTGTCATTCGAAATCTCATACAAATCTCTTCGTAAATTTATTTAATGAGAAGATTACCATAAGTGCCTGAAACATACAGTCGGAAGATCAAATGATGAAATCTTATACAGCAGACTCCTGTTAGTCCCAACACCTGTTTGCCTATAGTTTTGTTGCAATTAACAAGAAGTTGCTATTAAAAGGAGCTATTTGTTTTTAAACCCATTACAGCACAACAGAATTTTATACAGGTCCAAATTAAAAGATATTGCAGACGACAATTTAAAGTTAATGAAACTAAAGACTTATGGGGTGGAAAATTCAGGGTTATGAAGAAATCACTTGTAGCAAGCAATTTCTTTTATTTCAACAATGTTTCCTGAGTAAAAAAGCTGGATTGTGTGGAAATTGGGCAAGATCTACTGATTTTGTATTAAGTCTGGTGCAAATAAGCAATGAGTTGTTAATACATGTATCAGAGTTTCAATTAAGTAGATTCCACTGTATTTCAAATTGAAATCATTCCCTTTATCTAGAGCTCTGAAGAAATAAACAAAAAAACTTCTTCTAACTAGAACTCTGGTCTATACCTGTAATAAGGTGTGGAATGGCATGGCATCAAAAACAAGACATCTATATTCTTCTTCTCACTCACATCATACAGATGTTTCATGACAAGAATCGTCCCTCGTTGATGTATAAGACTGAAATACATAGCAGCTGGAATGTTGGTTACCAATAAAAATATCACTAATAGTCTTGCTTTCCATAAATTATTTTTGTGAGTTTCTCTCTGTTTTTTCTCCATCTCTGCCACTATCTCATTCGTTGAAAGGTCCTGCTTTTTTGCAGCTTCTAGCAGTTTAGTTTCCTGTGGTTCAGAAACATTTCCATCAGACTCTTCTTTTATATTGTCTGTATAATCACTACTAATTCCACTTGTTTCAGCAGACATACTACTTGGTTCTGAGGAGATTTCTGTGGCTGTACTCTCAGCACCATCTATACTACTGACTAGACTCTCTTGACTGCCATATAATTTATCATTGTTTACAGAGGCTTTTGCTTTACGGATCTGTCGCTTTGTCAATTTTGGTTTTTTGCATAAAGCTTGAAAGTATACACCGCAATAGTGGAATGTTATTGGAAGTATTGGCATTATAAAGCGGAATTCCTTGTGGGCCAGGAAACTGAAAATGGAAAACAGAAGTCTACTATCAAATCATACTAATTATTGTTAAATATCTGACCATACATGAACCATTTACACAACTTCTTAAGTTCTTATAGTCCAAATTTAAAACTGTCAACAAACACAAAATTGAATACAGAAAATTACAGCTTGGAAAATATGATGACAAAAAGAGAAATTGCTTGACATATTTTTCCCATTTATCCCAGGGTCCTGAAAGCGTATATTTGTTTGAAAGAGTCTTTCAAAATGAATAAACTAATCAAGACAATTCATTGAAAGTATTTCAAATCTGATGCAAAGAAAAAATGATTTTTGCACATTTGCATTGAGTTAAGCAACCATTTTATTAAAACACATTGTGTTAGTAAAACACTAAAGAGCAGATGCTTCATTGATTGAGTGTGATTTAACACCACTTTTAACAGTATTAAGGTGATATCCCTTCAGCTTTAGAACTTAATCTTGAATTCCTGGTATTTCTTACACCAGTTATACTACTAAATCCTTTCAGAGCCTCAAGCTGCTAATCCCATGTAGGTTTATGATTATCTGACCATTGGTGGCAGATAAATGTTTGAAAGGATATTTGCCATGACAGGGATCAAACCCTGGACCTCATAAATAAGAGTCTGCCACATTACTAACCTCCAAGTAGATGCTCACTAACTTAAGATACCTACTTATAACTAGAGGTGCTTGAGTGCCTGTATTGTTCCTGATTGTACTGATTAAGCAAAAGATGTTTTAAGGAATTCAATATAAACCGAATCATATTCACAATGTGTAACAAATAAATCTTGTCAATGAAATCTCTTAATTTGTTTCATTGTTTTACAAAAGTCTATTTATTTACTCATTCATATGAAAAGGTATTGACAAATTTTTGAAAAATTCACTTTTTGCCATATATGGACATAAGCCACAACAATTAAAGCTTTTTCAACAATCAAAATAAATTGATAGAATCTGAAAAGAGGAACCAGAGGTTGATTCCAGTGAAATTTGGTTGAAATCCATCAACTGATTTCTGAGAAAAAGATTTTCAAAACTTTCACCATATATGGAAATTAGCCCCGCCCATTACAGCTATGCTTTTCATCCAATCAAAGTTTTTGAAGGAATCAGATAAAGTGTCATCTGAGGATCATTCCTGTAAAATTTTGTTGAAATCCATTTGCTGGTTTCTTCAAAGAAGGTTTCAAAACTTTCCTCTTATCTGAAAATTAGCCCAACCCATTTAAGCCATGTTTATCATCAAATCTAAGTTCTTTGAATCTGATAAAGGATCACTCAATGATCATTCCTGTTAAATTTGGTTGAAATCCATCCACTGGTTTCTGAGCAGATGATTTTTTAAGGGTTCACCATAATTATATGGAAATTTTCCCTGACCATTTAAGCCATGTTTTTCATCCGATCAAAATTCATTGAAGGAATCTGATAAAGGGTCACCCAAGGATCATTTCTGTGAAATTTTATTCTGTTCAGTACTTTCTAGGTAGAGGATTTTTAAAGTAAAAGTTTACGGGTGGATGCACACATCACAGATACAACGCCATGACAATAGCACGCTGGCTTTCAGCAAGTGGAGCTATAAACCTATATGAAACTTCCATCCTTATATAACATAGAAGAAATTGAAAATTTCATTTGGGAAAGAATAAATTTTTTACCTTGACCAAGGTCACAAGGCCCGTACTAGATTGGTGTCAATACCAGATACCTAAATACTAGATCAAAACATTGTATCTTAAATAGGATAGAAGAATCTTAAAATGTTCTTGCTTTTAATTAAAGTTTGGCACACAGACTGACAACAATTTTGCTAACTTGTAATAAAATCTATGTCTAAATATGTTATGAATGGAATGAATTCACTACTGCAAACTCCGCCCTTGTCATTCTGAATCCTGTATTTGCAAGAGGTATAGGCAAAGATCTGCCTGCACATCTGTCAAGTCCGACATAAGTCTACACCTCCTGTTTGTTCACTTCAAGCAAAATTGTTTATGAAGTCATATTTGTAAAAGAAATACTGGCTGAAAACTCATGCTTCCAGAGCTTGCAGCCCTTTGATTTCAATGCAATTCTGACCAAAGATTTAATTTAGCATGAAATGGATTATAGTATTTACCTGTATATGAATAAGTTCCATATAATCATGAGTAGAAGAACTTTATTTTTGGCCCTGTAAGCTCCAAGTACAAATGGAATCAAGTGTGTTCCAACAATGGCTGGATATCCCTGTGTCAGATACCAGTGCCATGGGTGACTGCCATAATATGCACTTCCCCCTTGTAGGATGTTAAACAGTAGAAAATTGTATTGTACAAGTGTCCACTCTCCATAAAATACCCTGTCTATCATACAAGAGCTGACCAGAACCACACTACTGTAAAAAACAAGAAAATTAAACCATTACCTAAGAATAGATTGACTGATTGATTGAATGGGGTTTAGTGCCACTTTTAACAATATTTCAATCATATTGTGCAGCTGGAGCACCTAACCATGAATTCCTGGAATTTCTCACATCACTTCTACCACTTACTACATCCTTTCCAAGCCTTCAGCTGCTCATCCCACTTAGGTTTGCTATTATCAACCCATTGGTAGGACACAATTGTCAGAAAGTATATTTGCAGCAACCTGGGATTAAACCATAGACCCCATGATTGAGAGTCTGATATGCTACAAACTGCGCTAAGGCTGAGGCCCCTTTACCTGACTAAAGATCATAATAGGGGCTCAACTTTCATTAGGTTACTCATAGCTATTAGAAATGAATTCATTTTGTTAAATAAAAAATTCAATAAAATACAAAGAAGTTACAAAAATAACAATTTCTTTGAATTTATAACTGATTTCTTTATTCAAATTCATGTATCTAGAATAAAAACTTGTGGTTAAGAGAATAATAATGCTGGCTGAATGATATTGTATTATGACTGAATTCCCATTCCTGCAAATATCTTTAGGTAACAAAACATTGGCCCAAATCTAAAACAGGTGCAGACAACTATTTCAGTTTGATAAAATTTTGAATATCTCTGTCTCTCTTGGAAGAAAACTTGTGATTGTTACAAGCAATTTATTCATTTTCCACCTTGTTTACCCCAAACTTTTTACATGAAAGTAGTAATGAATACCTCTGACAACAGACTACCATAAGTATTTGTCTCTTGGGCTAGAAAACCATGTGAATAATGAAGAAATTGCTTATCATGAACAATTTCTTCATTTTCCACAATGCTTTCAAGAGCTGTTTTTGGGGGGCATAAACAAAGTGGTATAGAGTAGAAATGGTTAACCGATTCCCACAAAATGACGCTTTTAGACACTCCTCAAGAAAAACAATTGGAAAAACATTGTGTTAAATGAAGAAATTGCTTGTAACAAGCAGTTTCTTCATTTTACGCAATGTTTTCTACCCAAAAAGTTGAAAAAATCTAAAATTTCATAAACTTTAAATTTCCTGTCTGCAACTGCTTTGAATTTGGACCAGTCTAAAATTTTGTTTTGTGGTAATGGGTTAAGTAATACCATGAATGTTCCTTTTCATGAGACATGTCACATTTATAAATACCATTATATTTACCCAATAAGGAGATACTGTTTGATCACTTTAAATATTCGATGTTTATTTCTTTGTAAATGCCAGGAACACAGCAGTATCCATATCACAGCAGCAGTAGGACGGATGATCACTGACAGTGCAGCAAATATAAGGAATTTAGAGGAGGTCTTCCTAAAATATAAAACAAGAACAGTAAAAGCAAATATAACACACACACACAAATAGAGGATGATAATGATAAAACAATGATGATATTAACCAAAAAGGATTTTATGTTAGCAAATAAATTAGCACATAAAATGCAGTATAGAATTGGACATCAGATAATATAATGTAAACTTTGTATTACATTTATCAATAATAATTGTGAAACCAGTAATTCTATCGGCAACAAAGTAGATTGGTCTAGAACAAAACACCTGATTTTCTGTCAGCTAATTTGAACAAAATCAACTAGACATTGTTGCAAAGCGGACCCCCAAACAGCGCTTGTCCAAGTGCTATCCCCCAGAGGGCCATAAGAAAAAACGGACTTTTTAATGAAAGGGCCATAACTCAGTCAAAAATCAATGGACCATAACCAAAAAAGGATATGCACATGTCTGACTTATATTGAGTCTTTCTGCGAAATTTGAATCAAATCTGTCCAATGGTTGCTCAGAAATTGAGCAGACACGATTTTTCACCAAAGGGTCATTACTCCATCAAAAATCAATGGACCATAACCAAATGGAATATGCACATCTCTGCTTGATACTGATTATATCAGTGAAGTTTGAATCAAATCCGTCCAGACACGAAAAAGCTAGACGGACGGACCGACGGACCGACAAGCTGACTCCTATATACCCCCCTAATATATTTTGGGGGGTACAGACAGACAGACAGAAGGAAGGATGGACGGACCGACCGATGGACTGAAAAGCTGACTCCTAATTATCGCTCAAACATAGTTTTGGGAGGAATAACAAGTAGCATTTATAGCATTAAGACGACTCCACATCAAAGGGTTTTAATGTTAAGTAAATATCAAGTTGAAGGTTTAACCCTTTCCTGTTTCTTGAAATTTTAGACTGGTCCAATTTGAAAGAGGTTGCAGACAACGATGAAAAATGCATGCAATTTGAAATATGACCATTATATGTGGTAGAAAATATTGTGGGAAAAGGAGAAATTGCTTGTTACAAGCAATTTCTCCATTTTCCACAATGTTTTCTCAAGTATAAAATCAAAGTGACGTAAAAACCCGGGTTTGTCCAGGAAAGGGTTAACACAAAGTTATATAGAATGTTATAGATTTATTGACACTTACAACATTTTAGCACCAATAGAACAAAATGTATATCTTATTGCTTTGTTTATAAAGGCTCACTTACTGTGTCCTCATAGCATAATTTTACAAATGAGCTTTGTCAACTGGGAAAAATCCAATACATTTATAGAAATAAACAATCATATTGGACAACCCTCCTTATTTCATTACCAGATGACAAAATTTACATCTGGTCCAAATTCAAAGGCGTTGCAGACAAGTTATTGTTGATGAAAATTTGAAATGCTTCATCTTTTAGGAAAATCATTGTGGAAAATGATGAAATCGCTTGTACTAAACAATTTCTTGTTTTTCCACAATGTTTTCCGAAGTTCCTTCTTGAAGGGAGTGTAAAAGCAGGATTGCATGGGAATGAGCTTGAACAACTAACCTCTGTATTTCTAAACCAGGCCAGGGGAAGTAATACAAAGCTATAGTGACTAGGACAGTTTCTGTGGAGTTGGTTAGTGTCCTTGAACAGGTGAACAACATAAACCAGGATAGCGTCTGACATAAGAGGGTCCACTGGGCTGTACCCCGATCACTTAGTAACCATGACAACTTGTACAGATACAGGTCACCAAATGCAGCAAAAACACCTTGTAGGATCCTGGGGAGCTTGATCTGAAATGATGGATTTTTTTCAGTGTATATGTTTTGTGTAAACAAAAGGAGACTAAGTATATATTCAACCCTTTACCACACGACAAAATTTTAGACTGGTCAAAATTCAAAGAAGATGCAGATGGTAATTTTCAAGAGATCAAATTTTGGAAAGTTTTGTATTTGGTTTGGAAAATATTATTGGTAATGACGAAATTACTTGTAACAAGCAATATCTTCATTTACCACAATGTTTTGGAATTGTTACGAAAATGAACTGACCTTCTTAGGTTTTTTTGTGGATGAATATGCAAACAATCAATTCCTAAATGATATAAAAAATGTATTTTTCACAGAACAGATTATTATTACACAGAGTGCATTGTTTGACAGTAAGGTGTTGTAAACGAATTAACATGTCGAATGTGTGAAAATTCATTAAACATAGCAGCATATGGTTGACAATCAACCCTTTGTTCGACTGTTCCTAATGAAATATATAGTGATTTGTAGTTTGGGACTTTAAAAAGAGTTCGAAAGTTCGAAGTTTGAGGTGTACCAGTTTTATTAGGTCAAACACTATGAATCACAAGTACTTTTTGCTAGGACCAAGTTTCCTGTTAGAAATTTCCGCTGTGTTCAAGAATTCCCATGTTCGAGTAAATGGAGTTTGACTGTTCTACCAACTCATGTCATGTGGTATATCAGACTAAATACCTCTTGCTATACACTACCAACTCATGTTATGTTGTATCCCAGACAAAATACCACAGTCTACTTATTACCAACTCATGTGGTATCTCAGACTAAATTTCTCTGACTACCAACTGATGTCATGCAAGTCATAGTCAGACTAGATATTTCTTACTTAATACAAAAGACTCATAACATGTCCTATCTCAGACTTAATACCTCTTACTACATACATCGGACTGATGTCTTATGGTATCTCAGGCTAAATATCTCAGACTACTTACAATCAACTCATTTTATGTGGTATCTCATAAAAAATGTTCAATAGAGTGAAGTGGTCCTACCTAGCAGACAACTAGATGGTTGTCCCAGGTCAACTGCTGTTGAGCCCGCAAAGTTTTGTAGGCATCATGCTCAAGACAAGCACAATTTAAGGGTTGACCTTGAGCTTAGCCTTAAACTTGAAGCTATCCAAAAAATTCTTTCAAATGGCACATCTACTCATAATGGAGAATAATTGCGCCAATTTATTTTGAAATCCATCCATAATTGTAGGAGAAATGCTCTTGACAATCATAATTTTAGTGTTTGACCTTGAGCTGTGACCTTGACATTAGAACTATCCCAAAAATTCTTTCAAATGACACATCTACTCATGATGGAGAATAATTGTGCCATGTTATTTTTGTAATCCATCCATAAATGCAGGAAGAACATGTCACTAGACCAGATTTTTATCAATATTGGAGGAGAGAAAAAGAAGAACTTACCAATAGAAGTCTGTTATCAAGACCTAATATTGCGAGTAGTTTGTACAAAACAGCAAACACTGATGGATATAGATACCCTCTTATACCTTCTCTCCATTCCCATGTCAAATATCCATAACTACACAAAGTTAAGATTTTTATTCAATTGAATAGAAAAATAACTTTACATTTACTGGACAGTATAACAAAAACTGATCTGGCACAGTCACCCATAGCTTGAATTTCATCAATGACTATCACACCATTTACCACATTAACCCTTGTCATGCTGTATAAATTACTTTACTAAATTGCTGTAAAATCAAAGGGATAAAAGAACTGAAAGAACTTGTTATTCAAAAATCAATATTTATTTTAGAAATCAATTTCATAAACAGCTCTTGCAAGAAAACTACAAGCAGGAGGTGTAGACAAAGATCAGACTGCACTTATGTGCAGGCCGATCTTAGTCTACACCTCCTGCCAAACCGGAATATCCCGGGTTTAGCATGACAAGGGTTAAAATTTCAGACAATTCAGAAAAGTTGCAGTTGACAATTTTAAGTTGATGAAATTGTTAAAATCTTTGTCTTTTTGGGTAGAAAACACAGAGCAGAATGAAGAAATTGGTTCTAACAAACAATTTTTTCATTTCTAAAATGTTTTCCAAAACTTTTATTGTGAGGGAGTATCTAAAAAGTGCTATTATATATTGAGTGGGAATGGATTAATCAACAAATTTCCACTCAATCCCCCTTTTATGACTATGTCTATGTCGTAAAAAAAATCATCAACTAATTTATCAAATGATTGTAATCCGTAAATCATTCACAAACTCATTCAAAGGATACCCAAATACCATATGATGTGCCACTTCTGTAGACTGCCAAAACTCATCTGGGACAAAATTTGTTTGAATAAATAAAGAGTTAACAACCCTGAGAGATATCAGCGCTAGCAGGAGAGTTTTTTCTGAGGACATGATCTTCTTAACAACATTTGGTCCCAAAATTTCATCATCAAACAAGTACCCTTCATCTTCTTCCGTACTTTCAGTTATGTCCGGTAAAGGACGAGGTGGAGTCTGAAATCTAGTTTTAAACTTCTCCAGTTCCACACTAGGGTATTTTGTTTTCCTTCTTCTTATTGTTGCACTACTTTTTGACATCCTCTGTAATGTAAAATCATGTTTAATTGATTTCCTCGAAGTTTCACTGTCTGATATGCCAAAGAAACTAAACTTTGAAAAACATTCAGGACAAAATAAAAAACAAGAGGCCCATAGGGCCTTATAAGTTATCGGTCATCTGAGTCCAAAGAGCACAAAAACAGATAATGTCCACCAGATTATGCTACATATCAATCATCAAAGCTCTAGCCTTTTCGTTTGGGAGAAGATGAGCTTTTAAAAGTTTTCAACAAACACTTGTGACATCTTGGAACGGGCTAATACTAGCCCTAAAGCCATAATATATACAATCTTGATAGAGGTCCACCAGATGATACTGTATACCAAATATCAAAGCTCTAGGTCCTCATGTTTGGGAGAAGAAGAGTTTTTAAATTTTCACTATATAAGCTCTATGTAAAATTTGTGTCACCTGGGAATGGGCTAATTCTGTTTCTCGGGCCACGATATACATGTATACAATATTGATAGAGATCCACCAGATGATGCTACACACCGAATATAAAGCTCTAGGCCTATCTGTTTCAGAGAAAAAGAATTTTAAAGTACAGTAGAACCTCGTTAATTTGAACGTCACTGGTTCGCATGTATGTGTCGTTTGTATACTTTACCCGGTCCCAATCTTTTTCCTTCTTTAACTTTGTAAGAAAACTCTGTCTAATTTGAACGTCAGTGGTTCGTAGTTCGTAGGCCATGTGAAGTCCCTAGAGTATGATTATAGCACAAACTCCTATGCTTAATTCGTAGGTGTGATAAACTTATTGTCTCCAATCACCACTTACCTTGATTTTCACACCTACTGATCTATATGACAATTATGTGTAGTCATGTACCTATAGTTAAAAGGGGCTGTTTGGTTTGTAAGGTGGGTAATTAATTGAATAAAGATTCCCGTAATTATTGCCGAAAATTTACATTTAAATGACGCAACCCCATTAGTATCGGTGTTATTGCTCACTTAGAGATTCTAACACTTTATTTTATTCTACGATTGCTTTCTTCACAATTGTCGGTCCTTCATTTCATGAAATGATGATAGAATACTCAGAGTGATTTGATCCAATGTATTGTAAAGGGAAATCACTCAGATGGAGTCTACCATTTGATACAAACACTGTGTTTAGAAAATGCCAAAAATTAACACAGAGAAATAAGCATAAAAAATACAAGACGAGTATTTTTTAATGTTTTTTTATGTATTCCTCAATTAATATCTGCATGTCTTGTGTAGAAAAAAACCCAAATTAGAATCCATTCCTAAATGGGAGACAGAACAAGACCATGTCAGATTCCATGTACCTCAAACAGCCAACCTCTTGCCCTCCATTTTGTTCGTACTACGCTTAATTCGTATAAATTTTCACAGTCCCTTGCGCTACGAACTACCAAGGTTTTACTGTATTCACTTTATAAGCCTATGCTAATCTGGTGGTGTCTGGGAATGGGCTAATTTTGAACCTGGGGCCCTTTTGTACAATCTTGATAGAGGTCTATCAGATTATCCTGTATACCTATTATCCAAGCTCTAGGGCTAACTGTTTGAGAGAAGAAAATTTTTAAAGTTTTCACTATATAAGCCTATATTAAACTTGTGACATCTTGGAATGGGCTAAATATGACCCTGGGTCCCTTGTTTGTACAATCTTGATAGAGGTCCACCAGGTAATGCTACATACCAAATATAAAAGCTCTAGGCCCTCTTGATTGGGAGATGAAGACTTTTAAGATTTTCACTATATAAGCCCTTATATGCAGGCTGATCCTTGTCTATACCTCAGCCAAAAGAGTAATATTGCAAGTTCAGCATGAGAAGGGTTAAAATATCCTGTTTTGACTCCTATAAAAAGTAGCAGTTAGATGTGCACCAAAGAAAATAAAATCTGATAATTGGGTCATTTTTTTATATGTCATGTAATTAAATTAACAAAATTGTAAGTAACATAAAAGAACTGTCTTGCATCTATGTGTGTTTTAGTTTTTGTAACATATATCATGTATTTGACATTTTCAGTGATAGCTTCAACAAAAAGTTTTTTCTTATTACACAAAAATAGACCTGTCACATTTTATGGTTATGTTAATTCAGACTAAAGAATCCTTTAGACAGATTTCGCCTAACTTTGGTCTACTCTATTGCATAAACCTTTGTCAAGATGCAAAACCCCCCAAATAAATCAATTCTAGTGGTTGGACAGTTTCCATTAAGCCATTTCCACACAACAAAATTTCAGACTGGTCCAATTTTGAGATGTTGCAGATGACAAATTTTAGTTAATGAAATTGGGTAGAAAATAATTATTGTGGATAATGAAGAAATTGCTTGTAACAAGTAATTTCTTCATTGTCCATAACGTTTCCAAACCTTTTTTTTCTTGAGGAAAGGGGCATCAAAAAGCATCAATGTATGAGAATGGGCAGACCACTGGCAAACGGGTCAAGTCTGTGCCAAAAAAATTGCTGCTTAGTTTTTATTTGTTTCTGTATAGTAACTCTATGTACATAATCATTCTGCCGACGTTGGTGAATGGTAGAATTCCGATCAATGACAGTATGATGTATCCACATGGTTTGAGACATCTCCTAGTTACAGATCTGTTACTGCTCAAGGCTATCCGTCACTGACCTAACAAGTGCGACCAGCAAAAAGGTCTATCCAGAACTAAAGACATAGGGACAAATTTGGATTTAGATTTAAATATTTCAAAAATAATGCCATTTAGCCTATGTTGTAGGTACTCATTTGAATCATCTTATCGGGACAATTCTAATGAATACCCACAACATAGGGTTTTACTGAGAAGTAAGGATTTAAGAATGTTGTTACCCCTCCTTACCTACAGCTCTGCTGTGTAGTAAATATTTGATATTTGTGCTTTGTTATAGACTATTCTGCAAAGAACTAACACTTATTGACCCACTGGTATCATGCATCTTAGTAACAATAGTAAAGTTTTTTTCCATCTGTCAGAGAGAGAGAGAGAGAGAGAGGGCTATGTTTTCACAGTTACAAGCAGCCATGAGCATAGAAAATATTTTGTATCATTAACCTACATTTTGAAAAATATGTTATATCCGCCACTGTCTAAACAACTGTACAAACAACCAATGTAGCTCTTTTGCTGAAGACCCATAGCTGGTCTAAATGTTACAAAGTAATTACACAAATAACAAAACTGTGAAAAACTTTGAAGAAAGCACAAATTGCAGATGAATATAATCAACTAATCAATCAGGGATGTTAATGATGGATAAAATGAAGAGTGGGGGTTTTTTTGCAGACCATAATGGGTTGATAATTTCAGCCCTGTAAAGCAATTTTCCCCTTATATCTAAACTTTTCTTAAGAATATTTCCTCATAGGAGACAGTGACTCCTCCCCCCCCCCCTTCAAGAAAATATACTGTACAGTAGGTAACAAAGTCATAGATTTCAAATAAACAGTGGAACGCCACAGAGAATTTTGTATGAGTTTCCCATAAATACATACTATGTAAAACTTAGAAATTTTAGGCAAATGTCCTGGAATTACTTTAAATTATAGCCTATCTGATATACCAATAATGTAGTATTAGTCAGTGTCACTTTCATGTCTTTTACATTTATAACTCTGGCAAATCAGCACTGTTTGACAATATAGAATTACAAGAAGTATTTCTAATTCTGAAGCTTGAACATTCATGCTTAGTCTAAAGACTTAGCATCAGCATAGACTACGATCAGCCCAACACAAACATTTGATTAATTGAATGGGGTTAAAAGCCACTTCTAACAGTATTTCAGTCATAATGCAGAGGCTGGAGCATCTAACTATTTCTCACACCAACACTACCTTGACAACCCGGGACCCCATTATCAGGAGTCCTATGCCCTACCAACTACACAAAGGCAGGGCCTCCCCTGGGCTGATTTTTCTTTTCGCCATGACTTTCGCCAAATTGAAAAAAATGGAGCCAAATCCATCGCCAAGAAGCCAAATGAGAAGCCAATTTTTTGCCAAGTTTCATTCGATACAAATCCGCTGAGCTAGGAGACTACTGACTGCTATAAACATACAACATGCACACACACAAAAAACTTGATAACTGAATGTGTAATCTATCATTTCCATTTGAATTCAATCAGACAAGCCATAATTTTTCAAGCAATTTCAGGATATTTCACTAAATATTTGTATCCTACTCACAGTACCCCATCCACAGATAATCGCAAACAATTTTTTCTGTTACTGTTTTGAACCCTATCAATCGTCGAATCGATCATTTTTTAAAGTGAAATGGGGATCAAATGACGTTAGTTTTTGTTGTAATTATCTTTTCCCAAACATTTTATCCAAAGTGTTTTTTAAGACCGGTGATTTTCTTTAACAAAGATCAAAGTAATTGCGTTTTTCTGTCAACCAGTCACCCTAAAATATTCCTCTGTTGATGCAAAACTACAGCTGACGTCGTAAAAACATTGGGTCTGACCATTCTACTCCACGGGAGCGTTGGGTTGTGACGTACATCAAATAGACCGGAGAGACAGCCTTGAGAGGGTTTTCCGCGTTGAACAATTCCCAGAGTAGAATTTATACTCAGATCGGTCATTTGTATATTTTAGTCAATTTACGTTGTTGGTTTTTTTTGTCGGGCGTATATTCCGGATTTATTGTAAACCAACTGAAGTAAGATTTTCTGATTTTGATGAATTTAAATTATGTAACTTACGCTCTCATTTAAGTCTTTTCGATCATGGTCAGAAATTGTCACCTGTATTGCAGGTCATAGATTAGTGTTTGTCACACTTTGTTCATTGACTAACTCGCATGTTTATTGAAATTCGACACGATTGTCACCGTTTTAACGCCTAGACTACGATAATCTGCCTTGATTGCAGTCTGATACAAACTTATGGTGCACAGGTGGTACTTTTTATGAAAATCAATATTGCTTCCACAGACTTTTTTTTCACCAGCGTTTTCGCCAGATTCGATTTTTTTTTCGCCACTTCGCTGTAATTTTCGCATTTGGCAACATTGGCGAAGGCCCTGCAAAGGGACTAATCAAAGTCTACACCCACTGTATTCACTTTATTTCATCACTTACTAGGATTTGAAATGTCATTTAATTAGCCTTTAATAAAGAAATAGTCCTGAGATTGCAGAAATTTTTTTTCAACAACTTTTCCAGTACAGTGCACTATCTGGGAACCACCTTGACAAAATTGCTGGTTCAGTTCTAATAAACTTCAATTCTACATCACTGATTATGTATGACTTTGAGGGCATTCAAAATTTCTTTACAAAAAATTACTTAACTAAAAAAAAACTTGTTTATGTTTAGTATTCATCATAATGAGACTATTGTACTACATAGAGTTAGGATGTCGGATCAGGCCCTTAGATGCGATACCGTAGCCTTCTACCTAATAATCTGTTGGCAACAGATTATCCAAAAGAGGGCTACAATATTGCAGCTACAGGTCCCTAGGCAGATAGAGCCACTTTTTTGTCATCAAAATAACCACAATTAAATAGATAGTGACATTCGTCGCCAAGGTTACGGTCAAAACATATTTCTAAATCTTGTCCTCTCTTTTGGAACCCATGGTTTAAACACCTAAAATGGCATAATTCAGTTACCAAAAAGCTTAAAAAACACTTAAAATATAGCTCGAAGACTAAGTCTGCCTTAAAAATCATATTATCAGATAGTTTGATGATTAATCAACGTGCCAAGATCTTTCCTGTTTGTCCTTATCTATCAATCATTATTGTACAAAGAGCTAGAGGGGCTCCTATAAATTTTGATTTCCACTGAGTGAAAGCCTAAAGCAGGAGTAACTATATTGAATGAAGTAATTTCCAGTGAAATCATATAAAACTTATATGCAATATCAATTTATTTTCATTTAAGTTATGTTGCCATATGAATTGAAAAGATATTGAGATAAACCAACAATTGTAAGATTAGATCTTGACTTTTCCAAACATTTTCGTGAGAATAGAATAAAAAACATTGAACAATTTCGACCAGATTTTAAGAGAAATATCCAATCTACCATGGCCCGAAGATTCTTTTGCATATCTGTATCATTACAGCGACAAAAATCAATAGGATAAATAAACAGATCGATAGATACCTGATAATTCGGAGTCTGGAAGCTACCTTCTAATTGAATATCATTCAAGAAAGATAACTCGATTTATCCCAAGGACATTTTATACAAGAAAGGAAAATTAAAAAAAAGAAATGTTTTGGGTTTCAACATCTTCCAGGTTTTTTTTGGTTTTTTTGGGGAGGGGTGGGGGTACTTTACACAAAAATTTATACTGGATCTTTTTTATGTTGTTAGACTTCATTTTAATGGATACGTTTAAAGTCAAATGACTCAAATCATAAATAAAGCAACTTTTCCTTTCCTACAAACATTTTGATCAGAAACACTGTTATTCTATGTCTTTGGTTTGAAAAGCCTGCCCCATCGATATATAACATTTTTTAGCTAGCAAAGGTCTTCTCAGAGTTCAAAGAGTGCAAACTGCCACTGGAGGCTTAACCACTAAATGCATTGAATGCTTACACCATTAAATGTAGTTCTTATTTCAAGAATATTGCAAACTCTGTCACTGCTTTTATAACCATGTGAAATAACTTTATGAAAAGTGTAGACAACTCCTTCTAAAGTATGCTATTTAACCCAATCCAATCCTATCATACTTTTGAATCATCTCAAGACTATAGCTTTGGATCACATTGTGGACAATGAAGAAATTGCTTGTAATAAGCAATTTCTTCATTGTCCACACTGTTTTCTACCCTACAAGGCAAATACTTTCTTAATTTTACTAATGATGATAACCTTTGACAAAGAAGATTATTCAATAAAATCATGCTTTGCTAGCTTGCATTACTTTCAGTACTTTGATTTCTGATATAAAGTTTGGTTATTCAGTCTATTAGGGCTCCTACAAGGCTGAAAGATAAGGTTGGCAGGCTTGCAATCCAGCTGGGTTGGAGTTTTTGGCTGAATCACTGATGATGTAGCCCAAGCCTAGAACTGATGATACATAGGAAGCACCTTAACCCTTGTCATACTGAATACAATCCTTTTCAGAATTTATAAAAATCAAAGGGCTGTAAGCACTGGTAGTATTTGTTGTTCAGTTGTCAATACTTCTTTTGAAAATTGATCTCATAAACAACTCTGGTTTCTAAAGGACATAAGGTGTAGACTAAGATCAGTCTGCACTAATGTGCAGTCTGATCTTTGTCTATACCACCTGCTAAAACCGGAATATTCTGGGTACAGCATGACAAGAAAACATTGTTGAAATGAAGAAATTGCATTTTACAAGCAATTTCTTCATTATCCATAATGTTTACTTCCCTAGAAAATATTGATTTTTAATTTTTCATTAATGGAATTTTTTGTCTGTATCTTCTTTGAATTTGAACCAGCCTACAAATTGGTTGTCTGGTGATGGGTTAAGGTTCAGCTTGTAATTCAACCCCTCATTTTAATGATCTATTTGAGGAATTTTGTGTTTCAACCCTTTAGACAACAAAATTTACACTTGAAATTAAGAAGTTGCGTGTAACAAGCAATTTCTTCTTTTCCCTCAATATTTTCTAACCTGTAGGTTGGTTTCTTTTCAAATTACACTCACCTTTAATTGTTGTCTGCAACTTCTTTCAATTTGGACCAGTTTATTTTTAGCCTGAGATTGCGTAAGCAATCTGAATCTAAAGTTACAATGCTAAAAATTCAAACCCATGCAGAGTTTAATGTGAAAACATAATGTAAAAACATCTACCGCAATCAATGTGATCTTCTGTCGCATGAAAAGTAGATCAGATCTGACCATAAATTAATACGCCCGATTGAGGCGAGAAGGACAAAGGCGAGATATGACTCATTGAAAGCTGTTGGCTTGATGTACAGTACTTTCGTGTGAGTGTTCTAAATTTGGCAAAATTATCAAAACTTGACGAGTGAATGGAAAGAAAGGAGATATATGATATATTGGAAATTATTACTAAACATATATAATCATAACATATTGTTAAGAAAAAATAAGGTGTTTGTTTCATACCAAAATAATATTAGTAACAATGTTAAAACGGTCCGGTTAGACGAAGTTGCTGTATAAAGCTGATAAGAGAAGCTGTCGGTTTTACGCACAATTGGAATGTTTTGTTTAACAAATTAATTGGTCATTCATAGGATCATATTCGCACTGTCTGAAAACAGTATGGTCGTGCTCGGACTTAGTGTCTATATATTTTTACCTCCGAAATTCTACCAAAAGGATGCAACGTCTACATACCGCTTTTGAGAGGTGTACATAATCATGTTAACCTGGTAAACGACTACCCGCCCTCTCTCACTCTCATTACCTTTAGATTTTAAAGCGCATATTTACTGCGAAATTGGTCTGTGTGGTAGAATACTAACATCGCACAGAAGAGCATCCTAGTTCGAACCTGGCTACACGCTCCATTCCCCCATCTCTCTCACTCTCTAGCTCTTTCTCGCTAGCTCCACTCGCTGAATGCCAACGAGCCTTTGTCATGATGTGGTTTCCATCGTCCGTCCGTCCATCCGTCCATCTGTCAACTTTTACTTTAAATATCTTCTCAGAAAGTACTGAACATATTTCAACCCAACTCAACCAAAATTCACAGAAAGGATCCTTGGGTGGCCTTTATCAGATCCCTTCAAAGCATTTTGATCAATGAAAAATATGTACCGATATATACATGTAAATATATCGTTACAATACCTCAACGGGATGAAAATTATAGCGGGCAGGTTGTGTCCCTTAGAGCACAAATTGGCAGATCTGCGCATAATCGACAGTAGATTTGGGTAAAAAGTGGCACCTCCGATAATTCGACCATCAAACTTTTTTTGACCAGCTTATATATTTCCTGTATACATATCTCAGGCTTTGAGCGCTTTGATTTAGCTAGCAAGTGTCAGCTTTGATAGCTTAAGTTAACAGACAAAATTTTGAGGTCTGCTCAAAGTTCAACGAGTGCAAACTGCCACTGGAGGATTAACTGCTAAATCTGTTAAATGACTAAGCCATAAAAAGGAGTTCTTGTGTATTTCAGGAATATCGAAAACTCTACATGCAAGTTCATCCCCTAGGTATTTTTAGCTCACTTGAGCACATCGTGTTCAAATGACTCTGATCAGAGTCTTCAAAGAAGTTACAGACGACAATTTCGAATTGTTAAATTCTAATATATTTGTGTCTTTAGGTAGAAAACAATTTTGAAAATGAAGAAATTGCTTGTAACAAGCAATTTCTTCATTTTCAACATTGTTTTCCACACTTATTTTCTTGGGGGCGTGAATGCGGGAATGGGTTAACCCATTCCAACTCAATCCCTCCTTTTTACGCCCCTCAACGAAAAAGCTTTTGAAAACATTGTGGAAAATGAAGAAATTGCTTGGATCAAGCAATTTCTTCATTATCCACAATGTTTTCTATCAAAACAGACGAAATTTAAAATTCCATCAACCAGTGAAATGCTAGACTGGTCCAAATTGAAAGGAGCTGCAGATGACAATTTCAAGTTGATGGAACTTTCAATTTCTTCGTCTTTTTTGGATAGAAAACATTGTGGATAACTAAAAAATTGCTTTTATCAAGCAATTTCTTCATTTACCACAATGTTTTCCCAATAGATTTTTTTGAGGGGCGTCCAAAAGCGTCATTGTGTGGGAATGGGTTAAGTGGGGTTACAAGACACTGATGATGTCATTGTGCTGCCATTTAGTTCACATACCTAATAATACACTTTTATAGATTTGGAATCAAAGTTTTGTATTGAATCTCTCTTTTTTTGTGTGTTAATCACACAACAATTTTCAGTCTGGTCCAAATTGAAAATGATTGAAGATAGCTTTTTATAGTGGGTGAGAATTAAAAAATTAGTACCAAACAGAGTAGAAAAACTTGCGCAAATGGGAGACATTGATTGTTACAAGCAATTTATCGTTTTTTTACCATTTTTCTGGTAAATTGTAACAAGCAATTTTCAAGAATGCTTTCAAAAGTTTTTTCTTGAGATTGTGTAGGGAAGAATTAATAATAAGATACAGGTATTCCTAAACCTAACATCAAATGATCCCATTACCTTATTGTCTATTGCAAATGAAAACATAGAGGATAATGAAGAAATTGAATGTAACAAGCAATTTCTTCATTTTCCACAATGTTTTGTAAACCTTTTTTTCTCGAGGGCACCAAAATGCTTCATTAGTTTTGATTATCCAGGTGGGGCTCTTGTTACAAGGTAATTTTGCACAGGAATGCCTTTGAGTGGCTTTCATAAGTAAGGCTCTATTACAGGTGTTTGATTAAACAGGTTCAAAGATAAAGATAAGTGAAGGCAACAGCATTCTAAAATCCTTGTTTCCCAACAAAAACCCTATGTTGTAAGACTTACATGAATTATACAGACATAATGTTTATGGCAGTTTAGCCCATTACCGGACAGCAAAATTTTAGACAGGTCCAAATTGAAAGGAATTGCTGACAAAAATTTGGAGTTAAAGAAATTATAGTTTTTTTCCATGAAGAAAATATTTTGGACCATGAAAAATTGCTTGCTACGAGCAATTTCTTCATTTTCTACAAAGTTTTCCAATTGTTTTTCTTGGGGGAGTCCAAATATGCCACAGTGTGGGGATGGGTTAAGTGAAATATCTAAATCTAAAATACTAATCACTCCCTCCATCTGTAGCTTGGAGGTTGGACTGAACATACCAAATATGAACACTGTATCTTCTTAACCCTTTCCCATTCAAATACGGGATTTTACGTTCCTGTGATTTTACACTCGAGAAAACATTGTGGAAAAAGAAGAAATTGCTTGTAATTCCTCCTTTTTTTACAATATTTTCTACCAGGATGGTTTCTTTTCAAATGGCATCCAGTTTTCATTGTTGTCTGCAACCTCTTTCAATTTGGACTAGTCTAAAATTTCCAAATACGGGAAAGGGTTAAGTCTTGAGGACATCTTTAAGCAATTCGAAGGTTGCTGGCCCTGTCCACTGATCTCCGCCATGACAGTTTAAATGAGGTTATATCACTAATTCGTAAAATAATCATGTGGTCAAGCACGTAAACAAAGGACAAATTGTTGGTTGGTGACCTAACTGTCCCAAGTATAGCTTGAATAAGCTTTGATTATGATGTTTAGGTTGCCAAACCAATTAAAATGCCGGGCAAAAATGACAAGAGTTCAAAGTTCACTTCCAGTTATTAATGATGTAATTGGTCAATCGATGTTTTGATTGATTGTGGCAAACGGTCATATCATCTTGGTTTGATAGATTTTTTATTGACAGATGAACACAATGCCTGACAATGATGAAACATTAAGCATTCATGATATTAGCATTGCACTAGGTATAATCAAAATCAACAACAAATTTTTTTCTTTGAATTCATTTATTATTGTAATTTCTTGAATGCCCAAAACTTAGTTCTTCATTCAATTTTAATTCTTTTTTGACTAGCAACTCAAGTACATACAATGGTGTTGTAAGCCAGTTATAATCTCAATGCAAATACACCATGCATGTCAGTATAGAAACCCATTCTCACACAATGACTTTTTTTGGTGCCCCTCAAGAAAATTTGGAAAAAATTGTGTAAAAATGAAGAAATTTCCTCATTTTCTACAATGTTTTCTACACAGAACAATGAATCTAAAATTTGATGAACTACTGCTGCAACTCCTTTCAATTTGGACCAGTCTAAAAATTTGCCTACATGTAATGGGTTAACCCATTTCCACATAATGACGCTTTTAAACGCCCCTCGAGAAAAAAAGCTTTGGAAAACGTTGTGAAAAATGATGAAATTGCTTGTCACAAGCAATTTCTTCATTTTCAACAATGTTTTCTAACCAGAAAGATGAAAAAAATCTAAAATTTCATAAACGTTAATTTGTTGTCTGCAACACCTTTAGATTTGGACCTGTCTAAAATGTTATCATCTGATAAAGGGTTAAAGTTCCAGACTTTCAAATACAAATACACTAGAACATCAGAGCACAAATTGGTGTCAAAACTCTGCTGTGAGTGATTGAAGCTGTGGTCATTGTCTCTACTTACTATTATACAAGAGTGAGTTCAATAGTTTGAAAACTTCTAAAAGCAAGGCCAATATTTGACCATTTATCCCTGCTGTCACCTTAACCTTTGTGAAGGAGTCTGACACATGCATTCAGTATGTCTCATTCACCCTTTTCATGCTGAATAAAATTCTTTTCAGGCATGCATTAAAATCAAAGGACTGAAAGAACTGGAAGCATTGAATGTGGGTTAATATTTTTTTGAAATCTATTTCAAAACAACTCTAAACTGACAGAGACAAACAGGTGGTGTAGATTAAGATCAGACTGTATATATGTGCTAGCTGATCATTGTCTATACCTCCTGCCAAAACAGGAATATTCAATATTCCATGATGGATGGAGAAGATAAACAAAAGTAAAAACTAAACCAGTGACTTAATTGATAGAGACTTAACCTTACACTGCCACCTATCAAGATGAACAGATGTGTGGAATATTTTGAAGTCTGATCAAAGGTTTAGAAAATGAAGGCAAGGTCAGAATTTGACCTTCGATTCCTGCTGTGAACTTGAAACATGTATTTGTTTAACTCTTTCCTGCACAATCCCTTGTTTTTACCTTCCAGTGAGTTTATTCTTGAGAATCATTGTATGCAAAGAAGAAATTATTTGTAACAAGCAATTTCCCCTTTTCTTGCAATATTTTCTAGCCTATAGGTTGGTTATTTTTCAAAATGCACCCACTTTTAATAGTTGTCTGCAGCTTCTGTCAAATCGGACCAGTCTAAAATTTTGAAAAATGGGAAAGGGTTACGGGGCATGATACATGTCTATCATTAGAATGTAAAAGAGTGTGCAATATTTAGAAGTTGGATCAGCATTTCACAATGTATTTGTAGCATTAAAGTTTGTCACACTAAAATGCCTACAACATCAAGGTGGTGATAAAAAAGCCAAGTTATTTCGTCAATGGTTATTTTGCAACTTAAACAATGGAACAGTAGCCTATTTCAACCAAACAGAGTCAGTTAACCCTTTTCTATATAATCCCTTCTTTTTATGTCCCTGTGACTTTTTGCTTGAGAAAACGTGAGAAAAGAAGAAATTGCCTGTAACAAGCAATTTCTTCTTTTCATATAATATTTTCTAACCTGTTGGCTGGTTACTTTTCTAATTGCACTCACTTTTAATTGTCATCTGCAACTTCTTCCAAATTGGGCCAGTCTAAAAATTTCGAAAAATGGGAAAGGGATAAAGATGAAACTGTACATATAGATGGAATATATCATCGATGGGCAACAAAAACCTTAAAACAACAACTTATTGAAGGTCTTGTTTTCCAGTGACAAAATGTCCAATTTGATCCATTTATATAAATAGCAAACCCTGTCAAAAACAATCATTGGTTTTCTCGACTGCTCCATTTGATTGTAATGCTTTAAAGGAGAACAAAATTCTAGATTGGTCCAAATTGAATGAACTTGCATACAACATGTCAAAAGAAAGACTACGAAAGCCTACTTTAAACATTTTTCTTGAAGGGCACAAAATTCAATTTTTCTAGTCAACACAATGTCATGCTGTAACTGTAATCCTTTCCAGTTTTCTTCAATTTTAGACTGTGCCAAATTGAAAGAGATTGCAGAAAATAACAAGAGGACCATGATGGTCCTAAATCGCTCCCCTGAGTATGATGGTCCATGGATTCATGATATATACAAAATAGCAAAGCCTTCTGTCTAATTATTTTGGATAAGATGTTTAAGGATTTTCTCTTTTAATCCTAGGTATATTGATGATCCCACCATATAACCCTAATTTCCTGAATAAGGCAATGCTTTGAAGTATAGACATCAATACATACCAAATATAAAAGCTCTAGGCCTAATGGTTTAGGAGAAGAAGGTTTTCAAATATATCATTGTTTATTCCTATCAAAAATTGGGGATTGCACAGAAAAGGGATAATTTTCAGATTACAGTAATTCTTTGAAGTATTTTGGTAGAGAGTCAATAGCTGATGATACATACCAAATCTAAAAGCTCTAGGCCTAATAGTTTGGGAGAAGAAGATTTAAAAGATTTCCTTCTTTATTCCGTTGTAAAATCAGGGATCATTCAGAAAATGGCTAATTCTCAGAATACAATTATTTTTCTAAGTATTTTGGTGAAGGGTCAATAGATAATGATATGTACCAAATATCAGAGCTCTAGGCCTTATGGTTTGGGAGAAGAAGATTTTCAAAGATTTCCTACTTTAATCCGTTGTAAAATCAGGGATCGCACAGAAAAGGGCTAATTTTCAGAATAATTCTTTGGAGTATTTTGGTAGAGGGTCAATGGGAGATGATACATACCAAATATCAAAGCTCTTGGCCTTATGGTTTAGGAGGAGAAGATTTTTTAATAATTGTTTTTATTTGCGGACGGACAGACTGACAGATGGACAGACGGACGCCGGACAATTACCGATCACAATGGCTCACCTTGAGCACGTTGTGCTCAGGTGAGCTAATAAAATTGGATGCAATTTGAAATGAAACCATCCTATGGTTTGGAATACATTGTGGGAAAAGGAGATATTTCTGTATTTCAAGCATAATGGTAATGAATTACTTTCCTTTTTACAATTAATAGTCTTCACATTTACACAAAATATAATATAAATTATTGCACAAAAAAACAAAACATTAAACAAACAAAATATTTCTCTATATTTCTCTATACCACAAAATACATGTAAACCTAAAAAAATAGCCTTGAAAAGGTCAAAGTACTGATACACTATATCAAGGCCCTACCCCTTCTGGGTCAGGAGGAGATGATATCTAAGATTTTTTTAATTGAATTTAGTTCTTTTAACAATTTTCAAAGGGGGACACCTAAGGGAATATGCGTACATTTACCAATTTTGGTTGAAATTGGCCAAGTCAAAGAGATGTCAATTAAAGAAATTCTTTCCATATGACAGACATTAATGAGAAGGCAATCACAAAACCTCACATTGACAACTTTGTGCTCATGTAATTCCCACACAATGAGGTCTTTTCACATCCCCCAAGAAAATAGTTTAGGAAAACATAACTGAAAATGAGGAAATTGCTTGTAACGAGCAAGTTCTTCATTTGCCATGAAGTTCTTTTATTTTCTTTTATCTATGTAGTGATAAGATTTTTGAATAACATGAATGTACTACGATCAAACTATGTGTGTTTCAATCCAGTATCATTTTAACTTTTAATATTAAATCTTTTGTTTTCTTAGTCTGAAGTTGGAATCGTATCGAAATATTGTGAAGCATTTACCCATTCCCACACTATCTGTTTTTTAAGCACCCTAAAAAATGCATTGGAAACATTGCCGAAATAAAGAAATTGCTTGTTAAAAGCAATTTCTTCTTTTCCCATAATACTTTCTACCCAGAAACACAAAGAATTTTAAAATTTCATCAAGTTAAGTCTGTCTTCTGCAACGTCTTTTAATTTGAACCAGTTTAAAATATTGTCCTTTGGTAATGGGTTAATCTTTTGTGAAATAGAGAAACATCTTTCTAATACAATTGATACAAAAGATTATAAATGGATAAATGAGAAAAAGTAACTAAATAAAAAAAAGAAAATACAATATAATACTGTGTTAATTAAACAAAAAAAATGTGACAAACTAAGACAAAAATGATCATCTGGATAGATCCTAAGAAGCTGTTTTAAAGTCTTTCCTGTACAAAAACTTGTTCTATGAAGCCAGATTATTGCAATTTTGAAAAAGATAGAGTGGCAGAAGGGGGTGGGGGATACATTTCTTTTTTGTCCCTGTAAGAAATATTTGCCTTCAGCAAGGGGTCTTAGAACACATTTTCAACAGGGTTGATTAATTCACAGAATTATTCTAAATTTGCGAAAACTAACCCATTACCAGACAGCAAAATTTTAAACTGGCCCAAATTGAAAGAAGTTGCAAACGACAATTTAAAGTTTATCAAACTTCAGATCTCTTTTTCTTTGGGGCGTCTAAAAGCGTCACTGAATGGGAATAGGTTAATGTGTTTTAAACTAGTGATCATTTCAAATACAATAAATCACCTCTAAGTAAGGCTTTATAAAGCTGTTATTCTACACCATGCCTTTAGTTGGTTTGAATTTACCAGTCAAATGAAAATTTGGAATTTTTAGGATTTGCAGTCTGCAATTGGGAATAAACTGCTCTTAATTGGTTTGAAAATTTTGCTTTGTTTCATTGGTATTTCAGCCCCAGAATTAGGCAAACAACACCGCCTTCAGCTTGAATCTCTACAAATCATTTAAAAAGTATGGACCTTCCTATTTTTAGGTCCAAAAGGTCCTTTGACTACTATTTTCTAGCCCTGCTGTGTAAGAGCCGCTTTCAACCCATATGTGAAGTTTCACACCTTTACCGTCTGTAGTAAGATAAGCATCTTTTATGCAAACCAAGAATAACTTTGTTGAACTAGCGTTAAATTTGGCATAAATTAACCCATTCCAACTCAATCCCTCCTTTTTACGCCCCTCAAGAAAAAACTTTGGAAAACATTGTGGAAAATGAAGAAATTGCTTGTATCAAGCAATTTCTTCATTATCCACAATGTTTTCTATCCAAAAAGACGAAAAAATTCAAAATTCCATCAACTTGAAATTGTCGTCTGTAGCTTCTTTCAATTTGGACCAGTCTAAAATTTGGTTGAGTTGGAATGGGTTAATAAATCAATTTTCATTTAAATGAATGTCAGCGTAATGAAACATGTTATAAGTGATGTTAAACCCCATTCATTAAATCAATCTAAACACATTTATGGGATTGTTACAAAGATACTTGCACATAAAACTTTAACCAGGAAATTTCAAGCAAAGATGTGTCAAAATATCATTATCAAAATACAATCGCTGCTATGAATTATTTTCAACCCTTAGTCCATGTGCAAAGTTTCAAAGCAAAAGCTTTTATAATTACAGCAATAATGTATGTCAGAGTAACAAACCTTTGTCTAAGAGATAGGGTTATTGTCAGTGCAAAGTTTCAGAACATTAGTAGGAACAAAGATATGACACTTGAGTGTAAAACTTTAACCAATGTGTGACTGAAATGAACTCCCTATTCTTCAAATAGTTAATCTAAAAAGGTTTTTTGGTCAATAGTTGAACACTTTCCTTGAGAAATTGATATCATTCTTTCTGCATAGGAATGTGTATCAGTATTTATAAAAAGAAAATTCATTTCCAAGTGAGAGATTTCCATGTATTCCAAAAGGTACTTTTTACCAAAAACAAAAATAGTCACATCTAAACCCATTACCATCTAAGATTTGAACACATTCAAGAAAAATAACTGAGAAAAGCATTGTTACAAGCAAATTCTTCTTTTGCCAAAATATTTTTATTCTTATATGGTCCTTTTTTTAAAGTTTTGGTTCACTCTAAGATGTTGTACGCAACTTTGTTCAATTTAGACCTTTCTAAAATGTTGTTGTCAGGTAATGGGTTAAATAACATGTACAAGTTAGGTTTTATTCCTCATTCACAATCTGTCACACCTTCTTTCTGAAATCAGCCTCTCAAAAGATTCATTGTATACAGTTATTCATTTCCCATTAATAAGTTAAATTGTCATTTTTTTTCTTTTGGCCAAACAATGTCACTGAAAAGAAGTGATAAATCATTTACAGGTCAAGTCCGAATTGAAAGATGTTGCTGATGAAAATTTCAAGATGATGGAATTTTAAAGATAATTGTCTTTTAGGGTAAAAGAGATAATATAAACTGTTCCCACACTATTCTACATTTTCATGCCCCTAAAGAAACAAAAACCTGGGAAAACGAAGTGGAAAGTGCTTTCTAACCAGAAAGACAATGCTTTTTAAGATCTCACCAACTCTTAACTGTCATCAGCAACTTCTTTCAATTCAGGCCAGTCTAAAATTTTGTCATCCAGTAATGGGTTAAGTGAGTACCAACAATGTAAAAGTAAAGGGAGTCTAGAGAAAATATTGGTCTATGTTTCAAAATCAGACTCTGTCCCTCTATCTGGAGCTGTACAAACATTCCAGTGTTCTATGACAACCATCTCTACACTACTGCTATAGGCACTTGAAGATCCTCTGATGTCCCATTCACCTGACAGGCAGCTTGTATATGGCCCGACAAGAAATTGGACAACTCATCCTTGTCACTCTAGAAATGACAAAACATTAAAAATTGTATATAACATTCACGTAACCCATTCCCACACAACAAAATTTTAGACTGGTCCAAATTGAAAGGAGTTACAGACAACAATTAAAATGTTAAGATTTTTCAACTTTCTGGGAAGAAAAATTGTTGTCACAAGCAATTTCTTCATTTTAAACAATGTTTTCCCAAATTGATTTTCTTGAGGGGTGTCAAAAGGCATCACTGTGTGGGAATGGATTAAGATATGAGATACAAGGTGTCATTAATTGAAATGGATCACAGATATACCATTTGAATTAAATAATTAACCAAATCCCACACAACCTCTTTTTTACGTCCCTCAAGAAAAAACTTTTGAAAACGTTGTAGACATAGTAGAAATTGCTTGATTCAAGAAATTTCTTCAATGTCCACAATGTTTTACCCCCCAAAATTCAAAGTATTTTTGAGTTTCATCAACGTACAATTGTCGTCTGCACCTTCCATTAATTTGGACCAGTCTAAAATTTTCTCAAGTGGGAATGGAGTAATGAGAACAAATCAAGTTGCTGCCAACAGTAGATTAACCTTTTACCACTAGACACAATATTAGACTGGTCCAAATCTAATCACATGAACAAACTTTGCAGAAGATTACACAGATATCCTACATACCAATTATCAGAACTCTACGCTTTCTGGTTTCATAGAAGATTTCTTAAGATTTTCTCTTATTTCTTTCGTTAATAAGGGTATACTAAGACTGAGCCAAAATATGATCCTAGGGGCATTACATAAGCAAACATTGTACAAGTTCAAACAGAGATTCTACTTAACAAATGTCATTTCTCTAGGCTTACTATATTCCAAATATCAATGCTCTAGGTTTCTGAGAAGATATTCAAAGTTTTTCTCCTTTCTTTCTATATACTAGATGGTTGTCCCAGGACAACTGCTGTCGAGCACCCGAAGTTTTGTAGGTATCATGCTCCAGACAAGCACTTTTTAGTGTTTGACCTCGAACTTGAAGCTATCCAAACAATTCTATCAAATTGCACATTTACCCATGATAGAGAATAATTGTGCCAATTTATTTTGAAATCCATCCAAAATTGTAGGAGAAATTCTCCGGACAAGCACAATTTTAGTGTTTGACCTTGAGCTGTGACCTTGACATTAGAACTATCCATAAAATTCTTTTAAATGGCACATCTACTCATGATGGAGAATAACTGTGCCAATTTATTTTGAAATCCATCCATAAATGTATGAGTAATTGTTCGGACAAATTCTGACGGATGGACGGACTAACAGACAGACTAACACACATACATTTTCTTGTCATAGTGACAACTTTGTCTCGCTCACGCAAGCAAAATCAGTAGAGTCTGAATATAACCAAAGGGAATCATAGGAATAAATTTTGTATAAGATCTATTAGAAATTCTACTTATCAACTACCAATATTCTAAGCTTACTGGTTTCAGGAAACACACTTAACCCTCTTCATGCTGAACCAGGAATATTCTGGTTTAAGCAGGAGATGTAGACAAAGATCAGCCTGCACATAAGTGAGTCTGATCTTGGTCTACATCTCCTGCTTGCTATTTTCCCACCAGAGTTGTTTATGAAATGGATTTGTAAAAGAAATATTGATTTTTGAACAATAAGTTCTATCAGTGCTTTCAACCTTTTGATTTTACAGCAATTCAGTGAGGTAATTTATACAGCTTGACAAGGGTTAAGTAAATGTCAATTATAATATTGGAACAGTTTTGGAGAGTTTCACTCAACAACCATCCCTTCCATGTTTCAAGGAGATTGGCCCTCTAGTTCATGAAGAGAATTTGTTTAACCCATTCCCACACAGCAAAATTTTAGACTGGTCCAAATTGAAAGAAGCTGCAGACAACAATTTCAAGTTGATAGAATTTTGAATTTTTTCATCATTTTGGGTAGAAAACATTGTGGATAATGAAGAAATTGCTTGATACAAGCAATTTCTTCATTTTCCAAAATGTTTTCAAAAGCTTTTTTCTTGAGGGGCGTAAAAAGGAGGGATTGAGTTGTAATGGGTTAAAGAATTTGAAAGAAGCACAGCTATGACATTGAGCGATCAACTTAACTAATACAAAGACAAAAAGATTTAAGACTAATCAAAAAAGACAGAAATTGCAGATTGCAATTCACATTGTGTTAAAATTTGAAAATAAGTGCCCAATAGGGTAGAAAACATTGAGAGAAAAGGAGAAATAGCTTCTGACATGCAATTTCTCAATTTCCCATAAAGTTTCAAGGATCATTACTCTTTAGGGCGTCAGAAACAGGTATGTGTGGTGATGGGTTAAGCACTTTGTCCTCAGAAGAGAACTCTTTAATACTTTTATTCATTATTCACTAAGTTTCCAAATCTTTTTTTCTTGAAGGTTGTACAATAGCAGGGGCATGTAGTTATAGGTTGAATTATATAATTATAATAACCTCATTAATGAATCCATAATGCACCAGCTCCTCAGCCAATAATCCAGCATTATCTTTACTGTCAAAATCACACTCTAGCTGGCGGTTCATTTTGTCATCCATTCGTAAGACGAGGGTCAAGTGGAATGTTACACTATCCTTGGTCTGGACCTGTTTGATCTGACAGTTCATATTTATGACACGACGAGTCTCTACGTCTACTGGTTCAGGAGTTTCTGATTTCTCCTGCTGAGTCATCTCAGGAGTTATGGCCCTTGGACGAATGTTTGGAGGGTGTGGCAAGTCAAATGCAGTCAGCGGGTAAATGCCGTTTCTGTTATAAAGAAGAATTGTGAAAAATTTGTTCCAATTTTAATCTACGTAAGAACTTCTTTTGACTGGGAAGAAGATGAAGTTTTCCAACTTTTGCCCCTGCTATACCAAAACAGTCTGACACCTCTAAGAAAAAGCTATGGAGAATATTGCATAAAATAAAGAAATTGCTTGTTACAAATAATTTCTTACTATACACAATGTTTTCTACCCAAATAGACAAAGATTTTTAAAATTTATCAACTCTTAATCTTCAAATTTGGATAAGTCTAAACATTTGTAGTCGGTAATGGGTTAACCATGTACTGCCCTTTACTATACCATCTAATTCTACCTATTTTTCATTAATTTAAACAATGACCAGAAGCAAAAATTTAGACTGGTCCAAATTGAAAGGAGTTGCAAACAACAATTTAAAGTTTATGAAACTTAAGATTTTTTCAACTTTCTGGATAGAAAACATTGTGTAAAATGAAGAAATTGCTTGTTACAAGCAATTTCTTCATTTTACACAATGTTTTCCCAATTGTTTTTCTTGAGGGGCGTCCAAAACCTTCAATGTGTGATTATGGGTTAACTTTTAACAAATCAAATATGACATGATATGGACATGATATATTGTCTTGTTTGAAAGATTTCAATCAAACTGAGTAAGGTAACAAATTCTCTGACTTTCCATGGTTTGTATGTTTTCCCTGACCATTTTTAAAAAAAGAGGCATAATTCATTACATTTATAGTTACCCCCCCCCCTTGTTGGTATAGATTGCTCTTTTGGTAGTGAACATATATTCCAAGTTTCAAGTAAATGCATTCAGTATTAACTAGAGATATTACAAAATGCCAAAGTTTTGGGACTAAGACAATGCAAATACCTGGGATTTTCTTCAGAAACAGCAGACTTAATAAAATAGAAACAAGAGGCCCATGAGGGCCTGAGACGCTCTACTGGTTATCAAGTTTTCTGTTAAAGAAATCTGATATTTAAGGAAGTTAATTGCTCAAAGAAGAATGCATACAGAAAAAAAGGGGGCTTTATCCCCTTTATCATTTTAAGCAACAATCCTCAAGGCCCCTTTTCCCATGTTTCATGACGGATCCACTCCATTTCCAAAAGAAAGTTACCTTATGACCCTACAATCATTCTGTGAATATTTCATCAGAATCTGACAATAATTGTGGACCTTATCACATGAACAGGATTGTTTTGAATGAAAATCAATAAGGCCCCTTTTCCTGTGTTTTCTGATGGATCAATTTCATTCCAAAAGGAACTTTCCTTACAACCCTACAATTGTCCTGTGAAATTTAAAAGACAACTTGATAATGATTGTGATCTTCATCACATTCACAAGAATGTTTTGAATGATAATCTGTAAGGCCCCTTTTCCTGTGTTTTGAATGCCACAATTATTCCATGCATCTTTGAAGACAATCCAATAAAACTGTTGACTTTATTGTGTTAACAAAGATATTAAATTCAAGTTCTCATAAGGCCCCTTTTCCCGTGATATTTTACTGTTGGTTTTATCATTCTATGAAAGTTAAAAGTGAATCCGATGAAATATTGGGAATTCATTATGTTTACTAGAATATTTAAAAAAAATCATATGTCCCCTTTTTATATAATACTTGATGGGTTGTACCCAGTTCTGAAAAGAACAATCTAAGTATTTGTACAATCATTCTGTGAAATTTTGAAGTGAATCCGGTGAAATCAAGGGACATCATTGTGTTAACCAGAATATTTAAGAGAGCTTTTCATAAGGTCCCTTTTTATGTGACCCTTGCTATAGTCAGATCCACTGTCAAAATCAACAATTGGAATGATGGTACAATCAATCTGTTTAATCTGTGGAATTTATTGTGTTTATGAGTTTATAGTGAAATCTTCAGAGGGCCCCTTTTCTCATGATACTTTACAGAACAAACCAAACTTCAAAAGGAACAATTCTAATGAAGGTAGAATCATTCTTTAAAAGTTAAAGAGAATCAATGAAAACAGTGGACTGAATTGTGTCAAGAATTTTTGTAACAAAATTTTCATAAGGCCCCTTTTTCCGTGAAACTTAACAAATCAGACCCAAAGTACAAAGGAACAATCCTAATGATAGTTTGAAGAAAATGATAAAGACTGAGGACTTTATTGTAATAATGATGTTTTGTAATAAAATTTTTATAAGGTCCCTTTTCTTGTGTCACTTAACCAATCAGACCCAATTTACAAAGGAACAATCCAAATGATGGTAAATCATTCTATTACAGTTTGAAGAGATTCTGATAAAGACTGAGGGCGTTGTTGCGTTTATGAGGATTTGTTAATAATTTTTCATACAGCCCCTTTTCCTATGATACTAGACAGATCAGGCCCAATTTGGAAAGAAACAATCCTTATGATGGTACAAACATTCTTTATCTTGGTGTCAAATTTTTGAAATAAAATTTTCATTAGGCTCCTTTTCCTGTGATACTTGAAGGATCAGGTCTCATGTCAGCATCAACAATCGTGATTATTGTACAATGATTCTGTAAAGGTTTGAATAAAATCCTATGAAAGCTCTGGACTTGGTTACAAGGATTATAGATAAAATTCTCTAAAGGCCCCTTTTCCATGATACTAGACAGATCACGCCTAATTTGAAAAGAAAGAATCCTCATGATGGAATAATCATTCTGTGAAAGTTTTAACAGAATCTGATGAAAACTGTTGACTTTATTGTGGTACAATGATTTTAAAATTAAATTTCATAATGCTCCTTTTCCTGTGATACTTGACGGATCAGGTCTAATGCAAACATCAACAATCATTATTATTGTACAATTATACTGTGAATGTTTGAAGAAAATCCGATGAAAGCTCTGGACTTGGTAACAAGGATTTATAAATGAAATTTTCACAAGGCCCCTTTTCCTGTGCTTCTTGACAGTTCAAACTTGTTACGAAAAGAATGATAGTTATGACCTTCCAATCATTCTGTGAAAGTTTCAACAAAATCTGATCAAAGCTGTGGGCTTTATTGTGTTAACAGGGTTTTATTAATTGAATTTTCATATAGCCCCTTTTCCCATGTTACTTGATGGATCTGAACCAATCCCAAAGGGAACTCTTCTTACAAAAGTATAATTATTCTGTTTGATTATAAAGACAACCAAATCTCATCTGTGGACTTACAAGCATTAAGATTTTTTTAATTGAATTTTCCTAAGGCCCCTTTTCCCATGTTTCTCAAAGGATCAGACCCAATTTGAAAGGAACAATCCTTATGATGGTACAATCATTATGTGAAAGTTTGAAGTCAATCAGGTGAAATCTAGGGCCTTTATGTGTTAACTAAGATTTTTTTTATTAAATTTTTATAGGGCCCCTTTTCCCATGAAACTTGATGGATCAAACCTACTTCCGAAAGGAACAATCCATTTAATGTAATAATCATTCTGGGAATGTTTGAAGAGAATTTGTTGAAAACTATGGACTCTATTGTGTTTACGAGGACTTTTTCAATCCAGTTTTTATCGGGCCCCTTTTTCCCGTGGTCCTTGACTGATCATACCAAATTTTGAAAGGAACAATTCTTATGATGGTACAATCATTCTGTGAAAGTTTGATGTCAATCAGATGAAAACTGTGGACTCTAGAGTGTTAACAATGATCTTTGAATTAAATTTTAATAAGGCCCCTTTTCCTATGTTTCTTGAGGAATCATATCCGATTCCAAAAGGTACAATCCTTATGATGGTACAATCATTCTGTGAAAGTTTGAAGAGAATCCGTTGAAAATTGTTGGCTCTAGATTATTAATGAGAATTTTTTATTAAACATTTCATAAGGCCCCTTTTTCCTGTGTTTCTTGAAGGATCATACCAAATTTCGAAAGGAATAATCCTTATGATAGTATAATCATTCTGTGAAAGTTTGAAGGGAATCCGATGAAAACTATTGACTCCAGAGTGTTAAAGAGTGTTTCTTAAAAGATTTTTCGATTAGATTTTCATAAGGCCCCTTTTCCCATGTTTTCTGATGGATCTGACCAAATTCCCAAAGGAGCAATCCTTATGATGGTACAATCATTCTGTGAAAGTTTAAATACAATCTGATGAAAACTGTGGACTCTAAGGTGTTAACCAGAATTTTTTAATTAAATTTTCATAAGGCCCCTTTTCCCCTGTTTGATGACAGATCAGATCAATTTTCGAAAGGAACGATCCTAATGATTGTACAATCATTCTGAAAAAGTTTGAAGAGAATCCGATGAAAACTGTGGACTCTATCGTGTAAACAAGGATTTTTAATGGAGTTTTTAATTGAATTTTCATAAGGCCCCTTTTCCCCGAGTTTCTTGACGGATCTGACCCATTTTCAAAAGGAACGATTCTTATGATGGTACAATCATTCTGTGAAAGTTTGAAGAGAATCCAATGAAAACTGTGGTCTCTATCGCGTACACGAGGATTTTAAATGGAATTTTAATTAAATTTTCATAACGCCCCTTTTCCCATGTTTCTTGACGGATCATACCAAATTTCAAAAGGAATGATCATTATGTTGGTACAATCATTCTGAGAAAGTTTGAAGAGAATCCAATGAGAACTGTGGACTCTATCTTGTAAACGAGTATTTTTTAATTAAATTTTCATAAGGCCCCTTTTCCTGTGTTTCTTGACGGATCATACCCATTTTCGAAAGGTACCATCCTTATGTTGGTACAATCATTCTGAGAAAGTTTAAGGAGAATCCAATGAAAACTGTGGACTCTATCGTGTAAACGAGAATTTTTAATTGAATTTTTAATGAATTTTCATAAGGCCCCTTTTCCCTTGTTTCTTGACGTATCATACCCATTTTCGAAAGGAATGATCATTATGTTGGTACAATTATTCTGTGAAAGTTTGAAGAGAATCTGATGAGAACTGTGGACTTTATTGCTTAAACGAGGATTTTTTAATAAAATTTTCATAAGGCCCTTTTTCCCCCGTTTCTTGAAGGATCATACCCATTTTAGAAAGGAACGATCCTTATGATGGTACAATCATTCTGAGAAATTTTGAAGAGAATCCGATGAAAACAGTGGACTTAATCGCATAAACGAGAATTTTTAATTGGATTTTTTAATTTAATTTTCATAAGGCCCCTTTTCCCTGGTTTCTTGACGGATCATACCCATTTTCAAAAGGAACGATCCTTATGATGGTACAATCATTCTGAGAAAGTTTGAAGAGAATCCGAAGAAAACTGTAGACTTTATCACATAGACAAAGATCTTTTAATTAAGTTTTAATCAGGCCCCTTTTCCCATGATTCTTGAGGGATCGGACCCATTTTCGAAAGGAACAATCATTATGTTGGTACAATCATTCTGTGAAAGTTTGAAGAGAATCTGATGAGAACTGTGGACTCTATTGTGTAAACGAATATTTTTTAATTTAATTTTCATAAGGCCCCTTTTCCCTTGTTTCTTGACGGATAATACCCATTTTCAAAAGGAACGATCCTTATGATGGTACAATCATTCTGAGAAAGTTTGAAGAGAATCCGATTAAAACAGTGGACTTTATCGCGTAAACAAGGATTTTTAATTGAATTTTTAATTAAATTTTCATAAGGCCATTTTTCCCTTGTTTCTTGACACATCATACCCATTTTCGAAAGGAATGATCCTTATGATGGTACAATCATTCTGAGAAAGTTTGAAGAGAATCTGATGAAAACTGTGGACTTTATCGCGTAAACGAGTATTTTTTAATAAAGTTTTAATTAGGCCCCTTTTCCCGTGTTTCTTGACGGATCTGACCCAATTCGAAAAGAACGATCCTTATGATGGTACAATCATTCTGTGAAAGTTTGAAGAGAATCTGATGAAAACAGTGGACTTTATCGCGTAAACAAGGAAAAGTTTAACAGACGGACGACGGACGGACGGCTGGACGGACACATGGACAGGAAATAGCCATTGCTATAGCTCTAGTGGCCTTCGGCCAGTAGAGCTTAAAAAATACAGACAATTCACTAAACAATGAGCAACCTGGAACACTTTGAGACGCTTAGTTTGAAATAAGCTTCAGACCATTAGCTAAAATAGATGATATTTCAAGAGGAGGCTTTTATATCAAAGGAGCATATCAGGGGAAATTTTGGAAGACCCCTTGACAGCTTTTTTACCCCTTGTCATGCTGAACAATAATAAAATCCTTTTGAAAAAAAAAGCATGAAAATCAAAGGCCTGACAGCACTGAAAGTACTACTTTTAGGTCTATACTTATTTTGAAAATTAGATATCTAAAACAACCTTGACTTGAAAAGGACAAGCAGGTGGTGTAGACAAATATCAGACTTCACTTATGTGCAGGCTAATCTTTGTCTATACCTCCCGCAAAAAACAGGAATATTTTGGGTTCAGCATGCTAAGGGATAAGAAAGGTTTGAATGTTACCATAAATTGATAAGGTTTATAAGAATAAAAGCGTATTCTTGAATGAACGTCAACAGTCAAGGGCAAGGTCACAAAGCAATATCCTATGCCCTGCTTGAGTTGCATGGGAAATAATATCATCATAGTGTTAAGAGTTCAAAATTATCAGCAAAATTTGAGATTTTGAAATTGGTTAAAAGGTTGGACAAAAGGTTACAAGAATAATGTACTTGATGCCAAGTGAAAGTCAACCACCTGATGAATATATATTTCGAATTTGATTGTCATAGATGTGGATGGTATTATAATAACAATTTTAACCCTTGTCATGCTGTATAAATTACCTTACTGAATTGCTGTCAAATCAAAGGGCTGAAAGCACTGATGGAACTTGTTCAAAATTCAATATTTTTTTTTAGAAATCAACTTCATAAGCAACTCTTGCAGAAAAAGTACAAGCAGGAGGTATAGACTAAGATCAGCCTGCACATAAGTGCAGTCTGATCTTAGTCTACACCTCCTGCCAAAACCGGAATATTCCGTGTTCAGCATGACAAGGGTTAATGAAATATTCTATAGACCCTTTTCCTATGAGACTTGACAACTTTGACCAATTTTCAAAAGATTCAATCCTTTAGTCTCTTATCATGATAGAATCATTCTGTGCAAATTTGGGTAATAATCAAGTGGGTTGTTTCTAAAAAGAATCATCTTTTCAATCTTACAAAGAGTAACCAAACAATCATTCCTGTGAAACTGGTTGAATTTTAGCCAGTAGTTTTTGAGGAGAAGATTTTTAAAGAAAAAGTTGATAGATGAATACACAACTGGAAAAAACCCTGATTATAGATAAAAACAACAGTGTGAAGCTGACTATAACATTGTTACTAAAATGTCTTTGATTCCATAGTTGAAGAAAAACACCCAATAACTACTTACTTGACATCTTCCAAAAACTTTTCTAATTCTAATGCTGGAACTTGTGAAAATCTGAAATAGAAGATAACAAGAGATAACAAACATACTAATAGCAAACCTAGATCTTCACAGATGACATTGACCTTACCATAGCCAATAAGGTATGGTTCCTTCATACTCAATGTTACTATATAACTGTAATAGATTATTTTTAAGAAATGACAAATGTTTTATACACTAAATCTTGTTGAAACCGCTTATACACCCTCCAAATCTTCTTGTTTAAAAAAAAAACATTATGATTAATAGTTTTAAATTTCTTGAAACTTGTCATGCTGAATAAAATCCTTTACATAATTGCATCAAAATCAAATTGAATATTTAACTTGTATAAACTTTGGCTTAACAGGGACAAGTGGGTGGTGGAGAACAAGACGAGAGCACAAATGCATACAAGCTGATCCCTGTCTACACCTCCTTTCAAAACAGAAATATTACAGGTTCAACATGACACATAAGGTAAATCTCTCTTGTCATATAATTCACAATGTGAATTTGTGCACAGGTTGAGGCTCACGGAGAACATCATAAAATACATGTCACCCATTCAAGGCTCATCAGTAGAATTGGTACTTTGAAAAGTCATTTTTACCATGTGAGATGACCATGAATTTTGTTATATCAAAATTCTTACCACATAACTAACATTAAAGAGTTTGTGGACTAATGGAGTAACTAACAATAAAGCAGGGCAAAAACTGATATTTAGGCTTAAAAATATTTTGTAGATAAAGGCAGAAAGATAAGTGTCACAACATTTATACTTGGGCTGCGTATCAGTACCAGATATATCGAAAACCAGTACTTGACAATTGACAGATATATATGATGGTACGTTTCTGGGCCTTATACTAATTTTGCCCCGCTCTGTACCGCCCTCACCAAGTCTCAAAATAAATTATTAACACCATCATTTTTTTGGCATGAAGAAAAACTTTAATGAAAATCGATATGGTATTTCATTGAACCAGCCAGTCTGATTTTCCTGATAGTTCAAATGGGTAGTAAAATACATGGCGTCAAGTTGACATAAGGCCAAGTAAACCATGATAGAACATGACCAAGATGTTACAATGTTTGATGTTTGATCTATAATATTTTAAACTTTTAATCAGTTTGTATAAAGAGAAACAAACACATTTTTTGTCTTAATCACTTTTTATTGAAAATATGAAATATGATATATAGAATATCGTTTATTTTGCAATGATTCAAATATCCTATAGAAAAAACTGACAGATACGAACCCCTTATTACAACTAAATATATCCAATATAGTCTATCAGATATATGTACTTGATCTTACTGTAATCAACTTTGCCAAACCTTTGCTAAATAATTTAACTGAATTGTCTGAAGAAAGAGTGACCATATTTTAGATTACAGACAGGTGAAAAATAATCCATAATTACATTTCCACTTGATAATTGGAATAACAAATCATTAGGAGTTAAAAGATTTCCTTATTTTGATTTCTTCCAAAATCATGATCATCAGCAGACCACTTTAGTGGACATTTTTAAGAATTTGACATTAAAAAATCGGTCATACTTCTTTACTTTTGAGCAAATGGAACACTGTACTTCAACTCTATCACAGTTAACACATATTTAATCCATTCCCACACTAGCTACTAGTTTACCTCCACACTGTTGGTTCTTGGTCCCTACTATATCTAATCTCTCCTATTACCTTCTTTGGATCTACCTTCAGAAGATGGCTGTCTTCTGTCATGTTTTCTACTAAATGTGCTGAAAAAATAAACACAATTTTGGATGAATGATCGCTTCATTTCTAGCCAAAATATTACTTATAAGGAGAAATGATTGTGACCGTGTATTTTTCATAAAGTGGCTTAAAGACAAGAGGCCCATAGGGCCTTATCGGTCAACTGAGTCAAAAGAGTACGGAAACAAATAAAAGTCCACAAGATTATGCTACATACTTAATATCAAAGCTCTAAGCCTTTTAATTTGGAAGAAGAAGATTTTTAGAAGTTTTCACTAAAAAAGCCTATGCTTAACTTGGGACATCTTGGAATGGGCTAATTCTGACCCTGGGGCCATAATTTATACAATCTTGATGGAGGTCCACCAGGTGATGCTATAAACAAAATATCAAAGCTCTAGGACCTTCTGTTTGGGAGAAGAAGAGTTTTAAATTTTCACTATATAAGCCCTATGTAAAATTTGTGTCGTCAGGGAATGGGCTAATTATGACCCTAGGGCCATAATTCATACAATATTGATAGAGATCCACCAGATGATGTTACATACCAAATATCAAAGCTCTAGGCCTATCTAGTTGAGAGAAGAAGATTTTTAAAGTTTTCACTATATAAGCCTATGTTAAATTTGTGACATCCAGGAATGGGCTAATCTTAATCCTGAGGCAATAATTTGTACAATCTTGATAGAGGTGGACCAGAGGATGCTGTATACCAAATATCAAAGTTCTAGGTGCTCCTGTTTGGGAGAAGAAGATTTCCAAAAATTTCAGTATATAAGCCCTTTGTAAAACTTGTGACGTCTGGAATGTGCTAATTCTGTCTCTGGGGCCATGATTCATACAATCTTGATAGAAATTCACCAGATGATGCTACATATCAAATATAAAAGCTCTAGGCCCTCCACTTTATAAGAAGAAGAACTAAATAGTCCTTGCCCTAAAGACTCTAAATACCAAATGTGAATCTAATCTGTCCGCCGGTTCATGACAAGAAGATTTTTAGAGATGTACCCTTTTTGGCCCCTTATGGAGTCCCAATGGGAGGTAACTCCATGACGTGTACAAATCTGAAGCACCTTCCCATAAGCATGCTTCCTGCCAAGATTGGTTGAAATCCATCCAAGGGTTCTTAAGAAGAAGTCAAAAATGTAAAAAGTTAATGCATGACGCACGACGGCAGACAAAACACAATAGCAATAGGTCACTAAAAATGTTAGGATAATTTTGCCAAATGACAATACATATATACATTTCAATGCAATCAGCAATACAGATTGCCTCTGACCATTCACAGAGAATAAACAATATGACAAAGACCACACAAGACAGAAAAATAGCATACAATTAATTAGAAATGGAAAATAAAACATTTTAAATTTAGCTTGGAAGAGCAATACCTCTTATCTGGCTGGAAGATTGTTATAAATTCCAATTTTGTTAAAACATATGCACATTCATAGTGTAGAAATCTTGCCAAAAAGCATTTGTTTTCTTTGCAATAAACAACATTTGTTTGCTTTGAATTCTCTATCATTACCACAATCAAAATGTCCAAATCCATAATTTGGAAATTCATATTTTGCAGATATAACCAAAAATACAGAATAACTTCAATGATTTTTTGTTCAAGTTTAGTTTTTAAGGAAAGAAGGGCATGTAATTAGTCAATTAATTCATCCACCACATTTAAAGGGGCCTTGAAGCACTGAAAGACCAATTGTTGGTCAATATTTCTGTTGAAAATCACTATTTCAACTAATTCTCACTTAAAAGAGAACAAGAGCACCGCCTACGGGTGCCTAAGCTCGGCTGTTGGGTGCTGGATAGTGGACAAAATGCATCTAGAGTTATCCCCCTTGATAGTATAGGTTGCTCTTTTCATAGTGAACAAGTATGTCAAGTTTCAAGTGAATGCCTTTAGTAAAACCAGAGATATCACAAAATGTCAAAGTTTTCGCAAAATGACGACAGCAACAACGATGACAACAACGATAATGACACCAAGGCTATAGCAATACCTCGAATTTTCTCTGAAAACAGCTGAGCTGAAAACAAGTGGTGTAGACTAAGATCAAATAGCACATTTGTGCAGGCTGAACTGTTTTTACCTCCTGCCAGAGCTGTAATATTCCAGCTTCAGCTTGACAAGGGTTAAACTCTTACAATGCTTGTTTTCAAGTGTAATAAGACAAATCAGTAAAGCATTACCATTTCTAACAAAAGCATGTGCAGCTAGCAAACAAAGGGAGTGAACTTCAAACAAAACAGAGTGAAATAACAGATCTCTGGCAGTTGGCCTTTTCTTCGGGTCTTTTTCTAGACACTTCTCAAGAAAGTCCTGAAAGTTTAAAATGCAAAAAGATCTATTAATGTTAAATATAATTTCAAATTGTGATCAATCAAGTGTTTCACTTTCCACAATTTTGTTATCTTTCCTTGATAGAGACACCGTCCTTTGAATTTTATTCAAATCTGTCTTAGAGTTCCATAGAAAGAGATCTAACAAAAAAATTCCAGTCTGACCAAAGCTGTGACTCCTTCATACTTGACAAAATGTTTTCAAGGTTATAATGAGAAATGTTACCTTTTCAATTTAAGCCTCAGACAGACAATAGCAAATCAGTATGCCCCTGTAATATCAATATTGGGAAAAGAAAGTATTGTTTTATTGAGGAAAATTGTTGTTTTTGTTTGTGAATTCAAAATTATCCCACTTCATCAGTATATTTGTCTGATAAAGTTAATTCAGTACTCTATCAGTAAAACTCTCCGGAAATATTCACAAAATATATTTGACTTACCCTCTGTAGAGGATTTTCGATGGACTGTAAAGTTTTATCGATGGCTTCAGGTGTGATCTTTGATCCACTTTCCCCATTACCAACAATACCAAGAGCTGCCATCTGCAGAACCCAAATAACAGTTCAATCCATTACCAGAGGACATTTTTTACTCATGTCCAAATTCAAAGGACATGCAGACAACAATTTTTAGTTAATGAAATATTGAAAATCTTGTTATGTTTTGATAGCTAACACTGGAGGGGTAATTCCATCCACAGGATGTAGTTCACTTTCAATGATGTTCAATTTAGATAGACATTTTTTACATTTCATACATTTGAAATTGACATCTGCAATATCTTTCAATTTCAAAACTTTAATCATAAAATTTTATTGTCTATTGATTGGTTAAATAGCATTTTCTTTATCTTCCCATTCTTTTTCCCTCTGGAAGACAACAAAAATGATAAATTTCTTGAACCTTAAATTGTCATTTGCAACTTGTTTCAAGATAAATCAATAATGGCAATCATCAGCAAATTCTTCTTTTCAAACAATGTTTTCCAAATATATATTTTCTATAATTCAGTGCATAAAAATATGGGACTGTGCTGTAATTGGTTAACCTTTTGTCTGTTGATGTTTAATTAACACTTTCAATATGAGAACCCTCTAAATTGTCTCACTTTGAAGAGCAGTCTACAAGTTCTTTCTTTTTGAACCAGTCAAGAAGTTGTGTCAACTGGTCAATAGAGTTTTCTGATTTATGACATTATATTTGTGCCTTTATCTAACACTAACAATATGCACACTTGCAAAAACAGTATCTTACCTCTAATGAACACATTCCAAATGAATAGATATCCACAGCTGTAGTAACTGTTCCAGCTGAAATGAGAAATGAACTATCTAATATTTAGAACTGCTTTGAAAAAATTCAATACAGGAAATTTTTATTCATTAAAGTATTACCAAAAGTTCTGCAAGTTACATAATTCACATAAAACACATACACATACTTCACTACAATCTACCTTATTTTCTTAAGCCAAACTGCAAAATCTACAAGAAACTGATGGCAGATTTTATATGCTCAAAGAGACATAAAAAACAATCCATCAGGGTCATAATTAAACCGTGAAACTTCATTTGAATCTCTAGTTAGGAGGAATCCTGGATATAAAGCAAACTAGAATATGTATGACTAAAAATGATATATACCCCGCCCCTTTCATGTCATGGGGCAATAACTCTGTAGCCTCAATTAAGGGGCAATAACACCATAATTATTTGGCCAACACACGTGCAAAACTTGCGTATTTGAATCTGTGATAAAAATTCTGTAATTCTCAACACTAATTTTTATGACAAATCAGGGGCAATAACTCAATAATTTTAACAAATGTTTGTCTTGCACATCTCCAACTCCTAACAAACACTTGTGCCAAGTATCAAGCAAATTAAAACCTTAACAGTACAAGGAGGATAAACAGGATTTTTTAAGCTGAATCTGGAAAAAAAACCTCATTAACATTGGACAAAATTTTCAAACAAGAGGGCCTGAGACACTCTACTGGTTATCAAGTCTTCTGTTAAAGAAATCTGATTTTTAAGGAAGTTAATTGCTTAAAGAAGAATACATAAACAGGATTGTTTTGAATGAAAATCCATAAGGCCCCTTTTCCTGTGTTTTCTGATGGATTAATTTCATTCCAAAAGGAACTTTCATAACCCTACAATTGTCCTGTGAAATTTAAAAGACAATCTGATAATGATTGTGAACTTCAGCACATATCCAAGAATGTCTTGAATGACAATCTGTAAGGCCCCTTTTCCTGTGTTTCGAATGCCACAATTATTCCATGCATCTTTGAAGAGAATCCGATAAAACTGTTGATTTTATTGTGTTAACAAAGATATTAAAATCAAGTTCTCATATGGCCCCTTTTCCCGTGATATTCACTGTTGGTTTTATCATTCTGTGAAAGTTCAAAGTGAATCTGATGAAATATGGGGACTTAATTATGTTTAAAAGAATATCAAAAAAAAAAAAAAATATGGCCCCTTTTCACATGATACTTGATGGATTGTACCCAGTTCTGAAAAGAACCATTTAAGTGATTGTACAATAATTCTGTGAAATTTTGAAGTGAATCTGGAGAAAACAAGGGCATCATTGTGTTCACCAGAATATTTAAGAAAGTTTTTCATAAGGCCCCCTTTTATGTGACACTTGCCACAATCAGATCCATTGTCAAAATCAACAATTGTAATGATGGTACAATCAATCTGTGTAATCTGTGGAATTTATTGTGTTGATGAGTTAATAGTGAAACCTTCATAGGGCCCTTTTTCCCCCAAGATACTTTATGATACAAACAAAATTTCAAAAGGAACAATTCTAATGAAGGTACAATCATTCTGTAAATGTTAAAGAGAATCAATGAAAACAGTGGACTGAATTGTGTCAAGAATTTTCTGTAATAAAATTTTCAAAAGGCCCCTTTTCTCTTGAAACTTAACAAATCAGACCCAATATACAACGAGACAATCCTAATGATAGATAGTTTGAAGAAAATGATAAAGACTGAGGACTTTATTGTGATAATGATGTTTTTGTAATAAAATTTTCATAAGGCCCCTTTTCTTCTGTCACTTAACCGATCAGACCCAATTTACAAAGGAACAATTCAAATGATGGTAAAATCATTCTATTAAAGTTTCAAGAGATTCTGATAAAGACTGAGGACATTCTGGTGTTAATGAGGATTTGGTGATAATTTTTCATACTGCCCCTTATCCTATGATACTAGACAGATCAGGCCCAATTTGGAAAAAACAATCCTAATGATGGTACAAACATTCTGTTTTGAACAGAATCTGATGAAATCTACAGACTTTATCTTGGTGTAAAGATTTTAAGATAAAATTTTCATAAGGCATCCTTTTCCTGTGACACTTGAAGGATCCAATCTCATGTCAGCATCAACAATCTTAATTGTTTTACAATGATTCTGTGAAGGTTTGAAGAAAATCCAATTAAAAATCTGGACTTGGTTACAAGGATTATAGGTAAAATTCTCAAAAGGCCCCTTTTCCCATGATACTAGGTGGATTAGGCCCAATTTTAAAAGAAAAAATCCTCATGATGGTAATATCATTCTTTGAAAGTTTGAACAGAATCCAACAAAAACTGTTGACTTTATTGTGGTACAAGGATTTAAAAATTAAATTTCATAAGGCTATTTTTTCTGTGATACTTGAAGGATCAGGTCTCATGTCAGCATCAACAATCGTAATTATTGTACAATCATTCTGTGAATGTTTGAAGAAAATCTGATGAAAGCTCTGGACTTGGTAACAAGGATTTCTAAATGAAATTTTCATAAGGCCCCTTTTCCATGGACGCTGGACATGAAAAAGCCATAGCAATAGCTCTAGTGGCCTTTGGCATTTCAGTCATATTATGGCGGCTGGAGTACCTAACAATTGATTCCTGGTCTCACACCAGTACTACCACTACATCCTTTCCTAGCCTCCAGCTGCTATCAACTTAGGTTTACAAATATCTACCCCTTGATGAGAGACAAATGTCTGAAAGAATAAGTGCCGCCGTGGGGGATCAAACCCATGATATCCCATGATTGAAGATTTGGAGTCTGACGTGCTACTGACTGCCCTATGCCACAGCTCGTGTAATTTTGAAGAGAATCAAATGAAAACTGTGGACTCTAGAGTGTTCATGAGGATCTTTCAAATTTTCATAAGGTCCCTTTTCCCCCGTGTTTCTTGATGGATCTGACCCATTTTCAAAAGGAACAATCAGTATGATGATACTATAATTCTGAGAAAGTTTGAAGTGAATCCAATGAAAACTGTGGACTCTAGAGAGTTAACGAGGATTTCAAATGGATTTTTTAATTATATTTTCATGAGGCCCCTTTTCCAATGTTTCTTAAAGGTTCATATCCAATTTCGAAAGGAACAATCCTTATGATGATACTATCATTCTGTGAAAGTTTGAAGAGAATCAAATGAAAACTGTGAACTCTAGAGTGTTAACAAGGATCATTTAATTAGATTTTAATTAAGCCTCTTTTCTGTGTTTCTTGACAGATTTGACTCAAATTCGAAAGGACGATCCTTATAATGGTACAATCATTCTGAGAAAGTTTGAAGGGAATCAGATGAAAACTGTGGACTCTAGAGTGTTAACAAGGAAAAGTTTAACAGATGGACCCATGGACGCTGGACGGGAAAAAGCCATGGCAATAGCTCTAATGGCCTTCGGCCTGTAGAGCTAAAAACACCTAATAAAACATTTGGTGTTAAATTGCAAGAGGAGTTGTCCAGACAAACATTTTAATGTGAACAAAAGGCAATAACTTTATACAATAATCACAAATGAAAACTTTTCTCAAGAATCAAGTGCATCAGACTGTAATTGTAGGAGAAGTTGTCAAGACAAGCAATTTAAGTCAAATCAGGGGAAAAACTGAGAAAACTCTATGGCATTTTTCCATTATATCATTTCTTGCACATCTACAGCCCCAAATGAACACTTCTAGTATGTATCAAGTGAATTGACCAATTGCTGCTATCAATCAAGGAATCAACAAACCAATCAAATCATTTATTCAGCCCGGACCTGAGCTTTCAACTCTAACATTGGCCGACCTTTCTAGTTGGTTAGGCCACTTATACATCGTATAAACAGCTTATTCAAGCTGTAGTTACAACGTTAAGGCTGCCTATCAACCATTTTACTTTTTTCCTAACATGCTTCTTGCCATAAATTTTGTAAAATAATGCAATTCGAAATCAAAGCAGAACTTCCTGTCAGAGTTAATGGGCGGGGCCTGGGGAAGTCAAAAGGGGGGGCAGCAATTGGTCAGTTGGATCATTTATAGGAGTTGTAATGACAAGAATCTGCTTACCAATGGACAAACCGGCTGATTCTGGTATAACACCACAAATTACTTTTGTAGCAGTATAATAAATGCGGGAATATAACAATGGGGAGCAATAACTAAAATTTACCCATTCCTAAATGGGAAAAAATCAGACTAGTCCAAGTAACTTCTTTATTTTCCACAATATTTTCCTGAAGTTTTTTTCTTTAGATTTGTAAATATGTGAATTGCGGGGTGATGGGTTAAACAATTTTTTCCTTCTCCTCACTATATCTTCAGTAAGATCTTTCAATCTTCACTGCATTACATGAAGTGTTTCAAGCCCATGTTTGGAACAAAATGAGACTTCAACTTCAGCATTAACATATTAAAGATTGAAGGAGTATTAAAGGAAGAAAAAAGGATTTATACTTTCGTACATCAAGTCACCAGTGTAGGTTTCAAAAGGCTGTTTCAGAGACTTCAAAATATTTTCAGATTATTTCAGATCATTACTATAAATTTCTCTAAAATAAGGCCTGATTAAGTTTAACCCACTCAAACAACAAATATTTAGACTATTCCAATTGAAAGAAGTTGCAGATGACAATATTAAGTTGATGAAATTTCTATATTCCTTGGCCTTTGTGGTAAAAACACTGTGGAAAATGAAGAAATTGTCACAAGCAATTTGTTCATTATTCACAATGTTTTTCAAAGCTTCTTTCATTGAGGGGCGTAAAAAAGTGGGATTCCGTGAAAATTGGTTAATCTGTGCAGCTGCTGGCTAAGTACTTGAGCCTTGCACACACGTATTGTAGAGATTTAATCAAACCAAAAACCATTATCTACATGAAAACATACTCTATTTTCATTATCAGAGTATATGCAGAAGCCTAAAATCATGATCTGTTTGCCAAGACACAAATACGTTCTATTCATCTCCCGAATTAGAGTATAAACATAGTCTACTTACATCCATATTCAGGGGCTACACAATGCATATTTTTCAAGTCTTCTCTGTATGTCTTCACATGATGCATAGCATCAGGGGCCACTGGAAATACAGGAACAAATTTAACCCATTACCAGATGACAAAATCTTAGACTGGTCTTAATTGAAAGGCTTGCAGACAACAATTTAAAGTTTATGAAATTTTAGATTTTTTCAACTTTTGTGGTAGAAAACATCGTGTAAAATGTAACAAGCAATTTCTTCAGTTTACAAAATGTTTATTCCAATCATTTTTCTTCAGGGGTGTCAAAAAGCATGGTGTAGGGATGGGTTAAGCTATTAAAAAGATAATTTTTTTCCCCTGTATGAAGCCAAACATTGAATGGTGTTTTTTAGGCCATTCCTACACAATCCCACTTTTCTACAATCCGAAAAAACATTGTGGCTTGGAAAACAGTGTGGAAAAAAAAGAAAAGGCCTGTAAAAAGCATTTTCTTCAAATCCCACATTGGGTTCTTACCTGAAAGACAAGAGTTTTGAATTTCATGAACCTAAAATCGTCTACACTTCTTTAAATTTTAACTTCTCTATAATTTTGGCATCTGGAATTGGTAATCCTTTCCCACACAATCCCATAAATTTATGGGCCAAAGAAACATAACTATGGAAATCATAGAGAGAAGATAACAAATTCTTCTTTTCTCACAATTTTTTCTACCTCATAATTATGGTACTTAAACCAACTTTTTTTATTTTCTGCAAACTCTTTCAATATTGACCAGTCTAGAATTTTGTCATCTGTTTAATTAATTGATTGAATGGGGTTTAACGACACTTTTAACAGTATTTCAATCATATTGAGGCGGCTGGAGCACCTAACAATGGATTCCTGGTATTTCTCCGACTAGGTTTACGATTATCTACCCATTGATGACAGACAAATGTCGGAAAGGATATGTGCCGTCATCAGGGATCGAACCCATGACATCCCATATTTGAAGATTGGGAGTCTGACGCACTACCAACTGCGCTTTGATGGCAGAGTCATCTGTTTAAGAGCAGTCAACTAATCTAATCGACCAATAAATGCCATTGTAAAGCTTAATTAAGACAGGTTGTAACTGTTTAACCCATTCCCACGCAGTGACGCTTTCAGACAGCCCTCAAGAAAAACAATTGAGAAAACATTTTGTAAATAAAGAAATTGCTTGTAACAAGCAATTTCTTCATTTTACACAATGTTTTCTATTCAGAAAGTTGAAAAAATCTAAAATTTAATAAACATTAAATTGTCGTCTGCAACTTCTTTGAATTTGGAGTGGTCTAAATTTTGCGGTGTGGGAATGGGTTAATCATACAAATTAACAAGCTTGTCCTACCCGATCCTATTTTGATGAGTCCATTGTGCTGAATAAAGATTGTATCACAGGTCAAGTTTCCATGTATCACAGGGGGTGTGCAGGAGTGCAAATAGCTGTAAACAAAACAGTAAATTAGTGTGATTTAACTTATTGACACACATCCTACATTCTGGCAAGCAATTCTTCCATTTCTACACTATCCAGCACTTATATTTGAATTTAGGCCAGTTGTGAATTGTCATATGTAAATTCACTCAATTTGGACTTGTTTTAAATTTTGGGTTAGCAGGTAGAAGACTAATAAAAGCTAACATTGATTTTTAGGATGGAAAGACATCAATATCCTTATCTAACAAATTTATGGACTTACTCTTTGTTTGACATTAACTCATTGCCACACAGTGATGTTTTTGGATGCCCCTCAAAAACAGTTCGGAAAACATCTTGTTAAGTGAAGAAATTCCTAAAATCTAAAGTTTTATAACTCTTGAATTGTCGACTGCAACTCCTTTCAATTTAGACTCATCTAAATTTTTGACATCTGGTAATGGAATAAACAGCATTATTGCTTTTATTCTGCTATATTATACATGTTAGAGATACATGTATGTTTTCTTACAAGAAATTCGAAAAAATCTAAAATTACATAAACTTTAAATTGTTGTCTGCAACTCCTTTCATTTGAACCAGTCTACTATTTTGTCGTCTAGTAATGGGCCACCCAACAATGTTCCTTAGCTACTTTTCTATTCTGGACTCAAATTAAGTCCAGATTCTCTAAAAAATAAACTTCACGAAAGATCAATGATTGAAAATTATTACCTCAAAGCAGAGAGAATCTGGGTACACCAACGTTTCCAGGCCTGAAATGATACAAATACATCAATCAAAAACTGCAATATCTTTGTACAATGATATCTTGAAACAATTTTTTCTACAATATTTTGCCAAATACCATTAGTTAATTTTATCTTGTAATATAGGAACAAGTCCAAACTTTTTTATTTTCTTTAACAGAGGTCTATAAGGGTAAATCACAATTGTTAAAGTCAAATTTTATTGACACTTCATCCCCTAATACTCATGAAATATAATCTGCTACTAATTTTTCTACAATATTACCTGTACATTTCTTGTAAATCACAATAGTAAAAGTCAAAGTCTATTGATACTTTGTCCTCTAACACTCATGAAATATGATCTGCTACTAATGTTTTTCTATTATTGTACCGGTACTTCTATATATTGCTCCCTTGGTGCAAAAAGTGTACCAACTGACATTTTTGTAAAAAATAACTTTTTTGCAGAAATAATGGTGGTTTTGTAGTATCTTTCATGTCTAAAATGTCTAGGCTGTAAGTCTTTAAATATCAACAATATAGGGTTATATCAAAAGGTACCACAAAGAAACCAGTGTTTTTTTTCATTTTCAATAAAGTACCATCTGACATGCACTTTGTGCAAAATGTTACCATTTGCAACGAAGGTATCTTTTTCCCCTTAGGAATTTCTTTGAGTTAAACACAGAATAAGATAAATACATGTATGTATGTCATATCAACTCATTACAGGCAACAAAATTGTGTAATGGTCCAAATTGAAAGAAGTTGCAGATGACGATTTCAAATTGATTTTTTTCAAACTAGATGGTTGTCCCAGGACAACTGCTGTCGAGCCTGCAAAGTTTTGTAGGCATCATGTTCCGGACAAGCACAATTTTATTGTTTGACCTTGAGCTTTGACCTTGAATTTGAAGCTATCCAAAATTTTCTTTCAAATTGCTGATCTACTTAAAATGGAGAATAATTGTGCCAATTCATTTAGAAATCCATCCATAATTGTAGGAGAAATGCTCCGGACAAGCACGATTTTACTGTTTGACCTTGAGCTGTGACCTTGACATTAGAACTATACCAAAAATTCTTTCAAATGGCACATCTTCTCATGAAGGAGAATAATTGTGCCAAGTTATTTTGAAATCCATCCATAAATGTAGGAGTGATTGTCCGTACAATTCGGGCGGATGGACTAACGCACTCATGCACATACACCTTCTTGTCATAGTGACAACTATGTCTCCCTCACCACAAGCAGGCTTGATAAAAAATCTTTTGTCTGCCTTGAGAAAAGATTTTTTTTATTTCCAAACTTTCTTCTTGAAGGGCGCAAACGGCAGGACTGTGTCGGACCACTAGACAACATCTCCTAAGCATATACTGTCACATATGTGGAATCACTGTCAAGGCATGGTCCATTTACCCATCACCACACCACAAAATTTTGGGCAGGTCCAAATGAAAGAAATTGCAGTGAAAAATTTTCTGTCAGTGAATTTAAAAAAATCTTGTGTCTTTTGGGGTAAAAAACATTGTGGATAATATAAAAAGCAATTTCTTCATTTTCGACAATGCATTCCACAATTTATTTCTTCAGAGGCATACAAAAAGGGGATTGCATGGGAATAGGCAAAGTATAACTGATCACAACAGAATAATACATACCTTTAACTGGAATGTTTTGTTGTTCTTTTTTGTCTTCTTTAGGAAAAGTTTCAATGATCCAGAGGACATATACTCTGTTATAAATATCACCTGAAATTAAAGCAATTTCATACAAGAGCCGTCGGAGACCGATTATGCTCCCTGAGTAAGGCTTTTGTCACAAAACTATATGCCATTATAGGGCAAAAAACTTTTTATTGAATGCAACTATCAGGGCTCCGGAAATTTTAAAATCCGAATCGGTCCGGGACATTGCCCCCCCCCCCCCCCCCCCCCGCCGGCGAAAACGACCCCCCCCCACCCCGACAAAAAACGAGTACCCCCGCCTTTTTTCACCTTTCCCGTACGTAAACGAGTGGAAGATATATGAAAACAACTGACAGATCCTACTTTCATTTGTTTTTGAAAATTCGGCTGAGTATAAATTAATGTACGGCAGTCCACGAAATTCCAATATGTTGTAAAATTAGATAGACAAATAAATTATATTATTAAAATTTCCCGGGTTTTACAGAGTACCGCCGATTTAATTATAGTAAAGACATACTTTTTCATTTTCATAGGCTAGTTATCCAAAGTTCTGTTAATTTAACACAGTCATGTCGATTTTCTCTCAACACGAGCGTCTGTTGAAGGAAAAACACAACTGACGTCACAAAAATGTCGGGTCAGTCCATTCTAACATACGGGATCGCAGAGTCGTGACGTACATCAAAAAGACCGACGAAACAATCTCGAGTGGGTCGTCTACGTGTTGCACTATTTTCCTAGAGTTGAATTTGTTCACAAATCTCGGTCATTTATTTATTGTAGTTGATTTCCGATTCGTTATTCGGACGTTTTCCACCCCTGAAGTAAGATTTAATTTTATTGACAGAACTAGAAATATTATTAAGCTGTCGTTCTCGTTTATATTTCAATTATCTGTATTCTGCGGATTTCCAGTAATTGTTTGAATTCTATCGGCTATGTTTCTTACCATGAATGAAAAAATATAAAACATATATTAACGACGTGACTTTTTTTTTTATAAATTTCAAACCCGGTCTCACGCGCTTACTTGTGATAAATTAATTTTTATAAAAGCGTACATGCTGAGCTATTCCGACTTAGTACGAACGAATCCGGGTCCGTTCGCCCTAAATCACGTTCGCCCTAATTACTTTTCGCCCTAATTCCTGTTCGCCCCGGGTCCGTTCGCCCTAATTCCCGTTCGCCCCGGGTCCGTTCGCCCTATTTTTTATTTATACTATAGATGCCTAGGAAATATTCTGGTAAACATTTATTTTTCTTTTAAGATATGTTTAGGTTTTGTAATTGAGTTAATTTCTTCCGCTGATACTCATATCTAGACTAAATTTCAGACTGATCTAAATTTGTAGTGAGCGAAAATTGATTCAAAGTACATAATAAGGTTAAAGAGAACCACGTTTGCTACCAGTAGGGAGTACTTTATAATGTATAGTGGTATTCCCAGTTGGGATTTCTTATGGAAGGGGGGGGGGGGTCGTCATTCAATGAACTAAAGGAATATGAAAAAAAAAAAGAGAAAAAATACAAATACTCTGATTGCAAAAGATTGCAGTTATTGGATATATCTTGTTAATTCCTCGTTTATGGGAAAAACATTGTATTTACAGCTAAATCTTAATTGTAGTTACAAGCTTCTGTTTTACAAGATATTATCATGTTAATTTATCATTGTTGGGCAAAACAACAACTTTCAATAACATCGGGAATATGCAATTTCGAACAACGTTCGTGTCATTTATCTGTATGACAAAGCATATTAAAAAAATAATAACATTAAGTGAATTGACAGATATACACTAAAAATTATACTAATTTAACTCATTTTAAAAAGGGGGCGAACATAGAAAAATAGGGCGAACGGACCCACTTTTGGGGCGAATGGACCCGGGGCGAACGGACCCGGGGCGAAAGTATATTTAGGGCGAACGGACCCGATACCAGTACGAACGGCAACTGAAGCCTGTTCATGTCTCGATTTATATACGCATCCCATGTTATAGTAAAAGAAATTAGTTTCACGAATAACGGCAATTTAAATCGACGCAGTATTAGATGTCCATTTCTTCGAATGTGTGTAAGTCAGACCGATTCTCCAATGCAAATAGTTTACAAAACTTGATCGAAGTTCGGTCAAGCGTGAAACTGCAAATTAGGTCCACGTGCGGATTGGCACTAGACTGGCCGGCGGGTAAACTAATTATCTATTTGGGGCACTTTTTTGACCTGTGAAACCCTTGAATTATTTCGTTTTCAAGTGGATTCTGATAGATGGTGGGCGAGTTTATCAATATTTGAACGTGAAATTTGAAGAAAATTTCGGACCGATTTTTGTGTAATTTTTGGGATTCCAATCAGTCTGGCAATTTAAAATTCGGTCCAGACCGGCAATTTATCGGATTTCCGGAGCCCTGGCAACTATAGTTTGAGAGTTCAGTTCACAAGAAATTTGGAAGTTTGACAAACATTGAAGGAATCTGTTTGGCTTCGCAGGCCTGATTCTAGTAAAATTCAATATCATTATATGGTAAGGGGTTAAATATTTTACCTTGACTATCAAAGTTATCAATGAAAAAGGTCTCCATACAAAAAAATAAAGACTAACTTGAGTAGTCTTGCAGAAACGATAGACTGATTTATTTTAGAGTAGGATATATGCAAAATGTAAAGCTACATGGCATTAAGCCCCCTTTTAGCATGGTAAGGCTCATTGGGTCAAAAATTGAAATAAAAATTACCTAGGGCATTTAATAAACAACATTTATGTAAAGTAACAAGAAACTTTGGCGATTTTGTTAAGGAGGGTATTTGAAAATTAATGACCTTGACAATTTGACCTTGACCATTGACCTTGAACTTAGTACCAACAGAAAGTCCATGTCATAAGCAATGCACATGTAAAATATGAAGGCTACATCACTTACCATTGTATACTTATGGGAGATGTTAAAGTTAAAATTTTCGAAATTTTGACCTTGAGAGAGGACCTTGATCTTGACAGATGACCTTGAACTTAGTACCAACAGAAAGGTCGTGTCATAAGCATTGCACATATGAAATATGAAGGCTATATCACTTACAATTGTAAACTTATATACAAAGTTAAAGTTAAGATTTTCAAAAATCTGACCTTTACACATGAACTTGACCTTGACTGATGACCTTGAACTTAATACCAACAAAAAGGCTTAGTCACAAGCAATGCACAAGTGAAATATGAAGACTATATCTGTTACCAATCAAAAGTTATGGCCAATATAAGTTTTTTCAGGACAAAAAGAGAGCTTACGTAAAGCTAATAACATTAAGGCCCCATTTCCAGTGACAAGTTTTTTTAAACGTAAATTTTCGGTAGTGTAAGGTCAAGAGGATCTAATTTGCTACTCAAATATGAAATTTCATAAAATTCTGACTATCTGACTAGGAGAAATTGGCAAAAAACTAATTTTCAAATTAAGGCCCCTTTTTCCTTTGACACAGCCTTGAATTGGGAAAATTCGAAACAGGTCTCTTGGAAATTTGCTAGGAAGATTATAGTTTCATCCATTTAGGCCCAGGGGTTCCCGAGATATGATGTCAGACGGATGGACGGAAGGACAGACAGACGCACAAGCCGGCAACTATATGCTTCCCCCAAAAAAAATTCGGGGAGCATAAAAAAATATCTTAGCTCTCAAAATTTGATATTAACGAGTTGAATACAGTTGAATACCTTTATCTTGAACATCCCTTAGTTCTCACTTCGTTGAACTTATTGAAGAACCCATCTTATAAGTCTTTATTTCCATATATTTGAACCTCCATACATTGTTTTCATAACCCTTTCCTTTTAATCCCTGGTTTCAGTCCCTATGTTTTTAAACTTGGGAAAACTATTGTGGAAAAATTTTTTGGACTCTTGAATATAAACAAGGACTTTTAATAGATTTTTCAAACAAATTTTTATAAGGCCCATTTTCCCATGTTTCTTGACAGATCTAACCCAATTTCAAAAGGAACTATCCTTATGATGGTACAATCATTCTATGAAAGTTTGAAGAGAATCCAATGAAAACTATGGACTCTAGAGTGTGAACGAAGATTTTTTAATTAAAATTTAATAAGGCCTCTTTTCCCATGTTTCTTGATGGATATGAACCAATTTCCAAAGGAACTATCCATATGGTGGTACAATCATTCTGAAAAAAATTTGAAGGGAATCTGATGAAAACTTTGGACTCTAGTGTTAACAAGGAAAAGTTAACGGACGGGCTGACGGATGCATGAACCTCGAACAGGAAAAAGCCATCACTATAGCTCTTCTGGACTATGGCCAGTAGAGCTAAAAAGGATCATCTTAACCTCAAGATTACTGTTTATCCTAGGTAAACTCTGTTCCAAGTTATCAAGAGTTGATCTAACAACCAACGAACTGATGGACTGACCAACATGTGCTGTACATATATACAGCCATTTGTTGAAGGGGAGGGGGGCAGTAACTATCATCAAATGGCAAACATTTCAGACAAGTCAAAATTGAAAAGAGTTTCAATGAGAATTCCAAGTGAGTGAATTGATAAGGCAAATAAAGTATTTTCAATTTGTAGACAGTGTTATTTTTTATATCAAGTAAAGTTTCACGTTTTGTAATTATACTTCTTTATATGAATTTATACTGTGTTACAAACATTCCTCAAATCAAGTAGATAAAAGCTTTAGAGCACATGTCTGGTTGACAGGATTTTAATTATATAAGATTCAGATTAGCAATCACATTTTCTTACCCTGGACTTTTTTGTATCCTCTTTAGTATCAGTCCAGTATTTGTGAAACTTGACTATGTTTGGATGGTCTAATTGAATAAGATTGTCGAACACTTGTCTTACTTTTTCCTGAAACAAATTCAGCAATAATACATGCATATTAAATACAAGTCAATTAGTAAAATCAGAATTATTTCAACTGCACAGAAATGTTATTGTTTTGCTCCTATATATGCCCAAAACTATTAAGATCAGGATCAAGGCACTCAAAGGAATTATGCCAAGCCTTCAACATACATTTAGACTATACACTCATTCAAATCTAGATTGGTCCAAATTCTAGGAGTTTCACAGACAACTTTTTAAAGTATGCTTGAATTTAACACAAGAGCTGTCAGAGGACATCGACCGTCGACTATTCTGTGTTCTGGATAGTAAAGGCATTTCAATGTTGACATAAGGCATAATACCTAAATAGTAATAGAGATAAAAATCTTTCATTTAAAATTTTAAGTCAAACAAGAATTTCTAAATCCAAAAAGGATTAAAACTGCACTATAATAAATTTAACATTAATGAACATTTGCCTAGAAGATGATATGACGGTCACAAAAGCATGTGCAAAGTTTGAAAGCAAAAGCATTAGCAGAAAGAGAGTTATCAAAGGTATATTTCAGTTGCATGCAAGGTTTAACCAAGAATTTCAAAGTCCACAAGGGTAAATCCACTAAATAGCCACCTATTCTTCAAATAGTCAAGCTAATAAAAGTACAAAGCATAGAAAACATTTTGTGAAAAGGAAAAATTGTTTTTTGCATCTTAATCAATTACTTTCTCTGCCCCATGTCTGTAAACCAGTTACCAGACACCAGAATATGAGACTGGTCCAAACTGATCTAGTAATTGTCTCAAAGCAGACTAATACCCCCTACAGCGCTTGTCCATATACAAGTGCTATCCGCCAAAGGGCTTTTTAATTAAAGGGCCATAAATCAGTCAAATGGACCATCCCCAAAATAGGAAGATATGAAGTATCAACTTGAGTTGAAAATAAATCAGACAAAATTTAACACTGACCTGTTTATCTTTCCTATTTCTATTTTCAGAAAAATAGACTTCATTCCACACCACTTCCATGCCTTCTTCAGTGTCCATAGCCAGGAAAGCACTATCAATACCTGGAACATCTCGTTGCTCTACCTACAATAGGCAAAATTTTAAAAAAGCATATGAAATATTTGTAGCATTAGGCAAGTGAATAATGCCTTAGGCTTATACCAAATCAAAAACAAACACAAACAACAGTTCATTATCTATAGAATAATTTCTGACATTATTTTAATAAACTGAGTTAGTGCTAGTATTAATACGAATGAAACAGAGGTTTTAAGTCATGATGTGAAACAAAAAAATACTATTTTTCTCCACTAAAACTTGTACAGAAATCAATATACCAACAAAAATGACTTTACATCTTTGTAGTGAAAGTTGTAAACATCAACATACATGAACATCCATTTTGAAATTTAAACACATTCAGTTTGCAACCTCATTTCAATCAAAACAAGCCTGTAAGTTTAGTTGTCATATTGGTTTGGTGATGGAAAAAAATTACTGGGAGCAAGAAAGGCATGTAAACAACATTTTGTTCACCATTTTATACAAAAAGGACTTAACCCTTTCACGTTTCTTTACATTTTAGACTGGTCCAAATTGAAAGAGGTTGCAGACAACAGTAAAAACTGGATGCAATTTGAAATTAAACCATCCTATGTGGATGAAAATATTGTGGAAAAAGAAGAAATTGCTTGTTACAAGCAATTTCTTCTTTTTCCACAATGTTTTCACAACTATAAAATCACAGCTCTGTAGAATCCAGGGTTTGTACAGGAAAGGGTTAATGAATTTAGGTCTTGTAGTTTATTAGTTACCTATCTTATATCAACTTTAACTTAGTTTGGAGGTTTTGATAGAAACAATGGATGTGACTTAGTAACGGACGGTGTTATGATAAAATTATATGAAATATCATATTTTTGAACCCATGTGGTGATGACCTAATGCCAACACTTAATCATGTATTTGAAGTAAATAGTACATCAAGTAGATACTGATTAACTCTTGTAAGAAACAATGATTAAACTCAACAGACAAGGCCATTTTTTTTCTTTTTATCACCAGCCTATGATCGTTTTATTTTGAGATGATTCAGCCATTCAAATATGATTCCATTTTAGCTTAACTGAGGGTTGCAAATCAGGATGTGTCACATTTCAATGAAAATTGATAATACTCATTATGCTCTATTTTTTTGTTGTAGTTTTTAAAAATATTCATTAAAAACTTTTGAGGGACAAATACATGTATGCCTGGCCTAAAAATATTATCTTGAGCTCTGCAGTAGCCCATCCATTGTTAATCTGATATAGACAAAAAGAGGACCAATTCTCAATTCAATGTTTACAAAACATTGCTACATATATTTTGTACTTATCACCAATGTAAGTTTTAAACACTTATTGTAAAATGAAATTAATAATGGATTTGGTTTTTAAAATTGTGCATTGCATTGAAAAGAATACAAAAGGACTTTTTAAAATTCCAAATTTTAGTTATTTCATAACTGATCTTTTCCCAATTGGAATAACTTACCCTGAATTGGGAACACATACATGTACTGGAATTATTCCTAAGTCAGAGAGAAAAAAACATTGTTTTTGTATGAATTCAGAAAAAAACTTCGATTGTATCATTTTAGTAAAAATGCATAAAAAAAATAACATTGAGAAATTTATTCATAAAGTAAATTACTAAAACATTATTTACTTTCATGGATATATAACCTACTTCTATTGTTAAGTTTGTAACCCTCAAATAAATATATGACTCCATCAGGATTCAAACAAGGGGTCTCTCTGTCCTAAAGCAAGCACTCTACCATATCGCTGTAAATTCAGGGCTCCAGAAATCCAATAAATTGCCCTGTAGATGGAACTTTGAATTGCCAGTCCGATTTGAATCCCAAAAATAACACAAATATCAGTCCGAAATTTTCATTAAATTTCTTGTTGAAATATTGATAAACTTGGCCACCATCTATCGAAATGCACTTGAAACCGAAAAAATTCAAGGGTTTCACACGTTACCTGCAGATTAAGGGATTAATAAAAAGTGACAAAAATCGATAATTAGTTTACCCGCCGAGCCCATCTGCAGTTAGCCACAGTTTCATGCTTGACCGAACATAGAGAATCGGTTTGACTTACACATGTTTGCAGTCTTATCAAAATGGACATCTAATACTGCATCAATTTAAATAGCCGTTACTGATTACTCATGAAACAAATTTCTTTTACTATAATATGGGATGCCTATATAAATCGAGACATGAACAAGCTTCACTTGCCGTTCCTCAGCTCAGCACAATGCTTTTATGAAATTAACTTATCACAAGTAAGCGAGTGAGACCTGGTTTGAAATTTGTATAAAAAAGTCATGTCACACGTTTTATAGTTTTTCATTCACGGTAAGAAATGTAGACAATAGAATTCTAACAAAAACTTGAAATCCACAGAATGCAGATAACTTGAATATAAAGGAAAACGCCTGCTAGTCCTGTCCTGTCAATAAAATTAAAGAAACAACGAATCATGAAATTTCACTTCAGGGGTGGAAAACTTCCGAATAACAAATCGCAAATCAACTACAATTAATAAATGACCGAGATTTGTGCACAAATTCTACTCTGGGAAAATAGTGCTACACATGGGTAACCCACTCAGTCTTTTTGATGATGTCACAACTCTGAGGTCCCACACAGGGAAGAATGGACTGGCCTGACATTTTTGAGACGTCAGCTTTGTTTTTTCATCAACAGAGACTCGTGGTGAGAGAAAATTGCTTTGTCTGTGTAATATTAACAGAACTTTGAATAAATAGCTTGTGAAAAAATATATAATTACTATAAATAAATCAAGGGTACTGGGGCAGTACTTGGGGGGGGGGGATTTGTTTTTGCTGGCGGGTAGGAAGTGTGGTGATTTAAATTTCCTAATTTCCAAGCCCTGCTATAAAAGCTAGTTTGTATAGCAAGGCGGTATAAGCAGCCCTTATACAATAACAGGATACATATACCAACTTGACAATTTACATTCTTTCATGAATCTTCCATTTTAACATCATCAACTTCCTAACCACATCATATTGGTTACTAATAGTGGTAACCAAATGTAACCTACAATTAAATATTTAACCCCATATAAAAACTAACTTGTATGGTAAGGCAGTAAAAGCACCCCTTATACAAAAGGACAATTAACAATTCATTCTGTCTGGAGGCTGGGACCAGAGCTCTTTTTCTAACACTATCAGAGCGCTAGGTATATGTATATGAAAAATGTTATTTTTTTACCACAGAAAACTAGGTCAGAACATGAAATTGGTCTGTAACTCACCAAAGAAAAAAGTTCAAGATGTCAGAGTGACACATCATTATCTTTTTTATTCAATTATGGTAATGTTAAGGGGTCAAACTAATAAGATGTTCCATTCACCACACTCAATCAGTGATCCTAAAGCAGGGCAGTTGAATGTGAAAAAGGTAAGTCTTACAAACAGCCAAAATAAATAAACATTTCAGATATGGTGAACATAAAATACCTCTTCCTTTCGTTTCTGCCATCTGCCACATGGACTTTCCTCTAGAATCTCGCTCTCATCGTCCGTGTCCTCGTCTGCGCTGTCCGGCTTAGTCGCCCCATTTTCTTGCTCAGTCTCAGCCATAGCTGATGACCAGGCTTACCATTCGTTAACTCAGATATTATATAACTTTACTGAAAGCTTTGTGGAGATTAAATGTTTAGGAAAAAGGAAATATTTGGGAAAATATTTCCAAAATTCTCAACAGGCTGTCCCTATTATTTTTTTGCATCAATGTCTCTAGACGCTTTCCAATGACATTTGATCTCTGTAACTTAGGCGATCATTCAATTATTATTGGCAGAAGGGTTCCTAACTGGTTGGAAGATATTGTTTGAAAATCATGATACTTTAAAGTCTATTTGGCTTTAAGATAATCGTTCAAAACATTTTCCTTTTAAATATACTAGTTGATCTATTTTTAAGACATTTTATATATAAAGTGTATTGCTTCACTATACAGATGTCAGGATGGCCGAGTGGTCTAAGGCGCCAGACTCAAGGTGATACTACGCCTTCATATGGAGTGTTCTGGTCCACGTATGTGGGCGTGGGTTCGAATCCCACTTCTGACACATGTTTTTTACATTTTTGAAATAAAATGTAATAATTCACCAATCAAGTGCAAAGAAAAAGCAAAGCAAAAAACTAGACTTGAAAGTGAAATTTACTCAAAACTTTAACTTTATTGCTTTTTTCCAACCTAGACATTCACATTATATTACGGAATTTAATGGTATTATCTATTACCACACACCTTAGTCCTTTTCTTCACTCTGGCCTTCATTTCAAAAGCACGTTTCCCTGAATTCCCAAAGCGGACGAGTTTCTACATTTATCAGGCTCATTTAATGGTTAGCTTAGAAATCACTAGGAGCTCTAATATCCAATAAGCCAAGTTAAAGTCTTTTTGGGTATTTATCTTAAACGTAGTTGACCATATAGAATTATACAGCTTGACTATCCTATGAAAAACTGTCGGTATCTTTCCGGACTAATACAGAAAGTCAGCTGAATGGGGCCCCTTGTCAAGTTTGATATAATTAAGTTTGATACCACCCCCTCCCTCCACCGAAAATCATTGCGCTATCCTATTCATAATGTTTATCAATGACTTACCAGATTACTTAATATGTTCTACAAAATTATTTGCAGACGACACTAAAATATACAAATCCATACCAAAAGCAGAAGACGAAATCGCTCTTCAAGATGACATATTCAGCGCCTGTGAATGGGCTAAAAATGGGACATGACTTTAATAGTAAGAAATGTAAATCCTTGCACATTGGCAAAAATGTAAAAAGCGAATACTTTATGAAAAACAAAGAATGCGAGATTATTAAAATTGAAAAATCAAAAGAAGAAAAAGACTTAGGAGTTACAATAGACAATGGATTAACATTTGAGCAACATATAAACAACAAAGTCAACTTAGCTAATAGAAATCTGGGTTTAATCAAAAGATCCTTTACATTCATGGATGAAGATATGTCCAAGCAACTGTTCAAGCAACTGTACAAATCGTTACTTCGACCACACCTGGAGTATGCGTCTGTCATCTGGAGTCCCAAATATAAAAAACAATCAATTGCAATTGAAAATGTACAAAGAAGGGCAACGAGAATGATCAGGGGTATTAGACATATGACTTATACACAAAGAATAAAAAAAATAGGTCTATCTTCACTCGACTTCAGAAGACACAGAACAGATCTTGTTCAAACATATAAATTATTAAATAAATAGATATAACGTCAAATGAAAGTCTAAAGATAAACACCACTACAAACATTTGGGGTAACAGGTTAAAATTATACAAACATAGATTTGCTACTGACCTACGCAAAAACAGTTTCAGCAATCGTGTAGTAAATCTATGGAATAAACTCCCAGACTCAGTAGTGGAGGCCCCTAGTCTAAATTCCTTCAAGTCCAGATTAAACAAAAGCTGGTTCCCATCCTAAAAATTTTATCAAAGTTGCTATTATCAAAAAAAAAAAAAACAAAAAAAAAAATAATAAAAACAAAAAAAAAAAAAAACAAAAAAAAAAAAAAAACAGAAAGTGTGATGTCATACAGCACAAATTTGTAAAATAGTTTTTAACACTTTTTTTTCTACCAAATTTAGATAAAAAAAGAAATCTTTTCACAATGTGTGCATATTAATGAATGATAGGAGATATCAATATAAATACAAAGTCATCACAAGCAGAGAACTTAAAGTGATAAGTACTTGTAAAAATGAGGATTATTCGCATCGCGAAGAAAATTGAATACTATTAATGCCGTACAAATATAAGTCATGAGTGTTAATGCATGAGGTAAAAACCTCATATATTGAGTTGAGAGTCAAAGAAGATAAAGGGCCAAAAGAAGCTATTAGCTTATGCACATGTGCATCAAGGCCTCGTCAAATATGTGAACTATGTGATTATCCACCCATTGGTGAGAGACAAATGTCGGAAAGAATATGTGCCGCCGCCGGGTATCGAACCCATGACATTCCATGATTGAAGATTAGGATTCTGACGCGCTACCGACTGAGAGCGGTCGTTTACCAGGTTAACATTACTATGTACACCTCTCAAAAGCGATATGCAGACGTTGCTGTTACATGCATATCCTATGGGTAGAATTCGGAGGTAAATAAATAAAAACACAAAATACTAGCACGACCAAATTGTTTGCTGACAGTGCGAATATGATCCTATGAATGACCAATTGTTTTGATATAACAAAACATTCCTATCGTGCGTGAAACCGACAGCTTCGCTGATAAGCTATATACTATAACTAATAAGTAATTTTATTTCGGAATAAAACAAACACCTTATTTTTTCTTAACAATTTGACATGGTTATACATGATTAATAATTGTTCGATATATCGTATAGCTCCTTTCTTTCTGTCCACTAACTCATCAATTTTTGACAATTTTGTCAAATTCAGAACACTCACACAAAAGTAGGCCCTACTGTACACTATAAAATGAAATGAGTCATATCTAGCCTTCGTCCTTCTTGACTCAATCGGGTGTATTAATTAATACTAGCAGTCGTGTAATTTGGTCCGATCTACTTTCCATGTGGCAGAAGATTGTATTTATTGCGTTAGATGTTTTTACATTAAACTCTGCTTAGGTTGAAATTTTACCGTGGTAACTTTAGCATCAGATTGCTACGCAATCTCATGCTAAACAGCCCATAAAACATAAAAAATGCGGTTTTTCAAAGGATGTCATTATATGCAATATTCGTCGATTATACAGTACATTCAAGTACACTTGAAGCATAGGCCCAGAAATTAGATATTTTCTGCAATGTTTTCTCAATCATATAATGACAGGGACGTAAAAATCAGGGATTGAACGGAAAAGGTTTAACACAGTTATAAGTCATCTGTCAGCTGAATGTAGGCTTCGAGCAAAACGACAGACTTTGCATGAGCATGCTGACCTGAGAATATTCGATGTTAGAAAGGTACAAGGCTAATCAATTGCCGGATCGGACCTGTCATTCAATTCGACTGACCAAATCATTCATTTATATCGGAAATGAACTTTGAACACAGACGTTGGTCGACATTTATGTGAAGCATTTTTGTTGATTTGGCGACTGACTTAAACGTCGGATCAACTACAGATCATTCAAGCTATAGTAACAACGTTTAGGTCGCAAACAAGCCTTTTTAGGTTACATATTACTGGCCATAAATTGTGCAAAATGACGCTGTTTAGTATCGAAAAGGAACTTCCTATCCGAGCTCAGCTGGCGTTACCAGCGATCCATTAATTATCATAGCTCTTGGTTTCATGGTTAACCCGTCTTCTCAAAATCCCTGTTCGTTTTCACCCTCCAAGGAAAATCAGGGAAAATGTGGAATATTAAGAAAATGCTTGTTATAAGTTTTTCTTCGACACCCCCCCCCCATCATTTATGCAAAGAATTCTAAGATTTGTCGGCTGCAACTTATTTGAATTTGGACCGATCTAAAAATGTTGTCGTCTGGTAATGGATTAAGATGATGTGAAGAATTTAAGGGACGCCTACATAAATATGACATTCTTAAACTCACTTCTAATTGTCCGATCTCTAACCCCGCCTAATGAAATCCGACATGTCTCCAAACCAACAAAATGTTAACCGATTTACAGACGACAAACCTGAAGACTGGTCCCAATTCAAAGAAGTTGCATAAGACAATTTTAAGTTGGTTAATTAAAAACAAAATGTTATTTTTTTTATGTAGAAAACATTGTTGATTATGAAAATGCATGTAATAAACATTTTTTTCATTTTCCTGGGTGTTTTCCAGATATTTTTTGCTTTAGGGGCGTAAAAAGCGGAGTTTTATAAAAATAGGTTCATGATAAAAGTTGGAGTTCGAAGTTAAACTTCTGTCTAAAAATGAATTAATTATCAATATGTGGACGGATCGGTGCAAACACGTCATAAGTGTCTATACAAAGTATGGGCACTTACGGTGTTTTTTGCACTATCCATCTATGTTTTATTGGAATTAGCGACCCGTCAATTTCCACAATAGAGTGACGGTTGTAAGCAATTTGTTGGACAAAATATGAATGATTCGGGTATATTGATTTTGGAAGAGAAGTATCTTACTTGTTTTTTCGTCGTCGTTTTTCTTTAATTGTGGGTGAACGAACGGACAGATGCGCTGACAGATTGACGGACGCCGGATATTGATCAATAACCATAGCCCACCATGAGCAATTCGTGCTCAGGTGAGAAAAAGAAGGAAACATTGTGTATCTTACTCTGGTTTTGAGGACATAATGATGAATAAATATATCTAGAAATACAAATTTAATTAAGAAGAAAAATGGGGGAGGGGGGGAGAATACCCAATGCCACTACTAGCATATAATATAATCACACACACACACACACACACACACACACACACACACACGCACGCACGCACGCACGCACACACACACACACACACACACACACACACACACACACACACATACTCGTATTGACCTGAAACTCAGTACATGAGACTTTTTACCTGAAAGTCACTACTATACTTTATACACGTACTAGAGCTAAAAACTAGCTTAATTCGTATTTCTGATATATTATGTAAAGTGATTATCGCCTCTAATAAGTGATATATTTGCTGGTTGTTTCAGGGCTCTCGGAAACGACAGTACTGTCGTCTGAGACGACAAATTTCCGCAAGGGACGACAAAAAATCCTATCAAAGGATTCCGTCGGACGACAATTTTTTCAATGACGTACGTCCGACGTTAGCAGTCTTTATGTCAAAGTTACTCTGTAAAATCATCTGTAATGGTTCATGGGTCATTAAAATAGTAGGTAGATTATTGGAAATCTTAATTGATTATCCTAACATACAACACACTCATTGATAACACCCAGCTTGATTGACAATTATCACTTAGAGGTGACCGGTCATACATCGACGATCGTAAGTGACAGGTGTTAGAAACCTGTGTAACTTGGGTAAAATTATTTTACTAGCACTCTTATCTCACTGGAATCAAATTATTATTGAACAATTTAATGAAAAAGTATCCAAAACTTAATAAAGAGGTCAACGTATATTGCAATGTTAAATTGTCATGGGTTTTCATGGGTACAACAGGCAATTCAATTGAAAATGAAAATTATTAGATAAACTTTTTGGGCTCTTAGAATTCTAGAGCTGAGCTTGAAACATAAATTTCCTGTCATTTTTAGTTTAAAAAATAGTCAATTTGACTGTCAATATATGCCATTATTTTTTCCAAATTTCAACAAAAAAATTAACCCTTATCAAGTTGAATAAAGATCGATGCAAATTATCATCAAAATCATAGTGGTAAAAGAAAGGATTGACTTATTGTTTGTCAGTATTTATTCTGAAATACATTTATCAAAATGGTTCAATTTAAGAAGGAAAATTAGGTGGTAAAGACTAAGATCAGACTGTACATCAGGGAAAAAGACTAGCAAGAGCCCATGCCAAGAAAAGTAAGTACCAAAAGTCCACTTTAAGAAACCGCAGCAAAAATATCCTATCTAGCTATTTGTCCGTTAACATCTCATTAAAAGTCGGCAGCGAATAGCTAGATGCTCCCTCAAAATAATGGATTCAATTTTAATTACCTGCAGGCTCATAAAGGGGCCGTTAACCCAAGTCTGGTTCTAAGTCAGGTATGTAGCATTTCCGACTGAATTAATTTTTCTACCATAACCCGTCTCAATTCAGATCTAGCGCGATGAATATTATTTTAACAATATTTGCCTTATTCATGTATTATTGCTATTACTATTATTTTATTTTTATTATCGATGTGGTCTGTCACTAAGATCAAACAAAAACTATGATAGAGACGGACAGACAGAGATTAGAACTGAGACAAGTTTATTATCAGGCTGCGCTAATTTCGACCCTAATTGACGTCTGCTGAATATTATATCTTTTTAATATTTTTTTAATATGGCTTTCGGGTGGTCCTTTTGATTCTGATCACCCTGCACATTCTGTGTCGTACCAAGGGCAACGAAGGTTAATTGGTCTCGATATCCCTTCACTCGCAAGGATGATAACCAACCGACAATATTTTTATTGACCGTTTTATTGACCTGAACATAGAAAATTCATTTACAGTTACTTTCTTCGGGAAATTTCTGGTTGAGTGTGACTAATATGAAAAAAGTTGAACTAATTTCTTTTGACGAGTATACCTAAAAGAAAAACATTTCCCCCTTTTTAATACGATTCAATTTACAAGAGTGGGTTAATGAGACATAGCCAGAAAACAGAGATTTGTGATAACTGAACACAGAAAATTCATTTACAGTTACTTTCTTCGGAAAATTTCTGGTTCGAAGTGACTGGTATGAAAATAGCCGAAATAATTTCTTTTAACGAGGATACTTTAAAGAAAAAGATTTCCTCCCCCCCTTTTTTTTTTATCTATTTTCAATACAATTCAATTAACAAAGATAAGTTAATGAGATATAGATAGAAAACAGAGTTTGGTTTATCGCATAAATTAGTTTTTGAGAAAATGCATATAGTTTTCGTCATGTTGGTAAAAGAGGATATGTGCTAGCTACAATCCTTCATCATCATTTCTATGTATTGACTAATCCCAAAATAAAAGCAAATTTGCTTATAAATCCTATGTTGTCACTTCCATTTGATAAATCACTTAAAATGGTAAGACCAAGTATTGTTATATTATAATTGTCGTTTTATCTTATTTTATTACGCTTTGTTATCTATTACATGTTATTGTACTATTTGTACAGTTGTTAGTCAGCAGATCAATTCTAAAGTGTTTAGAACGCAATTTCGTCCTATAGAAAGCAAAGGTGGATGGCAAGTCATGATATTGAACACTTAAATCCGATTTGCCATGAGTACCCAAATGCGCCATCTGTGACGACACGACTAAAAGATTGCTATTTACTTAATTTCATACATATATTACATGTTCAAACAGAGGTAATTTTTGTAGAACTTATGGAAAGAAAGCAACAAAAGAATCATGTTACTCTTCACTATCCAAGTTATTCGTTCCAACGAGAGAGAGAGAGAGAGAGAGAGAGAGAGAGAGAGAGAGAGAGAGAGAGAGAGAGAGAGAGAGAGAGAGAGAGAGAGAGAGAGAGAGAGAGAGTTTTTAGCATTTATTTGAGTGGTATGAAGTGTTTCTATTAATAATGTATAATTCAATGGCAAGTATCTTGATTTTTCTGTTAAGACAGATATACATACAGATAGACAGACTGAAAAGGTTAATATCTTTGAGAAAGCGAGAAAATTTAGTTTAGCGATCAAGGAATGTTACCATAGAAACTCATCTTGGACTGGCACTTCACACTGATATACACAAAAATAATGACCATTAATTACACATTTTCCAGGCAGCTGGAAGTTGGAGCATTCACAGAGAATGACTGGGGTTTGGGGATATAGTGGAACCTAGAGAAAATGTGTTTGGCTTTCAACCTCTTATTTCAGTCATGAACGAGTATGACAAATATTGCGAGAAAATGTATCATCCATGAATATAGCACTTCAAACTATAACCATCCGAGGTGCCGTTCTTTTACTAAATAGCTCTCATGATGAGGGAACATATGATAAATCAGAGATAAAGAAGACAACCACCGGCCTTCATAGTTCGCTCAGTCTGATCAGATCGTAAAATTTCGCAACTTATTTTTTCCGTGACGATTCACACATCTCTATATTTTCAAATAATGTTGTCCATATGTAAAATAACTTCGTGTTGAAAACAAAAACAGCAACAGCAATTAAAGAAAACACGGCGAAAGTTAAAAGTTTTGACTCCGGTCAGTCTGCGCAATGTGACCATACACGCCGTAAGTCCTTTAGATCCGCCGCCGGCCAATTCGTGTTGGCTTTTTGAAGACAAAACTCGATAAACTCGCAAAAAGTTTCCATCGCATTAAGAGGTACTCTTGGGAGTGCGCAGGCTTACTAGGATCGAGACTTTTCCCTATCGCCTAATTACAATTGTAGAACGGTTATTCTACCTTGATAAACATTCAGTTCTGAAATACCAGCTATGTGATTGGTTTGTGCTGGTTTCGATCTATTTCCTAACCATCTGTATGTCTGTCTCTCTATCTCTGTCTTTGTCTCAGAGCAGATGTAGTTACGATGTTAAGTTCGTCAAAGAACATACATGCTAGTTAAAATGTATATCAAACAGACTCATAGACAGACATGCGGAAAACGTTATGATTTTACATGGTAATGAAAAATGTGTAAATATCTCTATTGGTTTAGTAATCAAAGAATGTTACCATAGAGCCCCGTTACCATGGAAACACCTCTAAGACTGTCCCATTACAATGGTATACGCTAAAATAATGAGTGTCTGACCATTGAATACCCATTTTCTAGGCAGCTGGAAGTTGGGGCAATGTACATTGAGAATCAAACCGAGCAAAATTTGAAAAATATGTTTCGTTTTCACGCTCTTATATACGTGAACGAGTATGACATTAATTACTTCCAATCATAACCATCCTTTTAATATAAAGTCCAAGTACTTTTTAGACAGGAGTTCGGCCCGAACATTTAATGTTTTTTTGCCATTCGGTAGATTTCATGTTATAGTTTAAAAATTTTGAATTCAATTATTAAACCTTTTGATACTTTTTATCAAATATTGGGATAAGACGTAAAAATATGAAGCATTTTCCAAATTATTCCGTTCGAGCCAAAATGTCACCGGGGCTTTAAAGATTGAGGGACGGAAAATAAATCAAGGATAAGAAAGACAACTTTATTTCTAAGATAAAACTTACACTGCTTAAAAAATTTCCCGCTGCATCTATGATCGAACCACAACAAAGTTTTGGTCGCCCTCCAACGATTAATATTATAAGTTTATTTCTTTGCTTTTTTCTATGTCAGCCTGTCTATCCCTCTCTTTCCCTCTCTCTATCCTTGATTTGCAAGTGAGCTTCCCTACGATTGTTCAAAGCTATATTAAACCCGATGCAAACACATACGCTCAGCCTGCTCTCTCTTACACCATATCCACTTCTTCTATTGTGACCAAATCCATAGGGCAGTGGTGGCGCGTATGACTCCTAGTCAAGGGGCCCCGGGTTCGATCCCTGGTCGCGGCGAATATCCTTTCCGACATTAGTCTCCCACCAACGGCTGGATGATCGTAAACCTAAACTAGATGAGCAGCTGGAGGCTCGAAAAGGATGTAATTTTAGTACTGGTGTGATAAAAATACCAGGAATCTATTGTTAGGTGCTTCAGCCGCCTCGATATGACTGAAATACTATCAAAAATGGCGTTAAACCCGATCCGCCCAACAACAACAATTTTAACAACTTTCTTTGGGGTATTTCATCTCTCATGGCCGATATCTATCAGTAAATAATTTAATTTTTAGTTTCGTCCATCAAAAACGAGCGTTCTGATTGGTCGAAAAATATTATTTAGAACTCCATGAACAAAATTTTGATCACTGCAGTGATTTTGTATGCTTCCGCACAAAATAGTCCCATACAAAAAGGTATCAACATTTGTAAAGCTTTTGTTGTTTTTTTCACTCGATGCTATTAAATTATAAGAAATGAAGAGAATATTTTTGTTTTCATGGAGGTATGAACCGAAAAACCTAATCACACAATGTATGAATCCGCTTCGCGTATTCATACAGTGTGATTAGCGGTTCGTACCTCTATGAAAACAAAAAATGTTCTCTTCATCTCTTAAATGATTGGACGATTACATTACAGAACTACAGCCGGAAATTGTTTGAAAAAGTTGTGTGTGTGTGTGTGTTTTGTTTTGTTTTTTTTTTAATTCAAATGATTTTAGTCTGAGTTTTGAATAAGAACCCGAAATGAACGACTTTTGCTAAGTAACGTGCATTAGAACTATCTCTGTACTCTGTGCATACAAAACCAGATGCTTTAGACATTAGAATTTAATGATCTTACAAACATACATCACTATCAAAATGACAGTCGTATTTGTGTTACCATGGGAACCAACTATGATGTTCGAAATAATTAGGTCCCTTCTCAATTCTTTCTCAATGTTTAACATCTTCATATGTCCGCCTGTCTTAGTGGTATTCTTCTTAGTCGATCTATCGGGGTGATTATTCTTACATGATATATTCTTAGTACAAGGAGGGGTGTAAAGTGACCGCGTCTGTCAATCAAAAAAGGATTACTAATGAAATCGTCCAATTATGCTGGTAGGGAACTTTGCATTTTTGTTGGTTCGACGACCTAAACGTCTTAACCACAGTACATTCAACCTGCAGATACGACATTTAGATCGTCATCCAAAAGATCGCCTGTTCATAATTCATGTCCAAGACAACATATTTTACAAAGTAACGCACTTAAAAGAACCTTTCTTTCATTATGGCTACGATTTAAATTATATGTAGGCCTTACATGTGCAAACACTATTATTCTTTAGATATTATCTCTCTGTTTTGTCTGATTTTTTTTCAATTCGCTCATCTACCAAACTGCGAAGACAATCAAACAAAAATGATTTTAGTTAAAAGTAAGGTGATTTAGAATCACATTTATGAAGAAGGTATAGTTAATCATGTTTCACTAGAAAGAAGCATTGACTAGGCATCAAAAATTAAAAATGATTATTGTCGAAATATACATATATAGATTGTCAATGAACTATATCTAGACCTTGGAACCTTCCACAAGCCAATCGTAGTTGTTTCTTTTTCAAAATTGATTGTATATCAAGGTAGAATGTTCTTTCTATGACTGAAATATTGAAAGAGAAAAGTCTGCACTATGGTCAGCCTGCTTACCCAGAATAGTAGGTCAAATAAACGATCGAAACTTTTGCTCTTCCGAGATGATCCGGTTTGTGATCCGCCAAACCGACATATCGGGACTTCGAGCTTTAAAAATCGTCCATGGTCACTCTGCGCGGACTTACCGGTATCAAAAATTATCATTTTTACCGAGTTTTTCCACCTACCTGACTCTGTGCATTTCCTCTTTCACGTGCGCAAAACCTAACTTTTTTCTACTTATTAGTATTATCTTTATTTTCAAAATAGAATAAATAAAATAAAGTGTAAAGTGTTCAGTTTCCCCGTGGATATGGAGAAATGTGAATCGTTCAGGAAGAAAGATACAAGATATGAGTTGCTAAATGTTCTGATCTGATCAGACTTCGCAAAATATAAAGGTTGACGGTGGTCGAATCTTTGTTCTTTTTTCAGTTTCTAGGTTGATCGATAATCCTACCTCTATTCAAGTTTTGGATCTCAGAGCTTATGCATCTCATTTCACCTCTAATGTGTTCCTTTCTTTATGCACAAGTAGTTACTTTTTTGTCAGAGTGAATATGATATTATCAGTATACGACCAAAATGTAGTAAACACAGGTTGAATAAAGCTGTATTTGCGACATTTTGGTTGCACAACTACGATATTTGATACACTTCTGAACAGATTCAATAAGATCCACCCTTTCTATAAAATAAACAAAGACCAGAGACTATGAACTACGATTTGTATTTGACTATTTGAGTGTTACGGGGCACTAGTTAATTAGCACTCACACTTCTCCAATCCCTTTGGGACTCATTTAAAACATCCTTTTAACTAAAGCCACTATTTACACAGAACTATCGAATTGTCAAATTTCCCGCCGATTTTTCAAATACAAACACTAATTAATTTACAATCCATTCAATATAAATAAATATTTTACATTTTTATTTATTCATTTTCCTCATGAATTTCAGACGATTGTTTTTTTATTATTATTCAAAATCGGTGATTAAGTCATTGGCATTTTTTCAGATAGAATTAAACTCGTTTTTATTTAACAGTCATTCCATATCCATTTGGTGGCCTAATGAAACCACGTAACTACAGCTGAGCAGAAATTGGATAAGATTCAAACCTATTTATTTTACTTCGATTGGGAAACAAGCTTTTCAAGCCTCGATTTTGCTTCCTAGAGAACATACCAGTACCCTCACCATTTATGTAGGCCAATGACAAACTCAGTATCGATTGATGCTCAAAGGAATCGAACTCTGGATCTTTTTATCGTGAAGCCAATGCTCTACATCTTAACCACGCGTTAAGATTCGCTGTAGTTAAAAAGTTTCGGAGGCACATAGACCGTTGGTTTAACTAAATAATTCCTTTTCTGATCATGTTTATGTTTTGTCATTAGTCCGAGTTTGAAAAAAGTATGTTAAGTAATGTCGGCATACATATTCCAATCACTAGCTAAAAATAATTCTGATAAAAAAAGCATAAAATGTGATTTGTGATGTCGTTAATTATTTTGTAAAACAGTCAAAGTTCTGCGAGACTTAAGTCACTCCCACACAATCCCGCCTTTTTACACACATGAAGAATAATATCAAGGAAAAATTGTGAAAAGGGAGAACTTGCTGTAATCAGGCGATTACTCCTTCCATCACAATGTTTTTAAGGTGTTTAGCCCTTTCTTTTCAGCCCCAAAGCAATTTGTATTTTTATCTGCTACTTCTTTCAATTTCTATCAGTTCAATTTGTCGTCTGGTAATAGGTTAACCCGGGTCATAATTGTTTTAGAATTACAGAAGAATGAAAACGGAATCATCCACCGATTAAAACTACATACAGGCGGCATATTTCTATCCCTTTAACGAGGTGGTCGTCTACTGACCGTTAATTAAAAATTAATATGTGTCTGGTTTATTTCACACTGACTGGCTGCTGCAAGAAAGGTGTATCGATATCGCTTATTCCGTTAGCCAATGCAAACTTAAAGTGGAGGAGATTTCTTGGCATGCCAGTAGCCCATGGCCCCTAGATTTTGGACTGGGCCCCTAGATCCTTTGAGAAAATGCCTAAACCTCTAATATTAGATATTGAATTTTGGCAGGCTGGGCCCCTAGGTTGAAATTAAGTCTTTTTCCCTGTACATCTTTGTCTTTACTCCTTGCTAAAGGAGAAATACTTCATTTTTAGTGTGACAAGGGTTAACTCATTTACCATGAGTGCTTAGAAAAAAAAAGAAAAGAAAAATTATACATGTTGGATAATTCTATCATTTGCTCTTTTTTGACATTAATTCTTTACTTCTTAATTAGATTTACAAATAATCCTAATTAAGAGAATTTCCTGAAGATCAAATGAACATGATCAGACATGTGAACAACATAATATAGGCTTGAAAATATAATAATTAATATAATAATTTTTAAAACCAAAATGAATCTCCCTTTTCCACATTATTTTCAACAAAGAATGTGCTCTAAAAAAGGATTTTGTGGAAATCACATTTAGTATGAAAATCCTGCCTGATCAGGATGGAATCCAACTTTTCTGCTTGGAATCCAACTTTTTTCGAAATTGGATTCCTGGAATCCTACTTTCAAAATCCTAGTGAGAGCCCTGTGTTTTTTGAAATTTCACCAGAAAGTCAGTACCAGAACTTGCGAAAACACACATAAATCTCAGTACATTCGTAAGATGCTTACACACACCCATCTCAGCACCTTCGTGTGTTGATTACACACATTAAACCCAGTTCATTTAACAAATGTTTACACACACCCATCTCAGCACCTTCCTGTGTTGATTACACACATTAAAGCCAGTTCATTTGAGAAATATTTACACACATCCATCTCAGCACCTTTGTGTGTTGATTACACACATTAAACCCAGTTCATTTGAGAAATGATTACACACACCCATCTAAGCACATCTGAGTGTTGATTACACACATTAAACCCAGTTCATTTAACAGTGGTTACACACACCCATCTCACTACCTTAGTGTGTTGTTTACACTCATTAAACCCAGTTCATTTTACAAATGGTTACTTACACCCATCTCAGTACCCATGAATAAGATTGCACACACCAAACACAGTACATATACTGCATGATAACACGCACGCAACCTAGTACACGTATAATGTGATAACACACATCTTCCTCGGCACTTATACACGTGATAACACATTTCAAACACAATTCATTCTGCAAAAGATTACACACATCCATTTAAGCACATTCAAAAGTTTCGATTTAAAATTGCCCACAAGATTCGTGTAAACCTACCCCCACCCAATACCAAGGTAATATTTATCTAATTACTGAGTGTCTTCGTACGGTCGCACTAATAGTGGTTGTGAACATTCTACGTACCTCATCTGCACAAACTTCAAAATTTTCCGATGTATAAACTATTATTTTTCTAAAAAGAACACGTGAATACATACAGATTCGCACAATTCGGTGGAGCTTTGCAGAAGAAATCTAAGCTCTGTTACAATCGGCGTACATACGCACTATGATATAAAATGGAGTTGTCATGTTTGTGCTTATTATTATTATCAATTAGTTGAGTTTTGTGCGCGTAAGAAGAAAAAACACGCATCTTTTATAATTGTGCGTACCTTGATGATACGCAAAATGTCAAATTTTGGATTCTTGATTTGAAATACAAATTTTAACACGAACATAGGCAAATTTTCCAAGTAACAAGATTTTGCGATCGTGTGCAGATATTCCGAATTAGCATGAAATATTAGCTCCTATACCGAAATTTTCTAGCCAAATTTCATATTCATTTTCATATATGACTAGATGGTGTCCCGGGACAACTGCTGTCGAGTGCGCAAAGTTTAGTAGGTATCATGCTCCAGATAAGCACAATTTTAGTGTGTATTTTGAAATCCATCCATAAATATAGGAGTAATTGTCCGGACAAATTCGGTCGGACGGACGGACGGACGGACTAACGCACATACACCGGCTTGTCATAGTGACAAATATGGCTCGCTCACCGCAAGCGTGCTCGATAAAAATTAGGTTCCGCCTTTAAAAGGCATATTTAACACCCTATCAGGAAAAGAATATTGTATTATGATAAAGGGCAATCTAATAACTATTCTGGTACAGTTTGTTGAAATCTATCACTGGGTTTCCGAGCAAACATATATACATATGCACTCTGATAAAGGGTCATCCTCTGATCATTCGAGTGAACTTAATTGTTGAAATCTATCAATAAGTTTTAGTCAGCAGAGCACCTAAACACGGATTCCTGGTATTTATCTCACCAGTACTTCCACGGCATCCATTCCATCTCATCCCACATAGTTTACGATAATCAACGCATTCGTGGGAGACAAATGTCGGAAAGGATGTGTGCCGTCGTCGGGGATCGAACCCAGGACCCCATTATCGGGAGGCCACTACCAACTACGCTATGATGGCGGCTTGGCCTCCGGATACAACTTTTTGTTCAAATGTTTTTGTTGACAGAGTTCCCAGATGACACTTTTTCGCCTTACATATTGAAGTTGTTCCCCTTAGTCGGTTATTGAAAATTTAACATGCTCCATAAAATGCCCATTCTGCTTATCTTAACAGGGTACAGAGAGTAATCATCTTACACCGTCGGCGGACAAATGACGTTTATTTTTTGTTTGCTTCTTTGAATGAATCGGGTTGAACGCAACTTTTAATAGTATTTCGGCCATATCGCAGTGTCTGGAGCACCCTACCATTGATTCCTAGCTTAGTACATGTAATTATAATGATGGAAGTGACAAGCCGTACAGGCCCGTACGGCTAGTCTCGTAGGCTAAATATACGGTACCGTACGGCTAGCCAGTCCTCACTGAACCGTACCGTTTTGATACAAATAGTACTGAAAGGAGAATTCATTTCCCTCTACAAACACTAGACACATTTTCGTATTTAATAATATTTTTACGGAAAAAAGATTAATTGTTGATATTGAACGATTGGCCTTTAATTACTTTCACTCAATTGTCGCTTCGAATTCCAAAACATAGAATAATTCTTCTTTGACCGTTGAAAAGTACAAAACTTTGAACTTTCTTTGATTGCAATAAGGCATTAAAACAATCTTGGGAGAGTCTTCAGTACGGTCATTAATTAGGTCGATAATTGCAGAAATTTAGAAATAATATATCGGATTTATTGTTATAATTATTGTTGCAGATACTAAATTTGTACGTATTTTCTTTTTCTTTCTATTCTGTACCGAGGAAGTTCTTAAACGCGTAAAATTAGATAGAATAAGAATCGATATGCGAACCCAAAGTGGTATTCTGGTCGTACGGCTAGCCACTTCCTAAATTGATACACATACACACATACACTAAGTTGTTAGAATTTGTGGTCCGACCCCATTTCATGTTTTTTGTGAAATAAAATATGTTAAAACTAAACATACACACACACAACGGAAAATAGCAATGTCGCATTATTATAGGAGTTCATTTGAAAAGTTCTATGATAAAATGATCTAGGGATTATTCTGAATTGTTTCTGCTGGACGAATCACGGATTAACTATGAATAGAAAGACAAAGCGGTGGCTATTTTCTAGCCGCTTTTGGAGATTAAATTTATACATAACAAGAGGACCATTGGCATTGGGTCGCTCGTCTGACAAAAAGCTTTATTACCACGGCCTGTCTAATCACCCCGTAAAGAGGTTTCTCACATTCAACCATTTAAACCTATTTGCCAAGGGGAAAACTTCTTTCCATTGAAATATTGTTGAAATAGACAATCTGGTTTGGTCGGAAGTACATGCCATTAGGAATATTTTCAATCGTTCATTGGCCTGATTCCATTCTTTTAGCTTTTTTTTTTTAAGAAGAGAAGGTAGATAGACCAAAATTCTGCCCCCCCCCCTTCCAAGTGCTTCGCCTCGGTGGTACAACAGTAATGACTTTAGTTATTTACATAAAGGTCTATGAGATCATTATAGGCCAAATACCAATGTTATAAGGGTCCTGGTTTATCTTATGCAGAATTTTAAAGATTTTCTTAGAAGTTCAAGATTTTTCACAAATTTCTTTTTTTATCTCACTATTTTGGAAAGAGGGGGGGGGGGCATTCCTGAAAATTTTGTAGAAATTAGCAAAGTGGTAAGGAGATGTAGTTTAAAGGAATTATTGACAGACACGGGACGAAAGTCGATGGACGAGAGACGGACGCCGGACAAAGTGTGATAACAATTGCTCACATGAGCACCGAAAACAGTTAAGCTAACAATTTACCTTAGATATTTTGAAATCACAGGAAAATGCTTTTACATTGGTAATGTTTATATAGTAAGATTTTAACAGACAAATAGATAAAAGAAAACATTTCTTAACCTATATACCCCATCTTTTCAAAGCTGGGCATAAAATCTACACACACTAGACATGGACAAATCTGAGTTTTATAAGTTTTAGAGGATTATCAAAATAAAATACAAAAAAATTTATCAATCAACTTCTTGTTTAATTCGAATTGCATTCCATTCTTCACAAAATCAAAACAAACATAATTGTGCTAAATACAAGTCTATTGTTGTGGCCGATTTCACTCCAATTTTTAAACACATCACAACAAAACTAGAGGCTCTTTAATGACTGATTCGTTCCACAAACATGAATCTAATGGTAATGACTGGAAGAGAATGACAAGGTTACTCACATACAGAAACTTATTTCTATAAAGAAACATTCTGTTCTATATGTAGTTGGGCCGCCGTCAAAGCGAAGTTGGTAGCCCGCCAGACTCCTAATCTTCAATCATTGGATGTTATGGGTTCGGTCCCCGGCGGCATATATTCTTAAACCTAAGTGGGATAGCAGCTGGAGGTTAAGAAAGGATGTAGTGGTTTTACTGGTGTGACTAAATTTAGCACAACTTTTCAACTAATATTCTATATAACAAATATTCAACTAATATTTAAGAATGAAAGCAGAATCACTTTGGTACATTTTTTTTGTTTAAATTTGCTTTTAACGTTTGTTTTTCGATCAAAATAGGCATTAACAAACATTTTTATACCGAGTAAGTAAGCTATGTAAATGTTCTATCAAAACTATCAATAATGAACAAACTGTCGCGATAGTTATTACTATTTGGAAATACTATCGTTACATTGACATTGTGACTATCATTTTCCCGATACTTTTAATTATTCATGTATAGTTACAACCCTATACAAAATAAATAGATTGACCTTTGACTATAAAGACACTGTTTTTTCATCTGATCACAACAGCTTTGTGCAGTCTGAAGATCAACTTAGGATCATCCAAATTTGATAAATACCCATCATTTAATATCACAATAATGTTCCTCAGGGAAAATGGTTATATTGAGTGATCGTAAAGATATGTTCTAGATATAAGATTTATTTTCATTTTACGGACGGATAGATACACGCATAAACAGCGGTCACTTTGACAAACAATAGCCCATTGGCATTTCGGCCAGTGGAGATAAAAATGAAAGTAAAGAAGAAAAACAAGAGCACCGCAAACGGATGCCTGTGCTTGCTCAGCAGTAGGGTACTGGATAGTTATTAAAAAAATCTAAGTCGAAAAAGGGGCATAATTGGGACAAAATGTATCTATAGTTATCCCCCTTGATAGTGAACATGTGTACCAAGTTTCAAGTGAATGCCTTTAGTAATACATGAGATATAAAAAAATGTCAATTTTTTGCATGACAACTACAACCACAACAACAACGAAGTTACCTAGGCTATAGCAATAACTCGGATTTTCTTCGAAAACAGCTGAGCTAAAAATCACGCGAGACACAATATAAGTCAAAAATTGATTGATTGTTTGTATGGGGTTGAAGCCATTTTTATCAATGATTTCAGCCCAATGTTTCGGCGGCTGGAGCACCTGACCATGGATTCCAGGTATTTCACTCACCAGTACTACCAGGACTTCCTTTCCAAGTCTACAGCAGCTCAGTTGCATTTAACAATTTAAAGTTTATGGATTTTTAGATTTTTCTACTTTCTACGAAGAAAACATTGTGTAGAGAGAAGAAATTGCTTGTTACAAACAATTTCCTCAATTTACATAATATTTCCCACTAATTATTCGGGGGGGGGGGGGGGGAGTCAAAATGCATCACCGTGTGAGAATGTCTAATGTGGCCATGACCTTTCAATTATGTCATTGGCTTCCACCAGCAATTCAGTTTTTATGGACATTACACAGACTAATGACCTTATGCTATAAAAATTTTGCTATAATTTTAAGTATTTTTCATTTGTTTGTTTGAATAGGTTTTAAGCTGCTTTTAACAATTTTACACTGGTTGCGGAAGCTTGGGCACCTAACCATGGTTTCCTGGTATTTCTCTCACTAGTACTAAAACTACATCCCTACCAAGCCTCCAGCTTCTCATCCAACATAGGTCTATGATTATCAAGCCATTGGTGGGAGACAAATGTTTGAAAGGATGTGTGCCGCCGTTGGGGGATTGAACAGAAACTCCCATGATTGGAGGCCGATGCACTACCAACTACGATATGTAGGCATCTTAAGTATTTTGAAAGAAGATCATACAATTAAGTTACGAACAATCTGTGAAAGCATTATACAGTTTGGTAAATAGGATATTTTACTCCTTTTTTATTTCTAGGTAAAATTCGGGATAAGATGACAAAGGGCAATTGTAATAACTGTGTTTTGACAGAGAACCAGTAGGCACAGTTTGGGTAAAGAAGGTCTTAAAGGTTGCCTTCTATAATGTTTAAACCCAGATCCAATACCATAGAGCTTATTGGAGTTGAAAGCAATCATTCAAAAGAGCACCATTTTGCAAATTAAAAAAAATACGGTAGAGCAAATTATTTAAGTATTTTTGTAGATATGCTCAAGGCAATGCTACTGGTATTTAACAAATATGAAAGCCATACATTTTCAAAGGAGCAGATTTTAAAGTATTTTCACTCTATTGTTATGGTAACCATGGATTTCAATTTTGAGAAGCACAGAAAGTGCTTGTCCTAAGCACCATTTCTGTGACGAGTGGTTGAAAATTGATTGCTAGCTGAGTTTTTTTGTAATCGGGGATGGATGAACAGACAGAGGGAAAGGTGGATAGACTGTGGACATTGATAAATAACATTAGCTTACCTATGCACTTTGTAAGCTGATAAAGCCTATGACCTTAACCAATGATACGCATGACCCCTTAACAGGACAACTGGTCCTAAAACCATCATATCAAAATAGACTAAGCAGGGGCTATTTGTTTGACCTTCAGAGAGCATAGAAAATAAGACGACCAATGGCCCTGAAGCATCCACTTGAGTCAGTTGCAACAATTGGCTAAACAAGATGTTAGTGAAACACAAATGCCCCCGAAATAGCAAATCTTTCAAAATGTTGACCTTGACAGATGACCTTGACCATGTCACATGACCTTGACCTTGGTGTCAGCAGATGCATATCGATGAGATTTATCTTTAGTTAAGTTTTTGGTTAGGTTTTCGAAAACTTTGACCTTGATAGATGACTTTGACCTTGGTATCAGCAGATGCAAATTGACAAGACCTATCCTTATGCCAAATCAGAGCATTTTATCTTGAATAAGCTAAAAGTAATTGGTAATATGTTAATTTTTTTGGTTAAGTTTTGCAAGCACAGAAGGACAATGGTAAAATAATATGCCACTACCTTATTGATGCTGGGACATAAAAAGCACATGTGACCTAATATTCTAGGTGAGTTTCTATAATTGAATTCTGCCTTCGGTGTATTATGAAGAAATAGCATACAATCAAGGTTTTACAAAATTTTAGCCCAGGAAAAGGACCCAAATTTGAACCTGTCCTAACTATAAAAGAATCCAACATTTTGACTTAATATCAAGGTATTTGAGACTCAACAAGCTGTGTTCGTGAAACACAATGCCCCCGCAACAGGACTAAATGTTTGACCTTGGTATGTGACCTTGACCTTATCACATGACCTTGACATGAGATGTGTTTTATGGAGATGTATCATCATGCCAAATATGAGCATTGTTTCTTGAATAAGCTGGTAGCAATTGGCAATGTTTAGTTTTTTAGTTAAATTTTGCGGACAGACAGACATACCAACAGACAGAAAGACTGACAGACAGACGGACATACCAACAGACAGACAGACTGACAATGGTGAAACAATTTGCCCCCGATCTTTTAATGCAGGGACATAAAAATGTGCCCTCTAGAATGCCTACAGAGTAGTTTGAGATTTGATCTAATGACTCATTATGAAACATGACCAAAATATTTTGGTTTGTTCGATTTGAACGCCGCTTTTAACAGTATATCATTTTTACACTACCAAATATGGAACTTGATATCAAAACATTTGAGGCATAAATGTGCCCTCTGGAGTGTACACAAGCTATTGCTAAGATATGGCCAAAATGACCTACTTTTTCCCAGATGACAAAATATTGAACAAGACAGAGATATCAAGATACAAACATTCTTACTAAAATGTTGGTCTCTAGAATGTACTCAAAATGTTGAAAAGACAGATGATGGACACACCTAGTTCACAAGAGCAGTCATTAAATTATTTCAGTGACCAGTTCCTTCTAGTAATCAGGTTTTTAACACCAAATTTAAAATTTTTCCAATTGGAGCCCTTCAATGACTGTTCAGCCCTCATCGCATTTAAGCATTCCAATTGCCCTGGTGTTCTCCTCAGTTCATATTTCTTTCAGACTGTCTTTTAAAGCTTCCTTCTTCTCCCTTGTCCTCTGGTGTCGAATAGAAGGTACTGAAATTAATATACAACATATCTGAATAAACATCAAAAATTTTAACAGAGTTTCAAACAACCAAATGTAGTGGTGTAGAGCTGGAACTAACTCAAGCTCTAGGAAAAGCTCAAGCTCACCTCTTGCTCCTGCTCCATTTTCTTATTACTGCACTAACTTGAGAGCGTGTTTGCTAGAGCAGACTTAATACAATCCCAGACCTAATAATTTGATATTTAAGAAAGTAGGTCAAGACTTGGGCCAAATGCTTCATGATGCCAGTATCAAAGACAATCACATTCACCCTTAACTTTTGATTAAATACTGCCCTACACTGTGAATCAAAATTTCAGAAAGTGGGTCAAATGTCAAGGTCAAGAGATCAACATGCTGCTAGTATGCAAAATTCATTTGGATCGTTTCAGAGAAAATGATTTATCATATTTCATCATATTTTCACATGTAGTGCTAATAAGCCTTACCTATAAAAGCCTGGTTTTTTACCCAATAAGAATTTAAGGAAGATATCCCAGAGAAATCTATCCAAGGGACATGCACCTGGATTCAATGCCCAACCAAAATTAAACAAAGAAATCTGAGGGAGCATGTCCTAAGGGACATTTCAGTGAAGTTTGCTTGCCATTGATAAGAAGTTTCAATGAAAAGTTTACGCAATGACTAACAGGACAGCCCTGCTAGACTTTGTCCAGTGGTGCTAAAAGTCATAAATCACAGAAAAATGCATTTAAAGTAATTCCCCCTTGAGATTGCTTTTTGATAATGAAAGAGTTTCAAGTGAATTCCTTAAGTAATAACAGAGATATCATAAAATGTTATTGTACAGTAACGACAACGCCAAGGTATAGGTATATCTGGGGTTTTCTCTGAAAACAGCGGAGCTAAAAATGCCTTGACCCCTTTGATAAACAATGTACATGGAAGATTGATTGATTGAATGGGGTTTAACACCGCTTTCAAAAATATTTCAGTCATATCGCGGTAGCTGGAGCACCTAACAATGGATTCCTGGTATTTCTCACAGACTATCATCTACACAACTAGAGGCGCTTGAGGACCTGATTTGCTCCACAGGCCTGAATCTCCTGATACTGATTAACAGAGAATGATAAGTTTGTTTGTTTAAATGGGGTTTTATGCGGCTTTCAACAATCTTTCAATTATATCGTGGCAGCTGGAGCACCTAACAATCGATTCCTGGTATTTCTCAGACCAGTACTACCATTACATCCCTTTCTAGCCTCCAGCTGCTATCCCACATAGGTCTACGATTATCGACCCATTGGTGAGAGACAAATAGTCGGAAAGGATGAGTGCCGCCGTCGGGGATCGTACCTGGGACTTCTAGATTGACAGTCCGATGCGCTACCAACTGCAATATGACACAAATGTCCCCAACAGAGCAATTCTTTCAAAAGTTTGAACTTGATGACAATCCTTGACTTTAGATGACTTTAAAATTGATAAAAGCAGATACATATTGTTGACATCTATCATCATGTCAAATATGATCATGAAAAAGCTTGAAGTAATTGGCAGTGATAAGCTTTTGGGTTAACTTTTGCAGACAGATGGACAAAATTACATAATGATAGATGGAATCACAGAAAGACAAATAGACAGTTATTCAATATGTCCCCTGATCGTATTGTTAGTGGGACAAAAAAAATCCCAAGATAATTACCATTATTCCCAAGTTTGTCAGAACATCATCCTCTTCTTCTTCTGCCTCAATCACTGTCTGACACCCTGGCAATTTTTTCTGAAATATCAAGTTTTTCATAGAACGATAATTCGCTCGAAAGTTTTAACCCATTACCAGATAACAACATTTTAGACTTGTCCAAAGAAGTTGCAGACAACAATAATTTTTATTAGAAGGAAATTAAAGAATCTTAGTCTTTTTAGGTAAACTTTTTGGATAATCAGGAATTTCTTCATTTTCCAGAATGTTTTCAAAAGCCTTGTTCTTTTGGGGCGTCAAAAAGTGTCAATGTTTGGGAATGGGCAAAATGCAATAATTGATTTAGAAGTCACAAATTACATGACATTTCGATTTAGCATTAGACCTTGAACCATTTTGACTATCCTGGGCAATATCAATACATGTAATTATTGAGTTACAATTCTAATTAGCTCATGCCCAAAGATATAAAGGTTTCAAAAACCAGAATACAATTCGAATAGACTTTTTTCTATGTAAAACAGAGTTTGTCCAGGCAAAAATATCAAAGTCTTTGCACAACTGTGCTAACGAAGATACTAAGGCTATGGCAACACCACAGGTTTTTCCAGTTAACAGTTGAGCTAAAACAAGAGGGTCATAATGGCCCTAAATCGCTCACCTGCATTATCAGTCTTAAGCCTGTTCAAAGCAGGCCCTTTAAAAAAGATGATGGGAATAATGGAAAAGCTAAAGCAATGCTTATGGTTTAATTCAACAAGACAATCATTCTGAGCAATTTTCTGGTTGATTGAACAAATGTGACCTCTAAAGTGCATACAAGGTTTTTCTAAGATTTGACCTCATGACCTAGTTTTTGACCCCAGCTGACCCTATTTCAAAGTCGTCCTAGTTTTCATCAAAACAATCATTTTGACCAATATTCAGGTTGATCAGGCAAAAAAATGACCTCTAGAGTGCATATCTTGATGATACATGACAGACATCCACCTTACCTTAAAAGCTCTCCTTGAGCATTTTGTGCTCAGGTGAGCTTAAAAGCAGCTGGAGCTATATTATATTTTTGGCATCAAAATTGCTGAGAAAAATCATGTATTAAGTATGCTTTACAGTTTAATCCAATATCAAAAAATCCTACATTTCAACACCCTTGAGCAAAAAAAAATTTGAAAAACATTGTGAGAAAAGAGTATTTGCGTTTACAAGAAATTTCTATATATCTCACACATTTTTTCCTAGCATAATGCTACTTATATTTTGCTTGCAGCAAAACCTTTCTTTTAGTATCATTTCAAGGTCTTCAGTAAAGGTCAAGGTCCTTTGAAAAACAGATCTTGACAATTACACTATTACAATGGTTCAGTTTAGGTTTTTCAGAGTTCAAATTGACCATGCAATTTGAATTCAATCAATTCAAGGGCATATAATTCAAGAAAGACTTGGGATTTTTGAATTTCTGAAGTCGTATGCTCAACTTAATATCGGAGATACATTGTGGCAAGATTCAGTACAATCAAATAGAATTTGTAGGAGGATTTGTGCACACACACAAAAAAAAACCCTATAATTTTAAGCTATACTATTAAGTTAAGGGCAGATAATTTAGGAATAACTTGACATATCAAACAATTTTAGTCCTAAGCCCAACTAGACATCATACAGGGTCATAGTGGCAAGTGAATGTGGGCTCACAAGAAATAAAGGTTTTTTTGTTCAATTCAAGGGCAGACAATTCAAGATAATCCAAGAAAAACTGGAACAATTTGAATTTCAAAGGTCTTATGCACAACAAGACATCATAGAGAGTAATTTTGGGGAATTTCAGCTCATTGCCATAAATGATATAGGATAAGATATGCACACAATAAACATAATGAATTTCATTCAATTCAAGGGCGAATAATTCAAGATAGTTTAAGAAAGACAGGAAGGAATTTAATTTCAAAGGTCTTATGCCCAACCAGACATCATAGGGAGTAATTGTGCCAAGTTTCAGCTCATTCCCATTGATAGTTTTGGAGGAGTTGCACACATAAAATGTTGCTAACGGATTGGCAGACGGACCGACAGACGGACAGACAACAGGGGCCCATAACATATCTTAGTCCTTAGCAGGACTAGACATCATACAAAGCCATTTTGGCAAGCTTCAGTTCAATTCCATTCAAAATGTAGGAGAAAGTGGGCTCACAAGAAATGAAGGTTGTTTTTTTTTGTTCAATTCAAGGGCAGACAATTCAAGATAACTCAGGCAAAACTGGAGCAATTTGAATTTCAAAGGTCTTTTGCACAGCAAATATCATAGAGAGTAATTGTGGGGAATTTTAGCTCATTGCCAAAAAATGAATGTAGGATAAGATATACACACAATAAAGATAGTGAATTTCGTTCAATTCACGGGCGGATAATTCAAGATAACTCAAGCAAAACTGGCGGGAATTGAATTTCAAAGGTCTTATGCCCAACTAGACATCATAGGGAGTAATTGAGCCAAGTTTCAGCCCATTCCAATTGATAGCTTAGGAGGAGTTGCGCACATAAAAATTGCTAATGGGTGGACAGACGGACGGACAGGCGACCTGGGCCATAACATAATATGACCCTTACGGCATATAAAAAAGGAAATTACAAGAAACATTTTGACAGTCCCAGCCATTTAGCTGAGATGGGTGTGTGAAACCATTAATTTTGAAAATGAAACTGGCTTTTATGTGTGTCAACAAAAGAAGGTGATGAGATGGGTGTGTTTAACCATTTGTTAAATGAACTAGGTTTAATGTGTGAAATCCAACTATGAAGTGCTGAGATGGATGTGTGTAACAATTTCTCAAATGAACTGGGTTTAATGTGTGTAATAAACATACGAAGGTGCTGAGATGGGTGTGTGTAATCATTTGTTTAATGAGCTGGGTTTAATGTGTGTAATCAATACATGAAGGTGCTGAGATTGGTGTGTGTAACTATTTCTCAAATGAACTGGCTTTAATGTGTGTAATCAACACACGAAGGTGCTGAGATGTGTGTGTGTGAGTATTATCAAAGGAACTGGCTTTTATGTGTGTTATCATCTTACAAATGTACTGAGATTACGTGTGTTTTTGCAATGTCTGATTATGACTTTCCGGTGAAATTTTTAACAATAGCCATCACAGACTACCCCCAAATAAGTGCTTGTCACAAAAGTATGGTATAAATCAAGAGTCCAAATTACGTTAAACATTTTTCCCTGACACTTTTTTTGAATGTAGGTTACAAATTATTATACACATGTGACATATGAAGACTTGCCATTCAAAAGATATGGAATAAAATTCAACATGAACAAGGGCCCTGTCAAGCAAATATTGAATATTTTGATGTCAAACAGAATAGATTCAACAGTCTGGTAACTTTACAACATTATTGCAACTTCAATAATATGCAACGAAATAAGACAAAACTCACCAATGAATTCATTTGTGTATATCTTTTTGTGAGGCCATCTTTTTCTAGTCTACATTCGCACCAAAATATTGCATCACTCGATGGGCTGCATCTCCTCCTCTATAAGAATAAAATCATGTAAACAATTCTAAAATATACCATAATCCACATGGTACATATATGTACTGCAACTCAATTAAAACCCTCTCCATTATATTGATGACTCCATTAAATCACAGGGTCTGCTTGGCTCCCGAATTTTCGCGGGGCTGGGGGGGATGTTTAACCCTTTCCTGTACAAACATGGGATTTTACATTGCTGTTATTGTATACTTGAGAAAACATTGTGGTAAAAGAAGAAATTGCTTGTAACAAGCAATTTCTTCTTTTTCCACAATGTTTTCTACCCTATTGAATGGTTATTATTCAAATTAAATCAACTTGAAAATATCGTCTGCAAAACCTTTGAATTTGGACAGGTCTAAAATTTGCAAAAACAGAAAAGGGTTAATCACTAAAGCATTGGCTCCCCATTCAATATAAACACTGTTTTCCGGGGATTTTCATCACATTCAAAATGTGGGAACCATTACTTGATAATTGATGATTACAAGAAGCCAGGTAAATTTTTCACACATATTTATTGACAGCGAAGGCGAACAATGACCGGGGCCAGACTAAATTACTTTAACCCCTTTGTTTAGTTAAACTGTTTGACACAAAGCAAAACGTCTCTCATATTTGTGAAACCAGTGTAACTTTATTAATTTCATTATCTGATATACAATGATCAATGGTCAAGAATCAAAGCATCATAACTACAGATAAATTGTGCTCTAGTAAAGTTCTTTTGAGAAAGAAGATAATAGATGAAAGAAATATTGAATGCATGCTTTCAAATTCTCAGAGTTTCATAGTTTTACTCAATTATTAATGAAAAACACGGTAGAAAATGAAAAGCTCATACCATTTGCACAATTTAATCCACTTTGATAAATGTTATGAGAAGCTCTGTCTAAACTGAAAGAGCAAGTCCATAATTCTTATTCCCAAATCAATATCTAAATGCATCTCAATCTATCCCCTTGATAGTACAGGTTGCTCTTTTGAAAGTGAACATGTGTGTCTAGTTTCAGGTGAATGCTTTAACCCTTTCCCGTTCAAATACGGGATTTTACGTTCCCGTGATTTTATACTGGAGAAAACATTGTGGAAAAAGAAGAAATTGCTTGTGACAAGCAATTTCTACTTTTCCCACAATATTTTCTAACACATAGGATGGTTTCATTTCAAATGACATCCAGTTTTCATTGTTGTCTGCAACCTCTTTCAATTTGGACCAGTCTAAAATTTCAATAAGCGGGAAAGGGTTAAGTAACACCAGAGATATTAGAAAATGCGAAGTTTCAATAAAAATCTATGTTGAAAAAGGGGAATAATTTGCACATAATGCATCTGAGTTATCCCCCTTAATAGAACAAGTTGCTCTTTTGATAGTGTGATAGTGAACATGTATGCCAACTTTCAAGTGAATGCCTTTAGTAATACGAGAGATATCACAAAATGTCAAAGTTTTTGTACAACAACGACAACTATGACCATGTTACAACGACATCAAGGCTAAAGCAAAATATAGGGTTTTCTCCGAGAACAGCCGAGGTAAAAAAAGTATACATTTTACATTATTGACAATATTAATGGAGAGGTCTTGTCACAAGCAAATATTACCTCTCAATGACCTAGCTTGAAGCAGAAATGCCTTCCATGAAATGTGGTACACATGAAATAAAATTTATAAGTAATTGCCACAAAAATATTTTGGAAACAGTTATTCACCATGCAAGCTTTCTGTTACCCCTAAACTAATTAGCATGCTTAAAATATCATGAATTATAGTCAGTACTGTAGATGACCAAAATGTTGTAATTACAGCTTGAATAAGCTGGAGTTGCAAGATTTAGTTGCCTAACTGGCAATATTCCATAATTTCGGAATACTTCACTGTAACACTATCTTCAATTTCGACTGATCTAAGATTTGCTAATGAGTTAAGTTGTACCATTTCTTGATCAATTTGATTTAACCCTGTCCTATTTTTCTGAATTAATTAGGCAGGTCCAAATCACAATAGGTTACAGGTTAAGAGCAATTCCAAGTGAAACCATCCTCTTTGGTAGAAAATATTGTGGGAAATGTAGGAATTGCTTGCTAAAAGCAATTTCTAATCTTTTCTACAATATTTTCTCATTCATCAAATCATAAGGTTGTTACATCCTGGGACCCTACAAGCAGACCTTGAAAACATGGGCAATTCAGGCAAGTGGTGGATCCAGAGAGTTTTCGTGTGTGGTTTTTTTTTTCGGGGGGGGGGGGGTATTCAATTTTCATGCAGATATATAATCAAAATTGGTCATTCAATACTAGGAAAATAAACTCCGATCTTTGTATGTTCAAACCCCCTTTACAGATATCCTGGATCTGCCGCAGCAGGCAAAGATGTTGCTTGGTTCGTGAAAACTTTGCCAGAGTTGCCGAGCAAAGGGAAGTCGCCCAGAAAATAGTTATTTTATACGAAGAGTTTCCTGGCTATAATTGTTCATTGTGGAAAAAGAAGAAATTGCTTTTTACAAGCAATTTCTCCTTTTCCTAGAATATTTTCTACCACATATTAAAATGGTTTCATTTCAAATTGCATCCAATTTTGCTGGTCGTCTGCAACCTCTTTCAACTTGGACCAGTCTAAAATTAAAAAAACGGGACAGGATTAACAGAGATATGAGGTAGGCGAGAGAGTAGGGGTAGATGTACATTTTATTTAAATTCATCTAATACAAATTTTAACATCCTACCTATGATCATAATGCATTGCAACCCACAACATAGTTTGATTTTTGAATATTATCATTTAAATTAACACCCCACTCCATCCCCTATCCTCCTTATAATGAACTGAACCAATTGCCTGTTCATAGTGTCATACAATAATAGACCTTTTCTATCTTGTAAATGGAAGCAAATTTACAGGGCTTTGCAGACTGTGAGGAATGGGTTCTCATGAGGTACTTATCCCTTGAAATGAAAACTGACTTAGGTTGCTACATGTATCCTTTGGTGGTCAAGAGATACCTGGTTAACCCAGTCCCACTCAATACCTCCTTTTTACACCCCTCAAGAAAAAAGACTGGGAAAACATTGTGGAAAATGAAGAAATTGCTTGTGTCAAGCAATTTCTTCATTATCCACAATGTTTTTTATCCAAAATGGTGAAAAAATTAAGATTTCATCAACTTGAAATTGTTGTCTGCAGCTTCTTTCAATTTGGACCAGTCTAAAATTTTACTGTGTGGGAATGGGTTAAGTTCACATGCACTTGTTTTAGTTGTCATCTGCATTAATTTATTAATCAGAAGCACAGGTCTCATGATTTGTAATGTCTAACTAGCATCTTTCAATTGCATGTTTTATTTGACTTTTGTAAGTTTTTAAAGGCTTGATAATGGTTTCTTGGATTGGTGTGGACCCTTTCCCTGTGAGGTATTACTCATGAGGATTACTCATGACAGCCTTTAGCAGAAACGCACGACATGTTCAATATTACTAAAGCTGCATGCATTTGTGATTTAGCTACTTTAATTGTTAGTGATTATTATTAAAACTCGTTACCCGTTCCGACATAACAAAATTTTAGACTGGTTCAAATGGAAAGAAGTTGCAGACAACAATTTTAGGTTGATGAAATCTTTAAAATCATTGTTTTTTGGGCAGAAAACATGGTGGATAATGAAGAAATTGCTTGTTGTTACAAGCAATTTCTTCATTATCCACCATGTTTTCCAAAACTTTTGTATGGAGGGGCATTTAAAAGAATCACTGTGAGGGAATGCGTTAAGGGCTTGCTCATAGTCCTCTTTCACATTCCTGAATTTAACTTAAAAAGTATGTTGTGTGCATCTGGAGGTCACTAGACCCCTTTTCCCTAGCTCTGGTTATGGTTAAACCTGTTGTGTAGGGATCTTGTTCCATAAGGTCCCTGGTGATTCCTATTCTTTTGTCCCTCATTTCAATCCAGGCCACACTCTACCAATCGATTCTCTAGTATATGAAATAACCTGTCCCTTGTAATACATAAAAAGTTCTTCTGTATCTATTACAAAGAAGTTAGGCAGAGCTTCAGATTGTTTTTTTTGTCACTATGTCAAACAGTCTAATTACATGCACTATTAATATAATTACTTGGTTATTCCATTTCAAAATATTTCATTTGTACATGCAAATGATTTTGATTGACAAAATTAGTCTCTAATTAGGAAGAATCTGAAAGCACTTTTTGCACAGAAAAAGGCTGCATTTACATTCTTAGAGGCCTGAATGTGATGAGGGATAGGTAAAAATTTGACCTAATAATTATAAATACCAGTGATACTCAACATCCTCTGCAATTTTATCACTGACAACCCTGACCCAAGCCACATTTGTTTTTTGTGCAACAGCAGAAAAATAGAAAGTTAATGTTAGGATCAAAGTGGAGTTGATACCTTTGCTTGAAGAAAAATGGATTCTGGTATTAAGAACATCTAAATTTGATAATTCTAAGAAGGATCCTGATGGAATCCCTTGTTTTGAACTAATGGGATCCCTCCCAATATTTTTAGGATTTTCCTGATCCATGAACGTGCACTGTTAGTGTGGAACCCTACAAGTTCAAAGTTTGATATCAGTGCATGGTGCCAAAATCAAAAGTAAAATTACCTTCTACAAGTTAAAATCCCCATTATATAGTTATAATTTGACTGGCCAGTACACACAATGAAAGCATGTTTTACTTTGAAATAAAAGCATGGGTCATCAAGACAGTCAGCCACTTTGAAGTGAACTGAGCTCAAATTGTAAGGGTTATGAGCTCAGAACAAATTTTAAGGTTGACTTCGTGTTAAAAATTGGATCATACCTATTGTTTTCCATTCAAATTCTGATACCAGTAAAGTAGATCAAGGTTTTGTTTGTTTGAATGGGGTTTAACGCCGCTTTTAACAATCTTTCAGTTATATCGCGGCGGCTGGAGCACCTAACAATGGATTCCTGGTATTTCTCACACCAGTACTACCACTACACCCTTTCCTAGCCTCCAGCTGCTATCCCACATAGGCGTAGATCAAGGTCTGAGGAGGAAAAGAGTGCCTGACATTGGACTCAAACCCATGACTCCCGGAACACTAATAGATCTATTATAGTGCTCTACAAACTGTACTAACTGGGAACCTTGTCATAATTTTCCCTAACATCGACTAGTACACAGGATTGATAAACATGAGTGTATAATCAACTCTTCAACTCCTTTTTATTTTTGCACTGAACATTCAACAGTATCATTTTGCATGAATCAGATAATAGAATTCAAAATTCAACCTTATCAAAAAAAAAAAAAAAAAAAGAATTTAAACAATGATCCCAGAACTGATGTGTTTTCATGGGACTAAATTGATTAATTTGTTACCTCAATTCTTGCTTTCTCAAGACAAGAACAACAGGAAGTGAAAGATACTGTGTGCATGGTAATAAACCGGATTAATCATTTATACCGAATTTTCTTCATGTTGAACCGAATAAATTCAACAAAAGGGTAAAATACTGTTAAATACTTATGAAAATGTGGTTTTAATGAAAAAAGGAACAGTAAGATTTTAAAAAAATGTAAAGGATGTTTACATAAAGAATACCGATGGCTAAATATGTAAATGTTTTAGTAAAACCAACCTTCAAAATTGTGTTCTATCGAAACACCTGACACGCCCGGTAATCTCGGGCTCCATCTCTTTTTGGAGAACAGTACAAAAAGGAGACAATGATACTTCCGATATGGAGCCAAGGACCGGAACTGAACAGAAAAGGTAAGTAAAACAGTTCACCTCGCGTACAATTTGATCTGCTATTGACCTATTATACATTTTCCTAAGACGTCCAGAGTTTCATACCACATAGAAATGATTATATTATCCGTTGGCGGTGATAGATTTCAAAAATAATTCCGTTTGTGAATAGAAACTTGAATCAAAGTTTTGACATCGGATCCGATCAAACACGAAAATGCGTGTTGAAATCGTTAAATCCATGTTATCAACAGTTCTGAAAGATTTAAGTTGCTATGACACTGAAATGAATGATAAAGTGTTGATATAAAACAATGTTACCACAAAGAACTGCGTTTCCCCACCCAATCTACGGATTTTCTTAGATGAGAAGGAGACCAGGATGCGGTGAGGGAGACAAGATTCAGAGGGAGAGGCGATGCATATGAAAGAGTACAGTGAATAATTTTCTAGGACTGTAACTTTATGAATATTACAGGACACTTTTTCTTTCCCTTGTACACAGTAAATGTGTCTGTCAGACTCTCTAGAACAGCCATATTTATATCAAAGTCGCAAGAATCGTGTTACGCAACTCACCAATGAATTGATACAAAACCCACGCTTTGAGCTCATTACTTTCAGTCACAACTATGCTACACACTGGTTTATTTTCTGCTGACTTGTGTTAACTTTGAGATCACACATGAAGTGAAATGACCAAAATCACTCACACAGCGCTCCAATGATTCATTCCATACACTCACCCAAACCATTAAAAACGCTCAAATTATTTCAAAAACATTTAAAAACCTTCCAAAATGAGCAGCATTTCATTCAAATCGATAACAATTTTCCGTATTTTTTTTAGCTGCTGTGAGTTTTAAAGCGTCTGATTGGTCCGTGAGGACAAACAAACACAAAAGCATGTATATTTTAATAAAGAGAGTTAATAAATCTCCATCTATCTATATATGCTGCCTAACTCCCCTTTCGAGTATGACTAGAAGGTGCGTGTCTGTGCTGGAATATAAACTTTTAGTCATTGGTTAGGATGCAATATTTAAAAGTATTGTGAATGTTAGATAAAGAGATCTGATAAAACATATTCTGGTCATTCAGGACGACTCACTATCTGAAAAGTATCGAGACTCTTTTTGAACGCTGCAATGTCAGGTTGCTGTTTCTGGTAGGCTGTTCCAAAATATCACTGTGTAGGGAAAGAAAGAATATTTAAAGGACGCATTCGTGTGGATCTGTCTGAAAGATGCTGTGTGCATATGTCGGGTGGTCCTAACTGGTCTTTCAAGATAAGCTGGTACGGGCACTGCAACAAAACTATTAGCGATTTTATAAAACATGGTGACTCTGGAAACGTCTCGTCTATATTGAAGAGTTTGCCAGCCAAGCTCCTTCTGCATGAACATTATTTTGAACCAATCTTGCTGCTCTACATTGTACTTTTCCCTTTTGTTGATATAGGTTTTTGTGCAAGGGCTCCAAACAGTTGATGCGTATTCTACCTGGGGTCTGACTAATGTTTTGTACGATGTCTCTCTGATCTTCTTATTCTTGGTCTGGATGTTTCTGCGAAGAAAACCTTAGGTTTTATTTGCCTTTGATGTTATATTGTCAATGTAAGTGATCCATGAAAGATCTGCAGATATTGTAACTCTTAGGTATTTAGCATTGTCCACAGTCTCTATCACTTGTCCATGTAGCCTGTAATCAAAATAAATATTTTTCTTCTTTTTAGTAATATTTAGCATTTGCTGGGATTAAACTCCATTTCCCACTTTTTCTCCCACTGCATTAACTTGTCTAGATCTTCTTGCATGGTGATACAGTCTTGCTTGTTGTTTATAACTAAGGAAACGGCAGTGTCATCTGCAAACAAACTTGGGATGTGATGGTATTATGAAGGTCGTTAATATATAAGAAAAACAGAAGAAGACCAAGCACCGATTCCTGAGGTACTCCAGACGTGACTGGAACTTCGGATGAGCATCCACCTTGTAAGACTACATTTTGTGTTCTGCCTATAAGAAAAGATTTAATCCACAAAAGGGTAGTATTGTTTACTTCATGTTCCTGCAATTTATACAAACGTTTTAAGTGGCTAACTTTATCAAAAGTCTTGTTGAAGTCTAGATCAGTTTGTTTTCCTTCAGCAAGGTTTCTGGCAAGATGGTCGGTCAGTTGCAGTCGCTTGGTTTCACATGAACACCTTGCTCTGAAACCATGCTGTAAGTCATAAAGAATATTTTTTTGTCAAAATGTTTTGTTAGATTTGATGCTAAAATATGTTCAAGAGCTTTACACAGTATACATTTTAAGGATATATGTATGTAATTTGCAGGATCTTCTTTTTTTCCTTTCTTGGGCGGTGGAGTCACGTTTGCATTTGTCTATACCTGGGGGAGGGTGCCTGTTTCAAGGGATTATTGAAAGAGAATTTGGACGAAATTAGCGATTTTGGATTACATTCCTTTAATTTCATTCAAAAGTCATTCCTCCCACTCATTCAATTTCATTCTGAAATCATCTCCAAATCATCCAAAAATTGTCAATTTCAAGGTGTTATTAACCCATTCCAACACGGCAGAATTTTTTGACTGGTCCAAATTCAAAGAAGAGGCAGACGACAATTTCAGGTTTATGGAATTTTATTTTTTTCTTTGTTTTGGGACAGAAAACATTGTGGATAATGAAGAAATTGCTTGATCCAAGCAATTTCTTCATTTTCCACTATGTTTTCCAAAGCTTTTTTCTTGAGGGGCGTAAAAAGGAGGGCTTGTGTTGGAATGGGTTAAATGTAGCAGTGAATTTGTTTACATGTTGACATTATCTAGGATTCAGCGCCCTCTAAATATAAAGAAAAAACTTAAAGCAAATCAATTATGTAAGCATTGAACATTTAGTTGAGAACAGTTATTTTCGCCCTCTATCGAATTCATTGTGGCATTGATTTGTTGGGGATTATGGGTTTAATACAGGCTTAAGTTTTCAGAAAATCATAGAAAAGGGGTCGGTTTTGACGTTCGAAGAGGGACTGGGGTTACATAAGAGTATGGGGTTCTAAAAGAAGTTTTACAGTACATTTTTATATGCATCGCCTCTCCCTCTTAATCTTGTCTCCCGCACTGCATCCTTGTCTCCATCTCATCTAAGAAAATCCGTAAAAGGGGTAGGCAAAACGCAGTTCTTTATGGTAACATTATTTTATATCAACACGTTATCATTCATTTCACAGTCATCGTCACTTAAATCTTTCATTGTTGTTGATAACATGGATTTTAACGATAGCAACACCCATTTTCGTGTTTGATCGGGTCCGATGTCAAAACTTTGATTTAAGTTTCTATTCACAAACGGAATTATTTTTGAAATCTATCACCGCCAACGGGTAAAATAATCATTTCTATGTGGTATGAAACTCTGGACGTTTTGGGAAAATGTATAATAGGTTAATAGGAGATCAAATTGTGCGCGAGGTGCACTGTTTTTCTTACCTTTTCTGTTCTATTCCGGTCCTTGTCTCCATATCGGAAGTATCATTGTCTCCTTTTTGTACTGTTCTCCAAAAAGAGATGGAGCCCGAGATTACCGGGCGTGACCTGAGTGTTCACCAAAATAGTTATGTATTGTCTCATTCCAAGTGAAATGAAGATTACACTTTTGAGAAAATATTTCAAAATCTAACCTAAACTATTTACACAAATATATACACAAATTTTTGAAATGTAATATATATAGAGTCTATATATATATAGAGAGAGAGAGAGCTGTATTGAACTAAAGGGAATGTAACCTTTTGCTCGAATGTTTTCTGAAAATACTATCATAGCAAATCAGTAACACTCTTTTGTTTTGAATTCTTTACACAGAGAGATTGGATTTTATCAATATCTCAAAATAATGATTAGTTAATTGATTGATTGAATGTGGTTTAATGCCTCTTTTTAACAGTATTTCAGTCATATCACTGGAGCACCTAACAATTGATTCCTGTTTTTTTTTCACACCAGTACTACCACTACATCCTTTCCTAGCCTGCAGCTGCTATTCAACTTAGGTTTACAATAATCCACCCATTGGTGAGAGACAAAATAGATCTTCTAAACATAATTCAAAATATATATAATGTAACATTGCGAGGTAGTAGACAAAGCAAATATATTCAGAGAAAAGGATCCTCAACCTTAATGGGTCGACCTTGTCTTTATATAACCCCAAATAGTCACTTGACTTTCAGAAGGTACCCTAGACCGGTACCGCCTTTGACTTTAACAAAGCCGACAGGTAGATCCCAAACGACTGCATCGAGAGATTGGCTGATAGGCATTTAATGACATATACCCAAACATCGAATCTGATTGGCGGAAGCGGGACACAGAGTTCCTGATATATTTTACATGAAAAGAATTACATTTCAAGGTTTTTTCTCACACATAATTTCGATTGTTCATGTGAGAAATGTTTGAACATTAAAACTGACCACTTTAAAACTACAAAAGTAAGATTTTTATCGTAATTGATGGAAATCCTGCGGCTAAACTGGTAGCCCGCTGTCTGTGAGAGACTAGTATCGATAGATCTAGGAGCAGGAACCCAGTCAATCCTGCGGCGTGTCCAAATTTTTCAACAAAATCTTATTAAAGTTGACAGTGGTACCAGTCTAAAGGTACCCTAATTTTCATTTCACGGCAAATTACCTCCCCTGAAACTGTTACAATTACAACTATCTTTTAAATTTTCTCCAACATTTATCTCTTTTGAAAATTGATCTGGTAACAAAAAATGGTTTATCCAGCTTCTATAAATAACCCCTTATTTCCATGCAGTGGGTGTCTTACCAATATATTTTGAATTTAGAGCACTCAGGTTAACCATCATCAAATTTTATATCCATGTAAAATCAACAAAGTTTTGTTTTTTAAAATCTAAATCTATAATAAGGGGGTTATTCATGGCCTTTTACTATATTCATTAAACTAGACTGTTGATTAACTAGAAAAGGAGTTTGGATATCGCTACCAGCTCAAATGCCGTAAGGTTTTCATCAAGGCTATATACTAATTCATATGCTATTTTTTGAAAACATAAGGCAATTTCCCTAAACATTGCTTCAAAAGAAATTTGCAGGAATTTTAGTTGACTACATTTAATATTCAATGAAAAAGGAACCAACATGAGCTGTGTACGCTCTTACTATGGAATACATTTCAATGTAACCATCATAGTATTTAATTGGGATTAACTGACAGACAAATCATCTGGAGATATCTATTTGAAAAAAATCTAAAGTTCAGATTAAGTAAAATTGGGTATACCTTTTGAGTAAAGACTGACAGGTCAAGTACCACTATTTACCTATCAAAGGGCAACAGTGGTATCTACTATTAAGTTGACTGTTGGGCATGTCTAAACATTCATACAATTATATCATTTCCAGCAAAAAATTGAAAGAAGTTCTTTTTTACTTGGAAGATATTAATATCTGACAATACGGCAACATGGCAACCAAAAAGCAATATGCTTACATTCAATTTATCCCATATTGAGTTGAAACAAATGCCATGGTTATAGATTAAGTAAGTTTGGAAGTCAAAGTATCTTATCATCAAATAGTAATAATGCCATAAATAGTTTTGCTGCTACATTTTGTTTGCCTACAAATGAATATTTTAAGACAAACATTTTTATTTGGATTTCATTTGGAAAAATCAGGATGCACATGAGTACTATTCATACATTGTGTTTTGGGGTTTTTTTGCAGCATTTGCCCTTTTGCATTATACATGAAATTTTTAACAATGAGCTTGGAAATTAATACCCAAATTTGATTATTTTTTTAATGTAAATAAAATCAAGGTTCAAGAGGGATGAAATTAGGAGGGTTCAAGGGACACCAGGGTATACTTACGGGGGAAATATAAGTTTCAGTAAGCCCAATATCATGCATGCTGTAGAGGTTGTAGTCAGTAATTTATTCACCTGTCTTAACTCAAAGAATATTTATATAAACTTTTATACTTTTCAAGTAATAATAATTTTCATGTGAGAAACATTTTAAACAAAATATACAAAATTGAACACCAATAGTGTTTCATGCTTACTGGAAATATATCAAAGGAACCATGTCCATTTACACACCCTAAATTTGTCTACCAATCTTTATTATTTACTTAATACACTTCTAGACGGTTAGACCTAATAATTCATTATTTTAGAATGTATGACAAAGGTCAAGGTCTGGGTCAAACATTTAACATTATTGGAGAATCAAAGACAATCATCTACCAACATTCGTTAATAACATAATATAGTCTTAGACCTTATAATTCAGTATTTTTGAAAGTAAGTCAAAGGTGGAGCCAAGGGTTAAGGGTTCAACATGATATCAGAATCAAATACAATCATCTACCAATCTTTATTATTGACTAAAAACATTCCTAGACCTAATATTTCAATATTTAAGGAAGTGGGTCAAAGGCCAGGGTTAAGGTAAAGGGTTCAATATGATGCCAGAATCAAAGACAACCATCTACAAACCTTTATTATTGGCTTTGTACAGTCAAAGACCCAATGATTCAATTTTTTAGAAAGTAGGTCAAGGTTGGGGTCAAGGGTACAACTGGATGCCAGAATCAAAGACAATAATCTACCAAAACTTATAAGTAGCATAATATAGTTGTAGATGTAATAATTCAATATTTAAGAAAAGTAGGTTAAAGGTCAAGGTCAGGGAAAAACATTCAATGTTATGCCAGAATCAAAGACAACCATCTACTTATCTTTTATAATTGACTGAATACAACTCTAGACAAAATAATTCAAAATATTTGAAAGCAGGTCAAAGATCTTGTTCAGGGTTAAACAATGTTTCCTACCCAGAAAGTTGAAAGAATCTAAAATTTCATAAACTTAAAATTGTTGTCTGCAACTCCTTTCAAATTGGACCAGTCTGAAATCTTATCTTCTGGTAATGGGTTAAAGTTATTGGCAATGTTGGGTTTGGTCGTAACAGATGACCTTGACCTTGTCACATGACCTTGATCTTAGTATTTGTAGAAGCATATTATTGGGACCTATCATTATGCCAAATATGAGCATTGTATCTTGAATAGGCTTAAAGCAATTTCAAATGTTTAGTTTTTTAGTCAAGTTCTGTACAGACAGATAGATGAACAGACAGATGGGTGACTGTAAAACAATATGTTCCCGATCTTATCAAATTCAGGGCATAAATGCATACAAAAAATTACTTAAAATTCATGAAATTATTTTATTTATTTGAACTATGTTGTACCATTATTTGATTTAATTTGGTGTAATTTGGTTTAATTTAAAGTACCGGTATTTCTTTTTCATGTGTAGTCCTGTTTTCTTTTATTCTCATGTTCCATTTTCTTCTTCCTCATTACAAGTTAATCAACTCTTAACTCATGGTTTTTGAATGTTTGTTTTCAAAAATCTGAATCATGGTCTGATTCCCTGCTTAAAAATATTGAGAGCAATTGGCTGCTAAGGGAAGACTTTTGAATATCTGTCATGTATCACAGGGACATAGATTAAATTACGAGTTATATGTTTTGTTTCGGTGACAAATAAAACGAAGGGTCGTAAAACGAATTTGCAAAACATAATCAATTCATACCCAGTATCTCGAATAACCACGTCTACAATGACCAAGACTTACTTTGTCATTAATCCTGTATGATGATACACTAGTAAAATACAAAAGTTAACTAGAAAATATACAATAAATCGATTGCAAATGATCATACTTCGAAAAAAGACCACTTACCAACTTTATCAGTCTTTTTCCGCCATATTAACATTTCCGATGGAGTGCGCATGCGCGACTTCCGGTTACTAGTAAAGTGTGTAACGGGTACTTTGGACCCGATTTTGGAGGTGTAAAAATTCACGTCTGCACCTGAAACTCAAATACCTCCTGCTTTTTGAAAAAAATAGATAAGAATGATAAAAAAAGGACGTAGAAAAAGAGAAAAAAAGTCACTACGGAGTGTAAGTGCCCACTTTCCTACAGGTAGTGACTTTAACGTGGGTAACCTTCGGAAAGTGCTTAGATTCCGGCGCATACAAACGCACACACACACACACACACACACATACTTGTACAGCATACAATATAAGGACCTTGACTTTCCGCGTTATCCTGAGGACCCATGTAAAACGTTTGCGTATAAAACGCAATGTGATGTCAGTTTCCTTTTCATTGCGTGGAAAGTACAAAATTGATATTTTTTTCCCTTAACACTCAAAGTAAATCAAAGAAAACGTAGTGAGGACTTGTCACCTTTAGCCTGATTTATGAGGACCTTCGGTATGAGGACCCTAATTTGCATATTTTACACAATACCTTTTATGACCATAATTACGAGGACCTAACTTGAAAGTTGTGATGAGGACTTGCACAATTGATTGAGAAATAAAAGTAACTCCTGACCATTTGAATATGGAATATGAAAACAAAAATCCAGTTGGTCACCTAAGGTGTATATACGTAAACGTTATCCATATTTTCCACGTTGACGTCGTGCGAAATAACGTGGTAACTGACTGCAATAAATTTTATTGAATATCGTGTATTATTTGTTGAAATATATATCAGAAGTAGAAATTTGATCATGTTGACTTTAACTACGAAAACATTTTGAAAATAAGTGATGCGTTTTTAAAGTCAGTCAGTATAGTTGTTTTTTATAGTACGTACAATATGGTATGTTATTTGAGCTTTATCACTGGAGGTGTAAATTGTACAAGGACATTGAGTAACGAACAGTTCCGCGACTGTTCATTACTACATTTTGGCCGACTTCGATTGACGATAGTTCAGGCTATAGTGTGGCTTAGACCGGTAACGCTGTCGACTTTAACAAAGGCTTTGTGTGGCTGTTCCGTCTATTTTATTGAACATCATGGGCGGATCTAGAGGGGGGGGGTGTCAGGAGGTCCGGACCCCCCCTGGCATTTGCAGAAAATTAAATTTTTACTAAATAAATTTAGTGTAATGTTACATATTTATTACATTTTAAGCCATAATTTGAGCTTAGACCCCCCCTGGAAAAAATATCTTAGGATTGGACCCCCCCTGGAAAAAAATCCTTGATCCGCCCTTGAACATAGTTCTTTGTTTATCTCAACACTAATTGTTTTCTATGTTTTCATTCGGGCTAAATGCGTCGATTTCTTGACCACAAGAGTTCGTCATGTTGCCGGTTGAAAACATGGGATATCCCAAACGTGTAAATGTAGGGGGTTTCTCAAAATGAAACATCGATGGAAAACAACTCTAAATTAATATTCTTCCTGCGTAAAATGTTTTGGGCTAATTTGGTTTCCCACCTGATCGATAGGATACATTTTGGCCAATCAATTCGGCGCCGTACAACCATTTCGTCTTGTATGTTACTTGGCATACTCATGCATTTGACAACAGTAAGTATCAAATTACAGTTGATGCCTATAGTACATGTAGGTACTACGAAACTAGCTTGTTAATTTGGAATTTCGGTCAAATGGTTTAATTTTTGACAGAGAAAACATTTTGAGGACCCGTGTGCAAGTCCTCTAATTGTACCGCAGTCAACTAATCGTTTGTGTGCGTTCAAGCCTGGGTCCTCTGTTTGATCCATATACAAACACGTTTAATATCTGGGGCAAGACACGGATTTTTTAAAACCTTACCTTTCTTAAAAGTGAAACAAGAATATGACACACCAATGAAACTGCTACAGCTGTGGTTTCCTTTTTCACAGTGTTTACATAGGCTAATTACGGTCTCCTGCTCTAATTACGGTCTCCTGTTCTTTTAGATGACATTGTGATGTTTAGGCAGTTTTTAGTTATGATTTTTCCGCTTTCGGTTCGGTTTATTAGCGATTTCGCATCGCATCTGAGTTTCAGTACTTATGCAGTCTCAATAGCTCAGTGGGTATCAATTTACATGCAAGTGGTCTCGGTTTGGAACTGGTTCGAACCCCGGCTCGGCCAACTTTCTTTTTGACGCTTGCTGAAAGTCACTGTGATCCGGTTCATTTGTCTTAAATGGACTTTGTTTAAGTGATAACAACAGTGAGTATCTTGGAAAGAACGTTGTGCCGGTGAAGAAATACCATGATCGCATGGATGGGTACACTTGGAAAGAATGTTGTATATGGTTTCCGCGGATTATCTGTTGTTAACGATAAAGAAGCTATAACTCGCGAGCAATGGCTTTTTCCCACGATGCTTGCAACAGCTCCTTTATTTTGAATTTCGGTCAAATGAGTTAATTTTCGACTTAGCATATCAAAATCAGTTGAATACAAAGAAATATTTCAGGACCCGTGTGCAAGTCCTCCAATTGTACCACAGTCCTCTACTCGTTGATGTGCATTCAAGTCTGGGTCCTTAGTTTGATCTGTATACTTGGATGATTTCCCCTTAAAGTGACATATCATATTTTTTTTACATAAATTTTAGATTAATATTTATCTTAAAGAACAAATTCTCTTATGAAAATTCCGAAAATTTCAAGCCAAAATACTGAACCGTTTACGAGAAATACATATTTTTGTGCTAAAATCAAACAAGTTGTTGTTGACAACAGTTCAGATTTACATGGATTTTTTTCATTTCTGTCTCATTTTTAAAGGCGTATTTTTCTCTCACAAATAACAACCTCAAAAAAAAAAAAAAAAAAAAAAAAAAAATGATAGCATTTCTACGCATTACATCAAGACATACTTTTAAAATATGAAATTGAAATGTTATGTCCCTTTAATATTTTATACCCTATTCACACGCAGTTCTTTCGTTTTGGACAAGTGGCATTTCACACAGTTAGGCCTACGAAATGTCCTTTTCTCCATGCAATACATAGCCATCCTTTTAGAATGGTAGGTCATAAACTTTACTTAGATAGTCTTTTAATTTTACGTCTGAACCGCAACATCCAATAATCCCTTTCACAGACGACAAAAGTTTTGACCGGTCAAAATTCGAAGGTGTTGCAAACGACACGGTGAATCAAAGTTTATAGAGGCAAGTAGCTTTCTGTGGAGTGGGGTTGATATAGGACTGCTAGTCGCCACCATCATCGCTTTTCAACAAAAACCTCGTAATTGCACCTGGTTTTAAGCTGCAGTTACGAGTTTTTTTGTTGAAAAGCAGCGGTATGCTTGTTCTTTCTCTCAATGCTCTGTAAGGGAAACTTTATCCAAAACTGTTATGGAAAGCAATAAAGGGGACCAACATTTTCAAATGACGCGTAGTAAATTTACTTAAGCCTCTCTTACAACCGGTCGTACGTACTCCTGCGTGCGGTCTGCGTCTAAAACGTACGTTTAGTCGTGCGATGCACGCACGTGCAACGTACGATTCTGGTGGACACAACCACGACACAGACTGCACGCAGCAAAGAATTGACCGGACAATTCTTTGAGGCGCTCTTACAACCCGTAGTGCGTCTTTATAAATCGTGCGATTTTGCAGAGTTTTAAAACGTACGATTTAAAAAGATGCACGACGGGTTGTAAGAGAGGCTTTATATAGCCCTTTAATTTTTACGTTTGAACGGTAAAGTCCAATTAACCCCGCTTACTGAACCGGCTAAAATATAGTTGCTTTTCTTCGAAAACCTGGTAACTACAGCTTAAATCAAGATGTGGATAAAACCTGGTAACTACAGCTTAAATCAAGCTGTGGATACGCGTTTTTTTTTAAAGAAAAGCAACGTCATTCATCACATTCAAAAAGTTATCATAAAATTGTACGCTACGAAAATTGATGAATTGGCATTATTTAAATAAACTGACGTCCAAAAGAAACACCCCAATGAAATTTGTCGTTATTTTCCTTATGCCTGCAACAATGTTAGTAAAATGTATACTGTATATCATCATTTTGACCGTCAATTACGGTAAATGAAAAAAAATGTGCGTTTTTATTCGCCAATATGTCCATTTCCGGTGACTGGTCACGTTTTCTACGTGCGCTTCGTGTATGTTTATCACGTGATGAAATGGGTCATATTACACAGTGGCATGTGTTAGTGGATAGGCAACCACGACTTTAAAGATTTTCTAATGAAACATCCAAATTGAAGGATACCAAGACTAAATTCTGAAAAGGGAGCGCGTAATATGGCATTTGCGGCGAATGCACAAACAAGTCGCAAGATGGTTTAACATATTGTGTTTCTCGATTCGGTGTCTTGATCGACGCGTAAGAGTTCCGCAAACATCTATCGATCGGTCACGCTCAAGTAGACCCCATTTAACGCCTATAAAGCATGATAATTCTCCACGTTTACGTCATGCACGTTTCAGGTTTGTGACGTTGGGATCGATTTTCTGTCGAGTAGTCTGTTACTGTGGTGGTCAAATAAGTATTTTTTTTGGTAACTGTTGTTGTTGTCATTTACGTTTGAAATAGACACACTGCTTGGAAAATAGAGCTCGTAGATAAGTCATTTTCGAATACGGGGAAGTGAAAAACAAGCCGCCTGACGTTTTAACGTCTTTCATTGCACAATCTGGCATCTTGTTCGACGAGTTAGAGTTAGAGAAACATTTGCCAATCGTCCAAAGTCAGGTAGACCTCGCGTAACGCTTGTTATACAAGAAGCCGTCTTACGTTGACGTCATTTTCGTTTCAGGTTTGAAACGTTGAAATCAACATCGCGTTTAGTATTCAATAATTGTGGTCACCAAATAAGCCGTTTTACGGTATCTTTTGTCGTCGCAAGTAAAGTTTGAACCACGTGCTACAGATTTTCAAATAAAAATTCTGATACCGCTCTGTTTAAATGTGCCGTTTTTCTAAACTGTAACAATTTGATTATTTCTTTATCATCATTTTTCAACAACAGATAGTCAAATTTACAGATGGAAATTATTTTGTAATTTCAAATCAGGTTTACTGAATAATCGGACATTTATTAGGACTGGGGCGTTTCTTTTGGACGTCAGTATAGGTTCACATAAAATTATTGTGCAAAATTCGAAAATTGACACTTTTTGATTTGGGCGTTTACGTATTTATTTACCGAAACGTTTCCCCCTTTGAGCTTTTTACATTCGCTTCTTTCAATTTGAAATGGCATATTTCGTTCTGATAAACTTTTATGTTCTCTACAATGCATGCTCATAATTTATTTGTCTCTTTATATAAGTTGTACAGTGTAGTTGTGAGCTAGCTTTTTGCAGGATAGCGAGGGTATAAGATATATTGCTCAATATTTGTTTGGGAACAAAATCGTGATCAAAGTCTTTAAAATTATTCTTGAAGCACCCTTACCCATTTCCACACAATGACGTCTTAGAAACCCTACAAAATAAAGACTTTTGAAAACATTGTGGAAAATGAAGAACTTGCTTATGACAAGCAATTTCTTCATTTCCCACAATATTTTCTTCCTCAAATTATCAATAAATGTAAAATGACATTCAAATAGAGTTGTCGTCTGCAACATCTTTGAGGTTAGACCAGTCTAAAACTGTCGTTTTGTAATGGGTTAAACCTTCAACTTTGAAACAATCAATATATACAGAGAGGCAAAATTAAGTATACACCATAGTTCTTTCACGTTTTCGGAGAACCGATTAATAGATTTTGTACAATTTTTAAACGCCACCGAAGGTATTCGTCTATTGATGTAACCTTCTTAGCCTATCCGTCCATCTATCTTTTCTTTCGGTGCGACGTTTTTTCATAGTATACAGCGTCATCGAAAAAGGGGATTTAATAGCTAAATTAATGCAAGCATATGTGTTGACATATTCCCTACATTTATGAACGGATTTTGACAGAATTGTCACAGAAAAAGTCTAGTCACCTAGGACTACGCGTACATTGTTAGTGCTTTTCCATATTACGGTGCGTCATGGCAAAATGGGACTTGATGCAAACGGGTTATCTGACATAACTCCTTCTAAATTCATTGACGGATTTTGATAAAGTTTGCGTAGAATGTTCCTAGTCACCTGACTAAGTGAATATAAAGCCGCGTTTCTTTCATTATTATGCTGCGTCATAGAAAAATGGGTCTTAATGCAAAAAAGTGGCATATTGGTCAATTTCTACCAGCCACCGAGAATTGGGTTAGAATGTTAGAGAACATTTAACGTTGTGATTTGTTATGATAAGGATTAAAGACTCCAAATAGGGAATAATGGCAATATCTAATGTTTCGCTAAATCGGCATGTAGCAGGAGTATGGGTAGTCAAAGCAATTTCAGGTGAAATTCATCATAACTAATATTGGTTTTGGGGTAGAAATAAAAAATGCAAAATTTTGAGTCGATATGATGGAAATTAAGAGAGATATATAGAGACAAAAGGTGTATACTTTCTTTTGCCTCTCAGTATATTTTACGACTAAATAGCCTACCGCCATTTGCTATAGCACGGTGGGGATTGTGCATGCTGGGATGGGTAAATCTACGGACAAATTTGCCTCGCTTCAGCTAAGACATTTTGCAATAACTTCCTTATTTCTGCGCCAATTAAAAAACGGTTTGTTGCTTGTACCCCGCCTTACTGAGCTCTTTCACCTGATGTATGCTTTACACGAAACCCTTTTGTACTTTTTGCGAAAAGTGATCCCAACCGACCAGAAAAACGACAAAAAATCTGGTCGTTTTTCAGGTCAGTTGGGATCCATTTTTGGGAAAAATATGGGGAGTTTTCAAATAAGTAATACACCTGAGGAAAGCGCTCAGTAAGGCGGGGTACATGCAACAAACCGCTTGAAAATTGACACAGTAATAAGAAAATTATTGCACAATTTCCTACCTGAAGCGTGGCTTATTTTGCCGTAGTCGTTATCATTCCGTTTTCTGGTCATTTGGGATCAATTTTTTGAAAAATTAAAAGGATACCACAAATAATCCATGTATCCGAGGAAAGGGATTTTCAAGGCGGGGTACATGCAACAGACCTTTTGAAAGTCGACAAAGAAATTAAGGAGTTATTGCAAAATATTTGACAAGATTCGAGATTATTTTTCTCCGTATTCGTTATCCATCTCAGCATGCACAATCCCCACCGTGTATAGGTTATAAATTTATATTTGTGTCCAATGAAAAAAAGATACGCCTTATAAATTCTCACGGATTTGGGGACTTTTATCTTATTTTATTGTTTTTACCCTAAATAATTGATATAATATCCGCGATTTCGTTTGTATTATTAATAATTCTCATGCTAAAATAACACCCCCCAAACAAGACCGGTTTTGACGTCCCTGAAGAATGTTTGCTTAAAACCCCAAACTGGAAACGGCATTGCATTGATGTTATAGCAAGATACCTCGTAACTCCAGCTATATATTTAAGCTGGAGTTACGAGGTTTTTCAATAACACCGACTGTTTTCCTCTTTTCTCTCAAGGATTGAAAAGAAAACCCACCAAAAATTATTAGGAATCCACTATGACGTACTAAATGGGTCAAAAGTCTATATAGGCCTAGAGCGTGCACGCATAAAATATACGCGTCGACGCATATATTTTCAACTGCTAGCGTAAATTTTTATGCGTCCACGCGTAAATATGCGCGTCGACGTATAAAATTTACGCGAGCAGTTGAAAAAATATGCGTCGACGCGTAAATTATACGCGAGCAGGAGTAAAAAATCTGAAACCGATGCTGGCAAATGGGAGAGGTGGTTAGAAACCTTTCCCTTTATACCATAAAATTGATTGATGAAACAAAGGAGCTGATGGGTTCACAGATAAAAAACGCGTCGACGCGTGTATTTACGCGAGCAGTTGAAAATTTCGCGTCGACGCATGAATTTTCATCTGCTCGCGTAAATTTTATGCGTCGACGTGTAAATATATGCGTCGACGCATAAAATTTACGCGTGGACGCGAATATTTTATGCGTTCACGGTCTAAATAGACTTTTGACCCATTTGGTACGCCATAATCCACTTTATCAAGTATACAGTGGCGTCACGTTAGGACAATCTCAACGTGTGCAAGTCCTCTAATTGTACCGCAGTCCTCTAATGGTTGGTGTGCGTTCAAGCCTGGGTCCTTAGTTTGATCTGTATGCAAGAGACGGCTTTTTTGAAACCTAACTTTTTTTTAAAAGAGAAACAAGAATAAGACACACCAATGAATGGTTATGATCTGCTACGGTATAGTTTAGAAAACTAGTCAATTACTATCAATGCTATATTGTCACCGATATGTTTGGCCAGGGATCCAACCCGCAACCTCCTGCCGTCTTTTAAAGCGTAAATTTTATGCGTCGACGTGTAAATATATGGGTCGACGCATAAAATCTACGCGTGGACGCGTATATTTTATGCGTTCACGGTCTAAATAGACTTTTGACCCATTTGGTGCGCCATAATCCACTTTATCAAGTATACAGTGGCGTCACGTTAGGACAATCTCAACGTGTGCAAGTCCTCTAATTTTACCGCAGTCCTCTAATGGTTGGTGTGCGTTCAAGCCTGGGTCCTTAGTTTGATCTGTATGCAAGAGACGGCTTTTTTGAAACCTAACTTTTTTTAAAAGTGAAACAAGAATAAGACACACCAATGAATGGTTATGATCTGCTACGGTATAGTTTAGAAAACTAGCCAATTACTATCAATGCAATATTGTCACCGATATGTTTGGCCAGGGATCCAACCCGCAACCTCCTGCCGTCTTTTAAAGCGTAAATTTTATGCGTCGACGTGTAAATATATGGGTCGACGCATAAAATTTACGCGTGGACGCGAATATTTTATGCGTTCACGGTCTAAATAGACTTTTGACCCATTTGGTACGCCATAATCCACTTTATCAAGTATACAGTGGCGTCACGTTAGGACAATCTCAACGTGTGCAAGTCCTCTTATTGTACCGCAGTCCTCTAATGGTTGGTGTGCGTTCAAGCCTTGGTCCTTAGTTTGATCTGTATGCAAGAGACGGCTTTTTTGAAACCTAACTTTTTTTAAAAGTGAAACAAGAATAAGACACACCAATGAATGGTTATGATCTGCTACGGTATAGTTTAGAAAACTAGTCAATTACTATCAATGCTATATTGTCACCGATATGTTTGGCCAGGGATCCAACCCGCAACCTCCTGCCGTCTTTTAAAGCGTAAATCTTATGCGTCGACGCATAAAATTTACGCGTGGACGCATAAAATTTACGCGTGGACGCGTATATTTTATGCGTTCACGGTCTAAATAGACTTTCGACCCATTTGGAGCGCAATAATCCACTTTATAAAGTAAACAGTGGTGTCACGTTAGGACAATCTCAACGTGTGCAAGTCCTCTAATTGTACCGCAGTCCTCTAATGGTTGGTGTGCGTTCAAGCCTGGGTCCTTAGTTTGATCTGAATGCAAGAGACGGCTTTTTTGAAACCTAACTTTTTTTAAAAGTGAAACAAGAATAAGACACACCAATGAATGGTTATGATCTGCTACGATATAGTTTAGAAAACTAGTCAATTACTATCAATGCTATATTGTCACCGATATGTTTGGCCAGGGATCCAACCCGCAACCTCCTGCCGTCTTTTTAAGCGTAAATTTTATGCGTCGACGTATAAATATATGCGTCGACGCATAAAATTTACGCGTGGACGCGTATATTTTATGCGTTCACGGTCTAAATAGACTTTTGACCCATTTGGTACGCCATAATCCACTTTATCAAGTATACAGTGGCGTCACGTTAGGACAATCTCAACGTGTGCAAGTCCTCTAATTGTACCGCAGTCCTCTAATGGTTGGTGTGCGTTCAAGCCTGGGTCCTTAGTTTGATCTGTATGCAAGAGACGGCTTTTTTGAAACCTAACTTTTTCTAAAAGTGAAACAAGAATAAGAAACACCAATGAATGGTTATGATCTGCTACGGTATAGTTTTAGAAAACTAGTCAATTACTATCAATGCTATATTGTCACCGATATGTTTGGCCAGGGATCCAACCTGCAACCTTCTGCCGTCTTTTAAAGCGTAAATTTTATACGTCGACGTGTAAATATATGCGTCGACGCATAAAATTTACGCGTGGACGCGTATATTTTATGCGTTTACGGTCTAAATAGACTTTTGACCCATTTGGTGCGCCATAATCCACTTTATAAAGTAAACAGTGGCGTCACGTTAGGACAATCTCAACGTGTTCAAGTCCTCTAATTGTACTGCAGTCCTCTAATGGTTGGTGTGCGTTCAAGCCTGGGTCCTTAGTTTGATCTGTATGCAAGAGACGGCTTTTTTGAAACCTAACTTTTTTTACAGTGAAACAAGAATAAGACACACCAATGAATGGTTATGATCTGCTACGGTATAGTTTAGAAAACTAGTCAATTACTATCAATGCTATATTGTCACCGATATGTTTGGCCAGGGATCCAACCCGCAACCTCCTGCCGTCTTTTAAAGTGTTTCAATTTGTTCAAGGCGTCATTTCACGCATTATGCAGTTTCAATAGCTCAGTGGGTAGCGACTTATAAGCAGCAATTTACAAGCAAGTGGTCCCAGTTTGCCACTGGTTCGAATTCCAACTCGGCTATCTTTCTTTTCGACGTTCGATGAAAGTCTGTGACCCGAATCATTCGTCTTTCACCAATGGACTTTTTTTTGAAAAAGTAATGCTAATTTTGGAAGTAAGTAAACGTTACTTGCGGTACCGGTGAAGAAATACCATGGCAGCATGGATAGGTTCACTTGGAAAGAACGTTGTTTCAGTCAAATCATGGCAGTCAGTGCACCTATCCACCAGTACCACACATAGCTTTCTTTCCAAGCCACTGACTGCTTTATCACATAAACTTTGTCCATTGGTGAAAAAGAATGAATCAGGTCACATTGACTTTTCGGAAAGTAAGTTGGCTGAGCCAGGTTTCGAGCCAGTGCCATATTGAGATCCCTTAAATTGCCAGCCTGACTACTGACTGAGCTATTGAGGCTTGACGAAATATTTGTGAGGACATGTACTGTAACAGAAAAGAGTTTGTGTGAACCTATGCATACAGTCAAGAGAAAAACAAAATATATGTATATTCATTCGTGATACACTCCCAAGTTTGTGAGGACCTGTGCATACAGCCATGGGAAAAACAAAATATATGTATGTGAGGACCTGTGCCAGTCGTCAAGCACACTCTCAAGTCACGTGACAAAAGCAAAGTGTGCATGTTCTGTGCGTCCAGACTACTTTTTAACGTTTAAATGAGGACTCGATTATTTTGCAATTTTCTATAATAGTATATCAAAATCAGTTGAATACAATGAAAACATTTTGAGGACCCGTGTGCAAGTCCTCCAATTGTACCGCAGTCCTCTAATCGTTGGAGTGCGTTCAAGCCTGGGTCCTCTAATTGATTGCCATACACACACACACACACACACACACACACACACACACACACACACACACACACACACACACACACACAAGCGAGAGGCCAGGATCGGGAGAAAAAAAGACCGACATGTTAACACATTGCTGCCGCCCCATTCTAACCTACCCTATCAGACGATATACGTGCATCTTCCACATAATCGTAATTAAACCCGTTGTTTTCGTTATCACCACCTTTATTTCTCGACATTTCGGACTGATAAGCCACAGTTTAGTTTTTACCACCGTTAATGATAATGTTCATATTCACCTGCCTACAGACGTTACTCATAATATCATTTTCTCCTTACACATAAAACGCTAGTTTAGCCACCTTTTCGTCTGCATCACTATATATTGCATGTAAGTTGCCCCCCCCCTTTCGATCAAATAACACATTCCCACACAATAACGCTTTTGGACGCCCCTCAAGGAAACAGTTGGGAAAACATTGTGGAAAATGAAGAAACTGCTTGCAACAAGCAATTTCTTTATTTTCCACAATGTTTTCTACCCATAAAGTTGCAAATCTATACTTTAATAAACTTGAAATTGACCCCTTTCAATTCGGACCAGTCTGAAATGTTATCGTCTGGAAATGGGTTAAAACCATTGACTTAGTTTATAAAGATGAAATTGATCCTTTATTGGCGACTTTTTATTTTTATGAATAGAGTCGTTTACAACAAAATTGGGAAGAGTTTTCCAAATGTTTTCCAAAGCTTATTTCATTAGATGCTTAAAAAGGGGAATTGAGTGGGAATGGGTTAAAAATGCATGCCTTTTGGCAGAGTTCTTTAGAATTTGAATAGAGTTTGCAATATTCCTGAAAAGAAGAACTACTTTTATTGCGTAGGCATTCAACAGATTTAGTGGTTAAGCCTCCAGTGGCAGTTTTCATTCGTTGAACTTTGAGAAGACGCTTTGTTAGCTAATCAAAGTACTGAAAAGTACTGCAAGCTAGCAAAGCATTGTCTTCTTTGTCGAACGTTATCATGATAAAAACGTGATTAACGGAACCAAGTTAACATATTCCCACACAATCCCATCTTATTACGCCCCTAAGAAAATAGTTGTGGAAATCATTGTAGAAAATGAAGAAATTGCTTGGTACAAACAATTTAATCATTTTCCACATTGTTTTCTACATAGAAAGATAAATAGTTTAGATTTTCAACAATTTGAACATCTCTTAAGACTCTGAGCAGAGTCATTTTGAACACGTTGGCTCAAGTGAGCTAAAGATACATAGGAGATGAACTTGCAAGCAGAGTTTGCAATATTCCTGAAAACATAAAAACTTCTTTTTATGGCGTAGGCATTTAACGGATTTAGTGGTTAAGCCTCCAGTGGAAGTTTGCACACGTTGAGCTTTGAGACGATCTCGAAATTTCGCCTGTTAACCTAAGCTATCAAAGCTTACGCTTTGCTAGCTAAAAACAGTAAAGGTAGGTAAATAATAAGCTCAGTGACTTCCTTTACCTATTTTCAGATGACAAAATTTTAGACCGAACCAAAGTCAACGAAGCTGCAGACGACAGTTTTCAGTTGAAATAATTCTTTATTAGACTTTTGGGGTAGAAAATATTGTGGATAATGCAGAAATTGCTTGTAAAAAGCAATTTCTGCATTATCCACAATGTTTTCGAAATCCACGACAAGATAAAAGCGGGACGGTGTTGGAACAGGTAGACTCGCTCCCAGTCTCACTGATATTTATATTTTAGTTGAAAAGTTTCTTTTCTCTAGCTGTTATCCTTCTCTTTGTTGCTGAACAGTGTCAGTTTGTGAGACGTAAGGGAGGTAATTTCAAGGAATGAAATGTACTTGCATGATTGATCTATCTTACCTACTTTGAAACCCACACTTACTGAGAGCCCGGGAGACAGGCCAGGGAACAGGTTAACTGGTAAAAGTTCTGTTTGGTTAGTTATGATGAGGTATTATCACCATACATCAATTTGAATTCGATTGTCTCTTCGTCAGGAACCCACGAATTCTTTTAAAAAGTCCGGCCTGCAAAGAGTGATTCCAATATGTGTATTGTCGGTCTTCTACCAAAACCTCGTAACTACAGCTTGGAAAAGGCTGTAGTTACGAGGTTTTGATAGAACACCGATGATATGCTCGATTCAAACTGGATACATGTAGATCCTGAGCGCAAACGTACCAGTTTAGTGAACAAAGAAAAACGCTTGTTGGTACACTTAAATGACAAGTGTTCTGGTTATTTCCTGGAAGTAAAACTGTAATAAAACTACCATAAACCTCGCATCCTTATTAATTACGGAGGGGCGAGCTAGATACATCCCACAATAAAATCTGCCAGAAAATGACAAAACGATACCACGTGACTCGTGGGTGCATTCCGTCAGTTGCCGGCATAGTTAAAACGAAATAAAACATAAAAAGAGATAGATTTTAGATATCTCCTTTTTTTTCTAATTCGGAGTAAAAAGTACCCGCTACATTTTATTTGACATCTTATGATAAAGGAGCTCCGTGCTTACTCCGGGAATCGAACCTTGGACCACTTGTTTTCGTATTGAGCCATCGGACGATTCTCCATCACCTCGTCCTGTAAGTTACAATTCTATGTTGGAGGTCCGTTAAGTATTTTAAACCGTTGTAGGGCGACCAAAATAGCGTAGTTTCAGCCAGAATATAGATGTAGCGCCAAATATTTTGATCGCCCAGTGACGTTATCTGATACAATGCAGGGTGTGTGTGTGTGTGCGTATGTGTGTCACAGAAAAATCATGTTAAACAAAATTATTAAAGCAAGTAAAACATGTATCAAGCGACCATTCAGGCGACGGATAAACTGGTCGTCGAAGAGAGTGATGACTATAAACATTTTTGTGACATGTGTATAATGTATCGATTTGCTTGCATATACATTAATAATTGAAGAACTCTCCCCAATCCTATGTTGTTCGAACTCATTTAAGCCGTCTCATAAAGGCGATTCTAATGAGTTCAAATATTACAGGATATAGCTACGGTCTTTAAAGCAAATTCGTCAACCTCTCAAGAGCCGTTGCTTTTTCAAAAGTAATTTCGATTCTGATCGCTAAATAAAAGTGGTAGCTTAATACAGATGGTCGCTTAAGAAAGATTGACTATATTTGGCAATTCACCAATCGATTTCCACTCCCACTTAGTCCATTGGCCACACCTTTGGCTCCAACAGAAAGTCTCAATTCGATTTAAACAGCGTTTTTTTGCAAAAAATATGGCCAGTAGTATGCAACAAAGGAGTAGAATAGTTGTTGGCGACATAAACGTCGTAACTAGAGCTTGAAAAAGCTGTAAATACGACTTTGAGGTGGCCAAACCAACTATACTGCTAAACAGATGTTGGAGACCAAAACTCATTTTTGTCTCAATAAATGATTTCACTGGTTATCTGGTTATTTGACTGACAGTCGCGATTGGTAAAATAAGGTTAGTCGGAAAATATAATATAGGAGCATGACCATTGCTCTTTTTCAGAAAATCTGATAAAAGATACGAGTCGGCATGCACAGGCAGGTCGAGAAGTCTGGCCAGGACGATAGGCCTACAATTTAGGACTTTCGAGATAGTGCCTTTTCACAATACGGATTGTATGTCAACGCTTATGGTTTGCTTTAGACCTATGTATTTTACATCGATTGGGAAACAAGTTCCTCCAACCTTCAACTTAGAATAATCCGTCACGATTCTGCTTCCTGAAAGACACATCAGTACTCGCACAGATTATGTTGGCCAATGACAGACCCAAATAACGATAGCCGCTCCCTCGAATCGAACTCAGGACCTCTTGATCGAAGCCGTAAACACTTAAGGTATGGCGATGAAGGAGAATAAGTAAGGAAGTGATTTCTGCTTTTTTCCACGATTGCTTGTGATATGTTCACCCTTTTTTCACGTGCCAGACTGCACCTACATTTACACATTCTTGGTAAGATACCTGGGTGCTTTATGGCAATCAAAACACTATAGAATAAAACTATGTCCATCACTTTTATTGTAAATCTACATTTTAATTACAGCAGTCTAATTAGCATGGTAGTAATCTTGTTATAGGGTTTTTTAATTTACTGTATTGTTCATAAGATATTTCGCGCCCAAATTAAGCTCATATCGCATTTTTCTACAAAATAGCTTTGACGAAAAAAATTCTTCCAGCAAAGCTTAAAAACTCGTTTGTCTTTTTTAGCTAGCAAAGCCGCAGCTTTGATAGCTTAAGATAACAGACAAAATTTTAAGGTGCATGCTGTTTAACCCATTCCCATTAAATTCCGCTTTTTAAGCATCTCAAGAAAAAAAAAAACTTTGGAAAACAATGTGGACAATGCAACAAGCAATTTCTTCAATGTCCACAATGTTTTCTACCCAACAAGGGGAGGATTTTCTAAATTTAACAATGCTTTGCTAGCTTACAGTACTTTCAGTACTTTGATTTACAGTTGGTAAAAGATGGAAATGTATGAGAAAGGATATGGCATATCACGTTTCTCTCTGCCTAGCTCCTTGTCTGCCTCAGTTTTACCTAATTACTAACAATGCTCTATCAAGTATAAGGTGCTGAAACCACTAGGCTAAAGGAAATTCTAATTGGATCAAAGTACTTGAAGTTAAAGCTCTCTATGCAGATGGCATTGTTGGCATTATACATGGTATAGCTGATACTTTATAACTCGTGTGTATATAGTTACATCTTGAATAAAGAAATATATATTCGCTCAACTTATGAACTATTAGTTGTTATAAGACAAATATTGAACTATAACATTTTAACATTTATGTGTTAAACATTGTGACAAAATGAGTAGAATAATTCTGTTTTGTTTCGTTGGAATTTCGTTCACTTTCGATCGCTGCTTTTCTGTTGTGAATAACGGATTTTTAGAGGGTAAGTAAAGTCACTTACTATTAATACTATGATACTGCTTTATCAATCGCAGCTACCAATCAATTAACCAGTCGACCAATGAAAAAATTCATTTAGACCAGACGTGAGTTTTGAACTCCGACTTTGACCGCTGTCTTTTTGTTTAAAGCTTTTTTCATTGGTTTGGCGACGTACGCGTCGTAACTACAGCTTACTCAAGCTGTAGTTTCGATGTATAGGTCGCCAAACAATCATTACACTCTACTGGCCATAAATTTAGAAAAATAACGCCGTTTCGAAGCGGGACTTCCTATCGGAGTCTATGGGCAGGGCTAACGAAGTAAATTGAAGGGGACAGCTATTGTTCAATTACATTGGTTGACAATCAATAGCATGATGGTTTCATAAGTTTTGGTCGCAGATCGATGTTGTATCATGTCGTCAGAAGCCTTTCTGTTTAAAGAACTTTAGAGTAAGTTTGCCCAAAAGTTAGCCCAAAAAGTTCTATCTATTATACATCAATTAAAAGGGTTGAATTGAGTTCTTCTTTTGCGACAAAGCTTTCGAGATTTTGCCGTGGAATAATGTGAAAAATATAAAAGAGTAGAATACTCGTGGGCTACGTTGCCATTTAAATAATTCCCACACAAGGAAATTTTAGACTGGTCCAAATTGAAAGAAGTTGCAGAAAAAAATAAGTTGGCAGAATTTAAATAATCGTGTCTATTTGGGTAGAAAACATTGTGGTTAAAGAAGAAACTGCTTATTACAAACAATTTTTTCATTTTCCACTATGTTTTCCTAAGTTTTCTTCTAAGGTGCGTAAAAAGGTGTGATTTTATGGGAATGGCTTAACCAATTCCCATACAATCCGTTCTTTTGACGTTTTGTGAAACATTGTGAAAAATGAAGAAACTGCTTGTCACAAGTAATCGTTTAATATCAACAATATTTTTTATCCGAAAAAGACAAAGATAGTCAAGATTTGAAAAACGTAAAAATGTCGTCTACAACCTTTTTGAATTAAACCAGTCTATCGTCCAGTAGGGAGTTAAAATCGTTTATATATAACCTTTCTAACAGACCACCTGAAAAAAAGAGAGAAATATCCGGACCCAATTCAGACTGTGCAATTAATCATTTTCTGATTGTGTAAACTTCATTCTTCCTTATTTTAACCAATTCTATCAGCTGCAGATGACATTCAACCCAAAATTTTCACCTATTTTTTACGTGTTTCTTGACGTTTTATGTTATTCTACATAGTGATATTTCAACCCATTCCAATAACGATGCAGCCTTTTTGCGACCCCCAATGTAAGCTTTAGACTCGTTGTTGAAAACAAAGAAATTGATGGCAACAAGCAATTCCTTCATTTTTTTCTAGAAGAAAGTATTAAATTGAACATCTTGGAGTTGGAACTGTCGGCTGCATCATATTTGAATATGGACTATTTTGTCGTGTGGTAACAGGCAAATTACTAAAATTAACCCATTCCAACCCAATCTCTCCTTTTTAAGCCCCTCAAGAAAAAAATCTTTGGAAAACATTGTGGAAAACGAAGAAATTGCTTGTATCAAGCAATTTCTTCATTATCCACAATGTTTTCTATCCAAAACGACGAAAAAATTCAAAATTCCATTAACTTAAAATTGTCGTCTGCAGCTTCTTTCATTTTGGACCAGTCTAAAATTTTGTTGTGTGGGAATGGGTTAAAGGTTAGCATAAAGGAAATAAGAGTATAATAGACGATTATCTGTCCAATTGTCGTCAGAATTCGAATGGAGAGAACAACACTGCTCTAAGAGTCTAAACATTATAAGGTCGTTTAGAACAATATTGCATTCATCAGACGATCTGACATTTTTCTCTATTCTTTACACCCTATTATTTTTAACCCATTACTAGAAGAAAAAAAAATAATAAACTAACCAAATTTGAAGGAATCTGCAGACAACACTTCAAAGTATGTTTGAATTTAAGAATAAATTCCATTTAGAATAGAAAACATTGTAACAAACTAATTTCATTTTCTCGTAACTTTTCCTAAATAAAGTTCAATTAAGTAGTAAACATTCGGGATTATTAAGATATTTTCCGATCTAATGCTGTAATTATGAACTTAATTGGAATTCAAAAGGTCGAATAAACTACTCATCTTATCCCGCATATGGGTCTTACAAGGGTACTTATTTCAAAAGAAAACTTTTGTACTTTTGAGTAAAAAATAAAATATATCGATATAGAATCTGAAAGTGTTATTGGAACAAGACCTATCTCTAAGCATTTATCCTAAAGTATTTTGATGAGCTCTTGCGTGATAATTCCAATCATTTCAATATTCATGAAGCGCACAGATTGGGCAGCATGAGCAACCACACAGTGAATGTCTTAGATCAGTAGCTATCTACAGAATGTATAGTGAAGGCCCTGATCAGACTTGGCGGACGCACAAGCTGATCTTAACCTTTTACTTTGCGCTCATTTGATATGGTTGGAGATGTCACAGACATGATAAAATGATTGCTTTCAATATATCGATGGCTTAGAGCAAAAACATAATATGGCTCTATACATTGTATAGAGCCATACTATGTTTTTGCTATAAGCCATCGATGGGTGTTTCAAAAAATCAGATAAAATGAAGTATGCTGTATTTGTTTATTTGGAACCGGAACCTGTTCATTAATTAGTTTCAAGGGCCATACTATATATGGCACATTGGTAGAAAAAGTCTGATCAAAAGTACGATATGAATCATTGGGCATGTCATTTCAAGTGCATCTATTAAAAGTCCCATGTAGTTTATGAAATCTATCGTGCCGAAAAAAGACATTTCAAAAGTACACACTAATTTGGGCAGGCTTTACATATCTAAATATCTAAAAAGCCATTCTGGTTGAAGACCAAAATCTCTACATGTAGGTTCGGAGCGCACAGCGACAGGTTTTATTGAAAATCGCTCGAAGTATATCACCCAAGGTATTTTTACCTAATGCAGTTTTTATCTGTTTGGTAAAATCTGGATGTCAAGGCAAACAGAAATGTTGACACTATTCTACAGAAACAAAAGCATAAATCGTTTAAAATCTTCTCCTGACAAACTATGAGGCCTGTAGTTAATTTTGCACGTGACATCACCAGGTGACTGTTTTCAAAAGTGGTTAAGATATCATATTTATGGTATGTCATTTCCGCTCAGACCAGGTACACCCTTTTTCTCTAAGAAACGAAGAGGAAACCTTCTCAACAAGCACAAGGCACAGAGGTTTGACAGTTAGTAGGTTGAATCACCAGGAGACTCTCTGGCTTAGTTGTTAAACTAATGAGTTGAGTTTCTTTTGGGCTCTGTCTGTGAGCACCTTAGTTCACATAAAAAAGAGGGGGAAATCTTTCTGACAAACCAGAAGTTATAACGTGTTTTAGTGACATTACTTGGTGATCCATATAAAAATTACATAAAGCGCATTGGGTCCTATTTAGGCTCTGTAAAGGCTCCTCGTATACATATATCGATGGCTTAGAGCAAAAACATAGTATGGCTCTATACATTGTATAGAGCCATACTATGTTTTTGCTCTAAGCCATCGATATATAGAAACAAGGGGGGGGCATCACCTGGTGACTTTTTAAAGTTTTCAAAACAAAACTTAAGTGGCGTCATTTTGTTTTTGCTAGGGGTACCCTTTTTAAACAGAGAGAAAGAAAGACGGAAATATTTAAAAATCTTCTGAAGACAAAACATAAGGCCTAGAGATTTGATATTTTGCATGTGGCATCACCTGATGATCCCGTACAAAAGTTGTTTATATGATGACCCTGGCTTTTCATTTGGACTGCATCCGGGTGCAACAAAACTGATAGGCGAATATCCAAAAACAAGATTGATGTTATCTCATGTTGAATAACGTCTTGCCAATTGACAGAAAAAATTGGACAAGCCGGGCATGAGAAGGCCATGGCGCTGATGAACCAGCCATTCGTTTTTAAAACCCACTTTGTAACCAAAGCGAGAAAAAACTATAGGCGAGAAAGTCGGCAAAAGATTACAATCAGTTAATTGTTTAAATACAAAGTCTATGTACTGCCTACGGAAAACTCAAAGTTCGTCATCAAATTAATGCGTTGATGATTTACGTGTGTAATAGATAAACGTTGATGCAGAGCATCATATTTGGACTGAGTTTCTCACGTACTAACACAGTGAAATACAATGATGTGGTAATGAAATATAATATTTCCCTCCAAACATACACTTATAAGATATTTAATAACTCTGGGATCGTAGTTTGTTCATGACGGTAGTGCCACATTATTCAACAAGTTACAGTGTCAACTTGACATGTTTCAAGTGGACTCATTAATCCTTTTTTCATGTACATATCGAGGGGTTGGAGCAAAAACATAGTATGGGTCTATACAATGTATAGACCCATACTATGTTTTTGCTCTTACCCCTCGATATATGAAAGTTTCGAGAGAGGATATACACATAGAAATGATAATCTAATTATGGGATGAAAATTAAAATGCAACATTATCACATTGAAACCGTCTGCAATAGATGATCTTTTCGACTTAGTACTAAATAAGAACTATCTTCGAAAGTAGCAAGGGTATCTAGCTATCTACCTATCTAGCAAATTACAAGTCGCCTCGTAAATAAAGTTTTGTAAGTTAATCGAGAAAAAGCTTTCAGAAATTTTCGTTAATAAAAGATCTTTGATCCGAAGTAAGAATAAAAGGGTCAAAGGAACTTAACACATCGACTTCTAACCATACAAAACCATTTTACATAAACCAGACCTGGTTGCGAAATAAAGCACTTCTGTTGCTGCAAATCAATCCCAAGAATCCCCTTGTTTTGTAAGATTTATTTGGTGTCATTTTTCATTTAAAAGACACTTCCAATCTAATTTATAGTTTGTAAAATAATCTGACAGTTTATTTTTTAACACCGTTTTTCTTTTTCTGAGACGAATGAAGGTTCTACGCTATAATCCACAATGTTAAGTAGGCCTATATAAAAATGAGGTATTTATTTGTCTGTGTGTGTTCAAATAAGAATGTGATTCTTAATATTTTCAGAGGTCATTCTTATTTCTTGACCTACTTATTCATTATGTGCCAATCTATATCCGAATTAGGTTTAGCCATGTTATCGATGTACAACCAAATATCGTAACTGCAGCTTGAAAAAGCTGGAGCTTCAAGGTTTTTTTTTACCAAGTGACGATATGTTTGTATCTCTGTTAAGAATCTAAAATATCTACAAGCCTTGTTTTTATTTCATAATAAAAAAATAGAGTATTTTTAGTTCACCTGAGCACAAAGTGCGAGGTGAGCTATTGTAATCGGTCATTTTCGTCGTCCGTCCGCCCGTCCAACCATCTGTCCTTCCGTCCATCTTCTGTAAAAAAAATAATTCCTTCAATACCAGTCGGCCAATCAAGCTGAAAATTTGAAGGGATGTTCCTTGGGTAAAGCTCTAAAAAGTTGTTAAAAGAATTTCATTCCGTGAAAAACTTTAATTGCCGCGGTATTAATATTAAAAACATAGTATAACTTTATTGATCTTTACGTTATACGACAAAAAATGGCCCTTTCTAAGGCATCCAAAGTCACGAAAAACGCTCAACAAGAGCATGTTCAAATATCTTCCTCTCCAAATGTTTAAGCTGTAATGCATTCAGATTTGGTTTATAGTACATCCAGATTGCTCTCAACCAAGGTTGCTAAAATCATATCTATTGGGTCAAAATAGCCAGGCCCCAGAACTCCGAGTTTGGTAAAATGCTCGATTAGAGCAATTTCAAAGTCTTCTCTTAAAACTGGTCCATATTAAAAGAAGTTGCAGACGGTTGTTAAAGTTTCAATGAAATTTAAATACAAGGAGTATTTAGGGTAGAAAACATTGGAGAAATTGATTGTAGCTACTAAGTTCTTCCATTCCACAATGTTCTTTAAACGCATTTTCCCTGAGCACAAAGTGCGATGTGAGCTATTGTGATAGGTCATTGTCAGTCGTCCGTCCGCCTTTCCGTCCGTCCACAATTTCTTTAAAAATCGTCTCCCGCAAAACCAGCTGGCTAACCAAACTGAAAATTTGCAGGGATGTTCCTTTGATGAAACTCTACAAAAGTTGTTAAAAGAATTCCATAGCGTGAAAAACTCTGTTGCTGTGGCATTTGAAAAGGGAACTTTTACTAAATCTCTGGAAAAGTCTTTTCATAAGCTATAGGACAAAGAGCATTTATATTTCATATTTAGCATAATAATATGGTTTTTACAAAATTTTCAAAAAATGCTACCCCTGGGGTCAAAAATGGCATCGCCAATGAGGTCCAAAGTTGCGAAAAAAGCTCAATTAGAGAAGTTCAAAAGACTTCTCCTCCTTAACCATATGGCATCGGGCATTCATATTTGGTATGTAACATAACTACATGTAGATGGTTTTGTTAACTATGACCCTTGGGTAAAAAGTGGTCCTGCAGCAGGGGTCCAAAGTTGGGAATTTCTCTTCTTCTTAATCATAAAGCCGTAAGCATTCATAATTGGAATATAGCATAACCCAATAGTTATTACCACGTGTGTAGGGATTACGCCCCTGGGGTAAAAAACAGCCTTGTCCAAGGGGTCTAAAGATTAGAAAATACTCAATGAGAGCATGTTTAAATATGTGCTCCTCCCAATGTTTAAGGTGTAATTCATTTATATTTAATTCATAGTATAGCCACATGGTTTCTACCAAGATTTAAAGAATTATACCCTTAGGTTCAAAATTAGCCTCGCCAAGGAGATCAAAAGTTAGGAAAAACGCTCAATTAGAGCAAGTTCAAAAGTCGTCTTCTCTTATACAGTATAGAATAGGGTATTCTTATCTGGTGTGTACTATAAGTAGAAGGATTTGTAGAATATTGTTAAAGATTTTGCCCCTGAGATAAAAACGGCCACACTCTTGAGGTCCAAAGTTTTGAAAAATACCCAATTATAGCAAGTTGATAAGTCAATAAAATATAAGGGCTTAGGCATTCATAATTGGTACATGTTCTTTTATTAACAGATCAATAAGGTGAGCGATAAAGGACAACCATGGTCCTCTTGTGTCATACCTAAACGAAAGAAAAAAAAAGTTTTACTAATATCTGATGTTATATAGGTATCTATCATAAAAATGTGTCACTTGAACAAAGATTCTAACAGCTTTAGGTAGTGTTTTATTGAAATCCTTACTCAACTAGAATTATTGTATAACCACCAGGGTACCCATCGACATTGTCTTTGGATAACCTCATCGGTCATTTATGGTATGATAATTGACAAATCGCTGGCCCCGCCTACTGATTACCTAGGCCGCGCCCATTAACTCCGACAGGAAGTCACGATTCGATTTTAAACGGCATTATTTTGAAGAATTTATGGCCAGTAGCATGTAAAAAAAGTAAAATGGTTGGTTGGTGACCTAAACGTCGTAACTACAGCTTGAATAAGCTGTAGTTACGACGTTTAAGTCGCAAAACCAACAACAATGGTAAACAAAAATGGCGGCCAATGTCGGAGTTGAAAAGCTCAGGTCCTGGCTGAATAAATAATTTGATTGGTCGGTTTATTCCTTGATTAGCAGACGCGATTGGTCAATTATAGGGGATCGTTGTACAGACGGGCGACCACATCACTAGATCAAGATAAGCCTGACAAGCCCATTTTTTTAAAAAAATCGAAAGCAATCTAATTTTTTTTGCCGTTTATCAAGAACCAGTTGTCGTGTCTGGTTTTGTTGATGTTGCTGTTAACAACTTTATTTAAAATCACGTGCCTTAAAACGTTAAGGATCGAGAAAGGGTCAAACTAGACTCTGGGATTTGACGTTAACCGATTCGGACCCAAATCCCGCTTTTTACACCCCTCTAAAAAGCTTTGGAAAACATTGTTGGAAATGAAGAAATCTCTTTTTACGAGAAATTTCTTTAATATCCACACTGTTTTCCACTCAGAATGGCATTTTTCCCAATATATCACAAACTTGAAATTGTCGTCTCAAACTACTCTGAATTTTGATCAGTTTAAAATCTTGTCTTCTGGTAATGAGTTAAAGTTAAAGGATCAAGGAAGGGTCGAACTAGACGGGAAGTAGACGCTTGGATATGACGTTAAGAGACTATCATTAGTGACAGGGCCTCTATCACGAGCTTTTGGAGCACTCAGATGAACCTCAGACACTGGCAGCTGTGGTCCCTATCTAACGGAAACATCGTGGTTAAAAAAGGCTTTTCATCTTGAAAGAAATCATGAAGTAGTCCCTTTTATCATAACGGAAAGCTCTTTGCTGGTTCTTTAACAGTATGTTTGCCATTTTAAAACAGGCAAGACATTTTCAGTTTGATTGATAATGTTTCAGTGCGATCATACCGAGTAAAAAATGTTAAGAAAACGTCGTAAGCAAATAAAAAATGGTTCATATCATTTTCAAAGTCCCTTTTTTTCTTCTATCGAAACAGTACTTGAACCTCCTACCCCACGGTGAACAGTCTTTCAGTTTTGAGCAGTCACTCGTAAAACTCTATTTGAGCAATATGCAATATGATATCATATCAAAACTTCTGTACTCGGAATGTGATAGATTTTAGACCGGTCACATCGTGAGTATGTAATATCCAAATTTAGACAAAGATATTTAAGAGATGAAGAGAATATTTTTTGTTTTCATGGAGGTATGAACCGAAAAAACTAATCACACTGTATGAATACGCGAAGCGGATTCATACATTGTGTGATTAGGTTTTTCGGTTCATACCTCCATGAAAACAAAAAATATTCTCTTCATTTCTTATAATTTAATAGCATCGAGCGAAAAATGCAACAACTTAACAAATTTTGATACCTTTTTGTAGTGAACTATTTTGTGCGGAAGCATACAAAATGGCTGCATACTCAAAATTTTGGTCATGGAGGTATGAATTAAATTTTTCGACCAATCAGATCGCTCGTTTTTGATAGACGAAACTAAAAATTAAATTATTCTTTATTGACTTAACCCATTCCCACACAGTGACGCTTTTGGACGTTCATCAAGAAAAACAACAACGAAAACATTGCATAAAATGAAGAAATGCCTTGTAACAAGCAATTTCTTCAATTATACAATATTTTTTATTCAAAAAGTTGAAAAAAATCTAAAATTTCATAAACTTTGAATTGTTGTCTGCAACTCCTTTAAATTTGGATTTGTCTAAATTTTGCCGTCTTGTAATGGGCTAAGTTTGTACAGCTTCTAGTTTCATAGCATGAATTACAAATCCATATACACGTAATGGCTATCAAAACATGGAAGAAAGTATAAACATAATAAACAATTTATATTTTGGTTGAAAACGTTGTCAATCTAAACAGGATATCATTACATCTCAAGGTTACCTATACTCGATGACATGACATGCATTAGTTCATTTTTCATCTTAACCGATTTCTACACAATTCCGCTCTTCTTACGCCCTTCAAGAAAATTGCTTGAGCAAATATTATGGAAATGAAGAAATTGCTTGTTAAAAGTAATTATTCACAATGTTTTCTACCCCAAAAGACAAAGATTTTACATATTTTCGTCTACAGCTTCTTTGAATTTGGGCCAGTCTAAAGTTCTGTTGTGTGGGAATGGCCTAAACGATAGAACTATAATATATTCTGTTTGAAAAAAACCCCCAAAATTAAGACAAACATAATTTTTCTTTAAGTGATTGAGGAAATTAAGCCATAACCACAAAAATGTCATTTTTTTAATTAAGTTTCAAAAATTGCTATCTTTTGGTAGGAACATGGTGGATAATGAAGAGTTTGCTTTTGAGAAGCAATTTCTTCATTTTTCACAATCTTTTCCAAAGCTTTTTCTTTCAGTCGGTAGTCTTGGGAGCGTCAAAGGCGTCATTTTGTGAGAATGGGTTAAGGAATGCTGCTTAAACTATCCTATTGAGGAATTATTGTGAATCATAAAGGAATGGTTAAAGCCATTTTTACTATGACTCGGTATTAATTATGAATGATTTGTATGTCATTTAATGGAGCAGGTGCTTATTTATTACTTAATGATAGGCGGGGGTGTTGGTTTTGGCAGTCTATCTAAAGAGATTTCTATCAAAATTAACAGGGACCCCTTTTAACCTTTATCATTTTACCCAGAAAATTGAACCCTTTCCTGTTTTGCAAAATTTTAGACATGCTTAATTTCATAGGTTTGGCAGGCGAAATTTTAATTTGGATTTTATTTGAAAAATAACTGTTCAGTAGGGTAGAAAGTACATGTATTGTTGAAAAACGACAGATTGCTTGTTATAAGCAAGTTTATAAATTCACGGGGATGTTAAAACAAGGGATTGAACAGAAAAGTGTTAAAGCCTACTATAAAAGTTTCTATGATTATTCAGCCCATTCCCACTCAATGACGCTTTTAGACACCCCCATGAAAAAAGCTTGGGGGAACATTTTGGTAAATGAAGAAATTGCTTGTCACAAGCAATTTCCATTTTCCACAATGTTTTCTACCAAGAAAATTGAAAAATCCAAAATTGTATAAGCTTTTAATTGTCGTCTGCAACTCCTTTCAATTTGGACTAGTCTAAAATTTTGCCGTATGGGAATGGGTTAAAGCTAGTAAAGTCACGATTTTATTTTCAATTCTTCAAAGGATGATCCCTTATGTATGGTGCGTAACCGAACGAGGGACTATATTTTATCCATTGGTAAGGAAATGCAAATTTTCTCCTCATGTTTGCGGACAATTATAGCACATGATTTTCTTCTAGATGGGCATGTCGAAGAAAACATTGTTGTTAATGGAGAAAATGCTGTAACCAAGCCCTTTCTCAAATAACCACAATATTTTCTACCATTCAGTCTATACATGATGATTTTCCAATTCTTATTAAGTCATTTTTGAGATATAGTTTGTGCCATTCCAAGATTTGTCCTTTTATTTTAATTATCCCCTGACTAGCGACATTGAAAAATATATTTGTCCGCAAGTAGAAAAGCACATGTCGAGGAAGTTAGGCACGCGAATTCAACACCCCTGTTTTATGGTATAGAACAACGATTCTATCCCTAAATCAAATGGACAAAAACAGTCTTGTCTCAAAATATAGAAAGATACCTTAACCCTTGTCATGCTGAACCCGGAATATTCCGGTGTTGGCAGGAGGTGTAGACTAAGATCAGACTGCACTTATGTGCAGGCTGATCTTAGTCTACACCTCCTGCTTGTACCTTTTCCTGACAGAGTTGTTTATGAAGTTGATTTCTAAAAGAAATATTGATTTTTTTATAACAAGTTCTATCAGTGCTTTCAGCCCTTTGATTTGACAGCAATTCAGTAAGGTAATTTATACAGCATGACAAGGGTTAAGATCAGGCGGTTAGTTGACGTCATCTACCGAACTCCGACAAGACAATTTATCTGAGATACCAAAGGGCACTAAAGCGCAAAGTTTGCAAAAGGTTGAGGTGTAAAAGAAAGGATAAAATGAACACTGGCTACTACCCGACATTACCGTTAGACTGGGGTAATAAGTGATATTATATTGTAAAATGTGTTGTCTGATAAATAAAAGGCGACTTGTTGTTTGGCGACCTATACGGCAGCTTAGTTACGACGCTCATATGGAAAAAATGCTTAACGTAACCCATTTCTACACAATAACGATTTTTGACGACCCTCCATAAAGGAACAAACTTAAGAAAACATTGTGAACAATGCTTATTACAACGAGAATCCCCCCCCCCCAAAAAAAAAGATAACACCCCCACACACACAACAAAACAACAACAACAACAAGAAACAACCATGAACTAAAACTTGTCATCTGCAGCATCTTTGAATTTGAACCAATTTAAAGTTGTGTCGTTTGGTTTCTTTTCTGAAGAGTTTCGTTTATGAAGTAAGTGAAAAGCACATACATGACAAATAGAAGGAACAATCTTCGACGAGTGCTACCACACAATCTGTTTGTCTAAAATATCATTTAAAATGAAGTTATCTAGTGTAAAAGTCACACCGTGAATTCAAATGCAAGATAGTTCAAGTGATAAAGGCTTCTTGGGTTTCACCAGCTCGTGCGCACATTTTGTAGGACTTGAATGAACTCCTAGACAAAGAGTTAATGCTTTTACTTTCGTTTAAAACGGACATTTTGCTTCATAATATCATAATAATTTTTCATATATAATTTTTGCTCTATTTTGACCATCTGAAATATGTGTATTATTCGCCAAATATGTTTTGAGAAATAGAAAATATAATGCTTGTGAAAATAATGGAAAAAGCAGAAATCCTACTCATTCATTGGAGTCGCACAAATACTCCTTTTAATTATATTTGAAAAATATATATCTGACATAAAGCACGTATGTAATGCAAGTAGCGTCGGTGGCCGAGCAAAATGTCGTAAATACAGCTTTATTCAAGCTGTATTTACGACATTTTACTCCGCCACTAACGGCATGTTATGATCACTAAATCCAGTAGCGTGAAGACGAGTTCAATTTGATCGAGTGTTTTGTCAGAATTATTTCAGGAGGAAAATACAAGCTTAGTGAAGTGACAGAACTTGGGATATCAATGAAAAGCCTCTCTTTACATTTCTATTATCTCTAGATATCAGTTTCAAACACGCTTTTCAATAAGAAGAACTGTTAATGTCTTCAAGTATTACATAATTTAACGAAATAAATGTCTATCTTTTGATACGTGTTAACTCGATTATGCCAAAAATAACACCAGAATACTGATAAGATGACAAATTCGGACTCTCAATAGCTTGTTACGCTTTATACCCGCGCGCTAATCGAAAAGTGAATGGCCTTTTAACCCAATACTAGACGGCAATATTTTAGGATGGTCCAATTGAAAAAAGTTGCATACGATAACTTAAAGTTAAAGAAATTTCCGATTTTTTTTTAACTTTCTGGTTAGAAAAAAATTGTGTTTCAAGCATTTTTTCCCATTTTACATGATGTTTTCCCAATTGTTTTTCTTTAAGGGCGTCAAAAAGTGTCATTGTGTGGGAATGGGTAAAAACTTATGTATGTAAATTGGATTTGGGAGTATTCCTACGCGCTAGGCGTTAATCTCAAATTGGAAATAAGTTTTCAAACTTCCCATACTTCATATCAATACACTTTTATATAATACATCGTGTTATATTAATTGATAATCAAAATGTCAGAATTAATATATGCACAAGACATATTATGTTATGATTTTGATATCAAACCTTGTATTTGACTTGAGCCGTGTATTCGGTCTCTCGAAATTTCACAATTTCCTACTCGCTGAGAATCCAATTAAAGGTTTTGTATTACTTCTATGTCATAGCATTCCATTTATTATTAATAAAAGAATTTTTACTGTAGATATATATGAAGAAACTAACGAAATCTGCCTAAAATGAACCATTTTAAACATGTTAGCTTTATTCTTTGCGTAATGTCATTTTTACCGGGAAAATGACGCCGAGTCATTTAAACACATTGCATACGTTCAATCAATCGGAACTCCTCGTTCAATTCTTCGTGGAATCGAACGAGAAGTTCCAATTCAAGTTCAGTACATGTCTAAAGCGTTTTTTTCTGTCGTTGCAACGAATGTATCTTTTAAGGACATTCGGTAGGTACATAAAAATAAGAATACACACGCAAATAATTTAATTGTTAGTTTCGTCTATCAAAAACGAGCGATCTGATTGGTCGAAAAATTTAATTCATACCTCCATGAACAAAATTTTGAGTACGCAGCCATTTTGAATGCTTCCGCACAAAATAGTTCACTACAAAAAGTATCAAAATTTGTTAAGTTGTTGCATTTTTCGCTCGATTCTATTAAATTATAAGAAATGAAGAGAATATTTTTTGTTTTCATGGAGGTATGAACCGAAAAACCTAATCACACAATGTATGAATCCGTATTCATACAGTGTGATTAGGTTTTTCGGTTCATACTTCCATGAAAACAAAAAAATTTCTCTTCATCTCTTAAAACAATTCGTGTTCTCTCACACTATTGTACTGAATTTGAGGAAACATTTCAAAACCCCAAACATAGAGAATTGACCAATCGCGACTGTCAATCAAAGAAACATTCGACCAACCAAATCATTCCTTTAGTCCTGGAGTGAGATTGAACTACAACATTTGTCGCTATTTTTGTTGGTTTTGTGGTAACTACAGCTTATTCAAGGATCGCCAACCAATCATTCTAAATTTTTATTTTATACTGCTGGACATAAAGTTTGCAAAATAACGCCGTTTAAAATTAGAGTGGGATTTCCTATCGGAGTTAATGGGCGGGACAAAAGGAGTATGTGGGCGGGGCCAGCGATTGGTCAATAAGTTCAGTCTTTCAGACTAAGACTTTGAACCTGTATGTCTATTTACTCTTGGTTATCAGTGTCCGGCTCAGAAGACCGACGGATCGCAATGTCAATCAAATCAATCAATCCACCAATCAAATCAATCAATTATGTCGGAAGTGAAAAAAAACCCAACAACAATAGCAGCAGCAACAATAACAAAAAAAAAAAAAAAACAAAAAAAACCCGCAGTATAATATCGAAAAGAAGCTTATTGGGCTTAATTTGGTTGGTCGATTGAATTTTTGATTGTCAGGCGTCAAGTATTGCTTACCGCCATTTTTTTTTTCATTTGAAGTTTTTTTTGCCAAAGTTATTTTTGCTTTCATGAAGACAGTTGAACTGAAGAGCTCACCTGAAATCTCACTATCAACAATATACCGGATGAAACAAAAGAATTATAAGTGGACTGAGCTCTTGTTTATGTTATTGAAGGCAGACTCGAGATTCTGACAGCCATTGCTCGATAACATATCTACTGTGTGAAATAATTACGTAAACAGTCAATTGGACAAGTAGTTCTTTACTGGAGTTCGGCGAAGCTAAGTCTCTTTTAGAGACTCGAGAAGCATCACAAAATTGCTGAAATAATATTAGATCCCATTCCTACACGAGAGCTGGTCCAAATTGAAAGACCATGTAGACGACAGTTTTAGGTTGATGAAAGTCTAAAATTCATTGTCTTTTGTGGTAGAAAACATTGTGGACATTGAAGAAATTGCTTGAATCAAGCAATTTCTTCTTTGTCCAAAATGTTTTCCTGAGCTTTTTTCTTGAGGGGCGTAAAAAGGAGGGCTTGTGTGGGAATGGGTTAAACTCTGGATGAAAGAAAGGAGTCGCAAGAAAGTGATCGCAGGTTCGCCTGAACACTAATCTTCTTAATTTAAAAAAATTAACCAAATGATTATTCCTTATTTGCAGATCTTTCCATGTACAAAAAAGAAAAGTACCTTTCCTTTCAAATAAGGGATAACTTACGAATATTATCTTAACCCACCAAGATTGGAAAAAAAAGTTAAAAATATTTTATCACATTTTTCTTATGGAGGCTTTAAATCCAGGATGTTGTAATAGATAAAAATATATGTCTTTTTAACGATAGTTTAAATAAAGTAATTTGCTTTATTTTGTAAATAAAAAACGGAGATAAACTGAATACACGCTCTGTCCGATTAGCTCGTGTTTAGAATTGTGCCTTTCACAGTAATTTTACGCAAAGGAATGAAAAGAAAAGAAAATTCATAGTATTATCGGATATTGTACTCCAATTATTGCTATGGCTTAACGTTAAAATTGAGAATAAAAGGGGTACAGAGTCCCTGACGTCAGAAAAATCTCAAATAGTGACGACTCCAAGGGTGGTAAATTGTGTTGTATGCAAATTAGGAAACCTTCTGAGATAAAAGTAATTATATAAACAGAGTCGACCCATTCAGGGTTTACGATCCTTTCCTCTGAATGGATTAGCTTACCCAAGACCTATGCACGTTACAAATACTCACACACATACACACACAAAAATGACGCCATTTATGAAGTCAATATCACGTGATGTTGATATGACGCCATTTACCAGACAGTTGCATGTTCTATTTGGAATCACCGTCGGTTACCCACGGTACTTTGATTACGTTACGTCAGTAGGAATGGAGTATTAACAGCCAGACTACCCATGTTTTGGGATTTGAATAATGATATCTTTACATCGGTTTTAAGTGTCAAATTTACTAAGAAAAATGTCCCCGTTCGAATAATGCCATTGAAATACTACTTTCGGCAATGTCACGTGGTCTCTCGGCTTCCCGACCTTAAATTCAAATTGATCAACCCTTTTAATTATATAGGCTTTAGTCTGAACACTAAATGTCTTCATTATTCGGGCGTATGTCGCATGATCTTTTATTATTCTTTTTCATCAATTAAGTATAAAAGTTTTTGAAATATGATGCTACATTTCGATTTATTTATATAAAGAAGAGAAATCTTACAAAGTGAAACAAAGTAGTTAGAACAGCAAATTTTGATAGTTTTAATTTTATTCAGAAGTGGATAAGCAATGCACGTTACATCAACCCATTTTATTGCATTTTCGTCCCTTTTCGTACTTTAAGCTACCCCCCACGTAATAACGCTTTTTGACGCCCATCAAGAAAAACAATTTGGAAAAAATTGTGTAAAATGAAGAAATTGCTTGCATCAAGCAATTTCTTAATTTTCCACAATGTTTTCCACCCAGAAAAAAATCATTTATTTCATAAACTTTGAATTGTCGTCTGCAACTTCTTTCAAATTGTTACAGTCTAAAAATTTGCCATCTGAAAATAGGTTAACCCAGTTTGAATATCGAAAACAATATTTTCGTCTCCTGTTTGCTATACCAGACTGTACACACACACATCAACGATTATGTAATAACAAGAGCAGGTAGAGGGGAGATAAGGCTGGATGAACTAAACAGTCTTCATTTCACAATAGATACATTGTTTAAGGTCTGCATTTGCAATAGTGATAACACCGGTTTGATACGAAAACAAAGTAACTACAGCTTATTCATGGTGTTGTTATGACTGTTTAATAGTCCACGTAACATTATTCTTTTCATGATACTCGAAACGTATTTTGATCAGCTAAAGAAATGATTCATTTATGATTGTGAGGAAACTATCTTGGATTACTTAACCCAGTTTTAAGATTTCGTTATTTCTGAATTCCACAATTTGGGTTCAAATTTTAGCGGACAATGTGAAAAGTTACTGTCGATTCATATTTGCCCTAAGTTAAGCTACGAGGGGCGATTGAAAATTGTGTGACCTAGGACAGAAAAAGACAACTTATTACCATAACACTTAAGGTCTATTTCGATGGCTTAGAGCAAAAACATAGTATGGCTCTATACATTGTATAGAGTCATACGATGTTTTTGATCTAAGCCATCGATAAAGATAAAGAATTATAATAACCTTGCAGAGACAGAAGATTTTCTTTCTATCTGCTGTTCGTACTTTTATATTGACGGATCGCTGACGCGCCCGCCGACTCTGCTGGTCACGCCCACTGACTCCAACAGATTTTTCTACTTCGAAATTGAAAGGCGATACTATGCGAAATTTATGGATAGTAACATACAACATAGAAGTTTAATGGTTGGTTGGCGAGCTAAACGTCGTTACTACATCTTAATCATGCTGCAATTACGACATTTAAGTCGCCGAACCAGGTCAAATGTCTCACAGAAATGTCCGCCAATGTCGCAGTTCAACGTTCACTTCCGTTCTAAATGAATGATTTGATTGGTCGATCGATTCATTAATTGGCAGCCTCGATTAGTCAAATAACCTTTTCCCAATATCTCGTATTTATGACCCAGGGACATTTTTTTCTAGCTTGTAACCCAACAAAATCGTAGTATTTGATTCCATCTCCAAATCAAAGATATCGTTCGAAATCACTATCACATATCGTCATTTGAAATCAGAATATCGTCGTTGTTCTACCAAAACCTCGTAACTACAGTTTATTCTAAGCTGTAGTTACGAGGTTTTCGTAGAACACTGTCGATATTCTGATTTCAAATGTTGTCTCCTAGCTTTACTAAGCAAGAATACCCATCCGCATGGTATGTATTTATTTGAATAAAGTAGAGATATAATGGAAAAGAAAAATCCTACATAGGCAAAGTAACACCGTTTTTGAAGTCATATAGCAGTTTAAATCATCTGGTTGGTTATATTTTTTCTTGATATTTCGAAAGCTTACTCTTTTCACCCATTTCCACACAAACGTATTTTTACGCTTTTCGAGAAAAAAAACCTTGAAGATTGTGGAAATTGCTTGTAAAAAGATAGAATTGCAAGTTGAAATTCCCGTCTGCGATTTCTTTCAATTTGGACCAGTCCAACATTGTGTCGTCTGGTAATGGGTTCAGCTGCATTATTTCAAAGTTTGAAAAACTCCCTCGGGTAGAATTTATCTCTAGTTACAATTTCAGGAAAAACATCAACTCATAGGGAGTTTAATCCTCGAGCAGTTTGTGTTGAAAGGCAAGCCAAAGTCAATATTAGAATTTCTTTTTAACCTTTTACCAAACGGTAAGATGGTTCGAACCGAAAGGAGTTGCAGAAGACAAATAAAATTTTATGAAATTCTAAATTTTTCAGCTTTCTGCCTAGAAAACATTTTGGAAAATTGCTTATATTAAGCTTTTTCTTCATTTTACGCAAGGTTTTCCCAATTATCTTTCTGGAGAGGTGTCAATCGTGTGAATGTTTGAGAATGGGTTAAAACATCGATGATGACAGGCCCCAAAGGAAGCCATGAGAATAAAACATTGAGTTAGCATGATCTAGTTTACTTCATCACCATTTATCAAACAAGCTTTGTTTTTTCTGGAGTCTGTGTGTTGTTTCCATTCATCATTCAACGCAAAACACGCGTTTTTCTCCGTTATTAAAATACTTCACGATTTCTCGGCCCAAAAATCACATGTTAACAATTACAATCCGACATGTTTTTGTTCACTGCATGTTTTTCTAGCTCTCAAGTAAATTGCAAAAATGATTGTTTCCCATTTGTTAACTCACGGGTTAATGAAATGTTAGGGGAAAAAAAGATGCTCCGAACAATAATTTGGTTGTTGAAAGACTCGCAGAAAACAAAAAAGACGAACTCGTAGAAAAAAGGGCAGATTATTACCCAGTTGAAAACAACTCAAACTAACGATGTACGGCCTATACTCGACCTTAACCATTGTCATGCTGACTTTTAAATCCTCTGAAAATTTCCTCAAAATCAAAGGGCTGAAATCACAGGAAGCTCCAATTGTAGGTTCATATTACTTTTGAAAATTTATCTTATAAATTATTCTGGTTGAAAAGGGACAAGCAGGTGGTGTAGACTAGGATCAGCCTGCTTATGTGCAGGCTGATCTTTGTCTATACCTCCTGCCAAAGCAGGAATATTCCGATTTTAGTATGACAAGGGTTAACACAAACTTGTGAAATAATAAAATGTATGAAATAGCCGAATGTTGGTTGAAGAATGTTTCAGAAATTGTCGAATCGCCGATGTCAATCAAAAATCGATTGAACAATCAAATCATTCATTTAGACTTAAAGTGAACTTTGAACTTCGGCTCTTTTCTTGAGCGCGTTTGTTATTAAGGCGACTCAAATGTCGTGACTAAAGCTTATTTAAGAACGGTATAATACGATATATATTTCCTTTCGTCGTTTGTCCTTTTTAACCCATAACCGGACGACAAGACGGTCAAATTGAAAGAAGTTGCAGACGACAATTTTTAGTTGATGAAATCTAATTCATTTTTTGTCTTTTGAGGTTGTAAACATTGTAGACTACGAAGAAACTGCTAGCTACAAGCAATTTCTTCAGTTTCCAAAATATTTTTTCAAAGTTCTTTTCTCGAGGAGCGTCAAAAAATGTGAATGTGCTGGACCGGGTAAAAAAATATTTGAGATTATATACGATAAATATTGACCCTGATCAGTCTACACACTGCACATATCGGCTAAAGAAGCTTCGAGCTAGTATCTTTTTATAGAACCCACGGCGAAGGCCCTGACCAGACTGTGAGGATTCACATCAACTTTATTTATAGAAGGTTACATGTTAAGACAATTAGACATATTTTCAACACGACCTTCTAACAATAAATCATTCAATACGCGTTTACTAACATAGGATTTAATTTTGATAATTTTTAGCAAAAAACGTCCAATTATGAAGGTCCTTTGTTTTTGGACGGGGAATTCTGGTGTTAGTCTAGATTACATTGTTAATCCCATTTTACAGAAAAAAAACTAAGACGGACAAGACTTGAAATGACAATTGTGGTGACTTAATCCATTACCAAACGGCAAAATGTTAGACTGGTCCAAATTGAAAGGATTTGCAGACGACAATTGAACATTTAAGAGATAAGATTTTTCCAACATTCTGCGTGATTGGTGCAAGCAAAATCTTCCTTTTACACAGTAATTTCTCATTTGTCTTTCTTGGGGGGGGGGGGGGGGGCGGGGGCGTGGAAAAGTGTAATTGTATAGGAATTGTTTCAACACTAACGTCATCATGTCAAACAAACTTTATTTATATTGCAAGATATTTATTCCGGACACATGCGGCGAACTAGGTCAAGACGCAGGAATTTATTGCGATGCTACAACAAACAATGGATAAGCAAGAAAACGACGCAATAAATATCCTAATAAAGATAAGGGCAGTTTTTGTTTCCACGATAAACTAGATGAATTACTATGATGAGATAAATCCAAGAAATTACAGAACATTCTATTACAGGGTGGGTGGCTAAGAATATCATAATCTTAACGAACCGACAGCTACCAGAATCTGAAAAAAGAGCTTACTACCATTTAAGTTGAAAGAGGAAGAAAATTAGATGAGAGGTATCATTAGGGATATTGATTAAATCAATCATTAAATCAAATCATTAATTAAGTGAACTTTGAACTCCGGCATTTAACCCATTCCCACTCAATCCCTCCTTTTTACGCCCCTCAACAAAAAAGCTTTGGAAAACATTGTGGAAAATGAAGAAATTGCTTGAATCAAGCAATTTCTTCATTATCCACAATGTTTTCTATCCCAAAAGACGAAAAAATTCAAAATTTGATCAACTTGAAATTGTCGTCTGCAGCTCCTTTCAATTTGGACTGGTCTGAATTTCCATTGTGTTGGAATGGGTTAAGCGTTTGCATTTTTTTTTGCAATTTAGATACTGTGACTCCAACTTATTCAATCTGTAGCTACGTTTGGTCGACAACCAACTATTGTCTTCTATTTTTTCCACATGTTACCGAACATAGATATTGCAAAATAACGACTTTTAATATCTAAGTCAAACTTGCTGTCAGCGGCCATGAGTTCCGGTCAGTGGGCGTGAATTCCGGTCAGTGGGCGTGAATTCCGGTCAGTGGTCGTGAATTCCGGTCAGTGGACGTGATTTCCTGTCAGTGGACGTGATTTCCTGTCAGTGGTCGTTAATTCCGGTCAGTGGACGTGATTTCCTGTCAGTGGACGTGATTTCCTGTCAGTGGTCGTTAATTCCGGTCAGTGGACGTGATTTCCTACCAGTTGGCGTGAATTCCGGTCAGTGGGCGTGAACTCCGGTTCGGACGTTATTTCTTGTCAGTTGGCGTGAATTCCGGTCAGTGGGCGTGAATTCCGGTTCGGACGTTATTTTCTGTCAGTCGGGATGAATTCCGGTCAGTCGGCGCGATTTCCGGTCAATCGGCGTGATTTCCTGTCAGTCGGGATGAATTCCGGTCAGTCGGCGTGGTGAACGACCTGTCAATTACAATGGATATAATAATAATGATACCACAACCACAACTAAAACAAATATTACTACTACATCTACCAATAGTTTGTTTGTTTGCATGGGGTTTTACGCCGCTTTCAACAATCTTTCAGTTATATCGCGGCGGCTGGAGCACCTAACAATGGAATCCTGGTATTTCTCATACCTGTACTACCATTACATCCTTTCCTAGCCTCCAGCTGCTATCCCACATAGGTCTACGATTATCGACCTATTTGTGAGAGACAAATAGTCGGAAAGGATGAGTGCCGCCGTCGGGGATCGAACACTATCAATAGTAATTGACCGATCGCTGGCTCCGCCCAATTACCCAGTTGGCCTCGCCCATAAACTCAGATAGGAAGAACTGCTTCGATTTTAATCGGCGTTATTTTGCAAAGTTCATACCCAGAAGCATGTAACAAAATAGGTTGGCGACCTAAACTCCGTAACTACAGCTTGAATATGCTGTAGTTATGACGTTTAAGTCGCCAAACCAACTAAAACGTTTCACAAAAATGGCGGCCAATGTTGGAGTTCAAACTTCAATTCCGGGCGGAATGAATGATTCGATTGGTCGACTAATTCTTTGATTGACAGCCGCTATTGATCAATAACAACAAAAGTAAAAACACTCGATATCACCGCCTACAGTAGTTACAAGTATGCAATATGTATGTTATATAATAACATTATCAATAATGATAGAAATGAACATGATTTATAACGATAACAATTGTAATGAAGGACCTAATAAATCTGATCTTTATGCATTTAAACAAGCCTTCTGTTATTTCACAAGTGATCAGTGTTTAACTTATCGCTACAAAACGGCGCTTTTTCACAACCCCAAGAAAAAAATCGTTGGAAAACAAATTTGAAAATGAAGAAAATCGCCTGATACAAGCAATTTCTTCTTTACCCACAAAGTTTTTTCAACGTATGAGAAAAATAAAAATAAAAGTCCATAAACTGAAAATTGCTGTCTGCAACTTTTCTGAATTTAGACCATCGTCTGGTAAAGTATTAATTATATAAAGTGGTCTTGGTTATAATATATCATTTTGCAAGATTTTCTAGACTTCATTAAGCAGCCCATGTTTACATAAATGTTTTTAGACTAACCGCCTACTGTGAGGTGGAGCTTCTAATTGTAACATTTTTCACCACACAAAAAATAATAAACTGAGAAGGCGTTATCACTCTTCATCTGGACACATGTTCATTGTCTGTATCTTCAAGAGACTCTTAACCTTAAATTCCAAGTCCCCAAAACCCTTGTTGGTGCTTTTCATAAATATATTTTCCGTAGTTTTGCGTATTTATAATCCATGTATAGCTATAGTATTAGGTTACGCTGGCATATCTGGATTTCCTGTCAGTCGAACGTTATAACATCGTAAATGTCATTGACCAATTCTGGCCCCGCCCACTATCTCCATTTTCCACGCCTTTCGACTCCGAAAGAAAGTCCCGCTTCGGTTTCAAGATTTATGATTTATGGCAAGAAGCATGTAACAAAAAGGTAGAATAGTTGGTTGGCTACCGAAACGTCTTAACTACAGTTGTAGTTACGACGTTTAAGTCGCCAAACCAACAAAGAAGGATAACAAAAATGGCGCCCAATGTCGGTGATCAAAACCCATTTCTTGTCTCTATGAATGATTTCATTGGTCGACTGGCTATTTGAATGACAGATGCGATTGGTCAATTTAGAATTCAATTATAAAAACGACGTTGAAGTACGTCATTGAAATCGAACCTTTGAAAAGACGAAAAGGGATGTTTTGGCCGATAAGATCAAGAGTCAGAAATATTTCTCGTCATATCGAGGTAATTACCCAGTTACTACTCTATCCTCACAGTTTTAATTGAGATCCCGCGATAATCGGGTGATCCATACCTATTCAAACCTGGTCTAACATACCGGTATAAACAATTAATATTACACCTGTATGACTCTAGTTCCAAGGTATTTCCAATACAGTAAAACTTGTATTTATTGACCACCTACGGGATTGTAGTCGCTGAAAAGAATGGCCGCGGAATATTAGCTCGACTGTTTTCGTAGAAAAAAAAACCCCAAGGTAATGCGATATCCTCCGTGTCGTCGTTGTCGTCGTCGTTGTGCGAAAACTTTGACATATTGTGATATCTCTGGTTCTGCGGAAGGCATTCGCTGGAAACTTGGCACAGCGCTCACAAGAGGAATCAATACTACCAAGGGGTATAACTCTAGATGCGTTTTGTGCGAATTAAGCCCCCTTTTCGACATAGATATTTTATCCACTATTCATCACCAAACAGCCGAGCGTAGGCACCCGTAAGCGGTGCTCTTGTGTTTGTGACATGATTATGAAGGGTCGGTTTGCTTGCATACATAAATTCTATCCTATTATATTCGAACTCATTAGAAATCTCTCATTGAAACGATTCTGATGAATTCGAATAACAGGATTTAGTAACCTTATTTCTTAGCTAATACTTCATCTTCTCAAATTGTTATGCTTTCTGGAAAAAGAACTTTGATAATGGTCGCTTAAAAACGATATCTTAATAGTGTTTGCCGTTTAAGATTGGTTGGATCCCTTTCATACTATCTACTGCAAATTTACGGACATTTGGCTACCAACATAACTTTAATACCGGACATTCAGATCGTTATCATTTATTTGACGATTTCATTTGTATTTTCAAAGAGCTGACTTACAGCCGACTTACAGAATTCACTAGTAGATTGTTCTTCTCACGAGATTTGTTGCACGTAAACTAGCAACCCTCGGACAGGTTTATTTGAAGTAGAATCTTACGTTAGCGATTTTCAGAACAGATTCTCGACATTTCTTCCTCATAAACATCAGCACAACGTCATTTGGTAACCGAAACAACGTAATAAGTTGTAGTTATGATGTTCAGGTAGTCCCCCTCCCCCTGACAATAATTCTGACCTCCTCTTTTCTCCTGATAGACTTTTGGGGTATATTAGGATATATTTTGCCCAGCTTCACACTCGACACAACACGAACCTGGTTCTGCGTTAAATTTATCTATCAACAGAAAAAGAAATAGATCTATAATATATTTATTTATTCCAAATATTCACCGAAACTTTTCTCTGATCTGCGGACAGCACTTCCGATCGGTCATAACGGATAGAAAATCATATTTACAGAACAGAATACCGGTGTCCCCAAATTATACACGGCCATCCAATGATTAAAGGACAGTTGATTTGTTAACACTTTGCAGACGTCAATGGAAATTTGAAGCAATTTGAAATGAAACCATCCTATGTGTTAGACAAAATTGTGGGAAAAGAAGAAATTGCTTGTTACAAGCAATTTCTTCTTTATCCACAATGTTTTCTTGTGTATAAAATCACTGCGACGTAAAATCCAGGGTTTGTACAGGAAAGGGTCAATATTTTTCCCCAGTCCAAACAATTTTGGGTCTAGCCATATTGAACGTATCTACATATCAAAAGAACCAATAAGTCTAAAGAAATTAGTTCTTTCTAGTGAGTTCTTCTTTCCCGACTTTGCGTCTATAACCAATCACCGATCAATCCTGCATTTTTACCCGATGACTGAAAATAACTTGAAAGAAGCAATTGCAACTGTTCTCACATTTTTCTACCATATTTGGCATTTTGTATTTCTAGTGCACTTTGAATCTGTCATCTGCAACATCTTCCATTTTGGACCAGTCAAACATTTTGTCGTCTGGTAAAAGTTGAAATCACAACACAAGCTTTGTTAAAACGTTTGAATGTTTACTCACTGTCGAGGGTCACAATGTTGAAAGACGATGTGGGGGCTTATCAGTATTTCTTCATTCCGGTTAATTGAGTAATCTTTCTCGGTTAAATTCCCCTTGTCATAACAGTAAGTCGTAAATAATACATCATCGGTATCCGGAAAACCACAAAACTGATAGCCGCGCCATGGAACGTGTCAGGGGGATGCCCATTCTTCTTCGTTGATCAAAATCTCGACCCTTTTCTACCTATGTTCTAGTCTAAAGCTTTTACATCAGCCCATTCCCTTACAATCCCAATTTTAGCGACCTTATAGTAGAAACATATAGAAAATACTCAGGAAAATGAAGGAATGGTTTGTAAGTAATTTATCTATTTCCAACGATGTTTCCCTCCCCCCTCCCCCCAAAAATAAGCAAAAACAACAAAAAAATAATTAAATGAACATGAAATCGAATCTTCAACTTCTTTAGATTAGGACCAGTCAACAATTTTGTCGTCTGGAAGTGGGTTAAATATTTTGACATTTCCCCCTTTACAGAGATGTCTTTCACGGCATGTATAGTATGATCTTATTGACCTGACGGACCGTGACCTCTATTTTTGTTTTGAACTGTTGTCTCACGGATAACGTTTGTCTAAACCGTTTATCGCTTGCACATAACTTATGGACCCTGGTTCGAATCCGCATCCATGTGTTTACAATCCATAGTTTCAAATAACGTATTTCTATTTCAATTTTGAAACTTGCATAACCGTAATGGGAGATTTTAATATTTATATTCTGTTATATCTATAATTTTCTTCTCCTTTTCATCATCATTCATCGCTATTATTTTCTTTTGATCATTTCATTCTCTTATTTTTCACTAGATAATTCAAGATGTAGCCGACAAGGGGATGCCAAAAGTTTGTAACTACAGCTTGGACAAGCATGGTCACCAACCGAGATTTTGTTTCTATAGAACACGGCGGACTCGACATTTAAAGTCTCTTCATGGATTTGTTTCGAATCCTTATTTCATCCGAAATTAATCATTTTGAAATTAAATAGAACTCTTATTCCTACATTTCTTTAATCCTTTCCCGTTTTCAAAATTTAATACCAGTCCAATTTGAAAGAAGTTGCAGACGACAAATAAAAGTGAGTGCAATTTGAAAAGTAATCAACCTACAGGGTAGAAAATATTGTGAGAAAAGAAGCAATTTTTACAAGCAATTTCTTCTTTTCCCACAATTCCTAAGCGTAAAATCACAGGGTCGAAAAAACCAGGGATTGAACGG